>OZ014463.1:2886742-3151395 GCA_963966035.1 Acleris laterana | reverse complement strand
GTATTAATGGCGTTACACGAAGAGAAATATTAAAGGGAACCGTTGTAGAATCATGTTTGGATCACATTTATATTAGAGGCCTTAGTAATAGTGTCCACTCAGCTGTAATCAAACATAAAATTTCTGATCACTACTTCATCTCGGTAGCAATTGCATGGAAACGTACTCCACCGAGGGCGCCGTGTTCAACGCCATCTTCAGGGCGAAAGTCGCACTGCGGCGGCGGAGGGCCGACCGCGTCCGTGCGCGCGCCCACCGATGCCAATGTGCGCCGCGTCCTTGACAACCGATTAGTGAGAGAAAAGTTGCTCGCTACTAACTTTGACGAATTATTATCTATTGATTGCCCTGAAGAATTGTATAAAGAGTTCTGTAAGCTATTTATTCATATATATAATGAATGTTATAAGACAGTAATTGTGAGCAATAAAAGAGATAGTAAAGGTTGGATCAATTCCAAACTAAAATTCATGATTAAGGAGAGAGATAGACTATTTGAAATATGGAGCAATGAACCAAATAATATGTTAAAGCGTCTTACATATACAAAGTATAGAAATAAATGTTTTAAAGTAATATCTAAAGCAAAGAGTGAATATGATAAGAAAAGTATATTAGATTGTAATAATAATATTAAGAAAATATGGGACAAAGTTAATATTATGTTAGGAAACGACAAGAAGTCGTTAGACACAGTAATACTTAATAATATGAGGAATCAAGGTAGTACTAGTGATATATGTAATGGGTTTGCGGACACTTTTTCTAGTGAAGTTGATCTCATTAAACATAGCTGTAATGATAAATGGTTGGACAGGAAAGAATATGCAAAAGAGTCGGACGTGTGCATGCGATGGCAACCGGTGAGTAGCAAAAGCATGATGCTAATCATTAGTAGTATGAGCTCCAAAAAGTCTCCCGGCTGTGATCGCATACGCATGAGCGATTTAAAAGTGGTATCTGATAGAGTAAGTCCTGTTTTAGCTAAGTTAGTTAATTTATCCGTTAGCAAGTCTTGTTTTCCTAAAGCACTTAAACAAGCGATAATCCGTCCAGTCCATAAGAAAGGTGACCGTAAATCATTTTCAAACTACAGACCCATAGCGATACTTTCAAGCGTAGACAAAGTAATAGAAAAGTGCATTGTTAACCAATTAGGATCATATCTACAAAAAAATAGTATATTAAACAGGTGTCAACATGGTTTCCAAAAAGGCAAAAGTACAAGTACATTATTATCAAACTTTACAAATGAGATTAATGGTTATTTGGCAGATAAAAAAACTGTTGTTGCTGTATTTTTCGATTATAGGAAAGCGTTTGACACTATGGACACGAATACACTTATCGACGCCATGAGAGAGTGCGGGGTGGGCGAGCCATTGAACCGGTTGTTCGGTGACTACCTCACTGAGCGCTCCTATCGGGTGAAGGTGGAATCGACCCTGAGCGACGAGCGGAGGGTGCGGTGCGGGGTGCCGCAGGGCTCGGGTTGCGGCCCGGCGTGCTACTTGCTGCATGTGAATAGCATGTGCGGCGTGCTGCAGCACTGCTCCCCGCACTTGTTCGCCGACGACCTGTGCTTGCTGCGCGCCGGCGCCGCCACCGACCTCGCCCGCACCTGCCGCTCGGTGCAGCGGGACGTCGACGCCGTAGTCAAGTGGTCGCACGACAATGGTATTGTGTTAAACGCGGAAAAAACTAAATTATTAATTATACACTCACCCTATTTATGTCCTCCTGATTCCCCTCAACCCATAATAGTAACCCACGATTTCGCATGCTTTCATAATAATTTAGTTTCATGCCAATGTAAGCCAATTGAGCGTGTCAAATGTATGACTTACCTTGGTATGAAAATAGATGAAAACTTTTCTTGGTCGTCTCACATTGATTATATCTGTAGTAAATTAAGAGTCCTATTGGGAAGGTTTTATCACTTAAGCTATAGAGTTCCAAATAGCACATTAAAATGCTTATACACGTCATTGGTTGAATCAATTATTTGTTACTCTCTTGATTGCTATGGCCTGACTTTTAAAACAAATTTGGATAAAGTAGAGAAAATGCAAATGAAATTTCTAAAACTACTAGTGAACAATAAAACTAAAAATAAATTTAAACACGACTATTATAAATTATTTAAACTATGTAAAATCCTACCGGCGACCCTTAGACACAAGTACTTACTGGCAGTTAATCAGCATGGCAATCAAGAGATTAACTTATCGCAATTGAGCCAAGAACATGGCACCAGGTCAGTAGCCGCTGGTAAATATGCTGTACCCAGAGTGAGCAACTACTATGGAGACAGGCTTATTGAGAAGCGCTTGCCTTACATCCTCAACAGCATACCTGCCGCTTTGAGACTAGAGCCTAATAAAAATAGATTTAAGAGAGCTTTATTTAAGCATTACCTTAATATTATTTAAATTTAAATTATTTACTTAATGTTTAATAACTGTAGCTTGTAAACTGTAACTTGTATACTAAAACTAAGACTCGCGGATCCCACAGTCAAACTGTGAAAACAGTTTTGCGGGACGTTGTTGTAGAACTAAGTTTGTTAATATGTTATAATAAATAAATAAATAAATAAATAAATAAATAAAATGAATAAAATGCATTGTTTTCACATACTTACTTTAATTTATCATAGTAGGTGTTCGAAGTGACCACGTTTTTTTTCAATACAATATTCAACACGTTTAGGTAAAAACAATTTTACATGCCAAATATCTTTTATTTATAATAACTAATATACAGTAAACAATAATAATTATAATAATTAATAACTAATGTAAAACCTATTATCTACTTAAAACTAGAATTATTAAATATATTTGTGTACACAACTACAAAAAGAATACCCCCTCTAATAGATCCGTTCGCGGCATTGTACCCATGATGCTGGCTGCGTTACCTCTCTGGATAGTTAAACCTATCCTTTGTGAACGAGCTGTTTGCCCGTGGATGTATGTTATAGAAGGATGTAGATTGTTCTTGAATATAAAAGACGTCTGAACTGGTTGAGTGATTTATTAGCACTAAAAGTTGTACCTATTCACATAATATGTATACAGTGTAAATTGCTTAATTAGGACACAAATGCGCTATGTTAGCATTAATACAATTAGGTACGTTAAATTATGTGCAACATGCTTGTACATGCTGCCGACTTAAGAGAAGAATAAACATTGAAATTAGAAACTAGAATTTACTTCAAAATCCACGTGTTTTGTAAACTGAGGTGGGCCGGGATTGTAAATGTATCATGCTTAAGTAAGCATCCTTGACCTAGGGCAATAAGCCCGATAGCTTGTAAGCGCTCCGACGTCACGCCAGCTGTGCAGAAAATGCGAACTGTGCATTCCTGGCAACACGAGTATAGCCACGCGCCGCCGTGGTGTAACTGGATCCACTTGTCGCTACACCTTGATGTCTCGAGCTTGCATTGAGTTATGTTTTCATTGTTTATAATTTGTGCTTCGCAGGTGGTCTCGGTGCCTTTTAAGTTGTAAATTGGTTGTTGCAATGGACATAGTGAATGTTCCTCATCGACGGCGATACATTGTATTCAGTTGTTCTAGGTGCATTGTTATGAACATGTCCTTTTGTAGGTTGATAGCGACATAATCGTTTGTTGGAATTATGGAGACACTATCGAATCTCCTCTTCTGCGGTACGGGTATGATCCTGTGTAATTCATACTGGTCAATATTGAGCAGTGGCAATTTGACTTCAAATACTAAAAATTCTTCAGATATTCTTGAGTGAACTCTTCAAATGTAAGTTTTTGATCACCAATGACTCTCTTTAGGTGGTGTTTCATGGTCCGAACCGCAGCCTCCCAGAGACCTCTAGCACTCGGCCATGCGGGAGCGTTGAAGTGCCATTCAACGCCTGTTGTAGCGATGTGTTCCATGAACTCTGTGTTTATGTAATGTTCAAGGGCCTCTTTGTTTTCCTTTGCCAATGTTTTCGCACTACCAACGAAGTTTAGGCCGTTGTCACT
This sequence comes from Acleris laterana, assembly GCA_963966035.1. Taxonomy (NCBI): domain Eukaryota; kingdom Metazoa; phylum Arthropoda; class Insecta; order Lepidoptera; family Tortricidae; genus Acleris; species Acleris laterana. The sequence continues at coordinate 3,147,380 of OZ014463.1, read as the reverse complement.
ATACATGTGTTTCGGGGCACCCCTTCTGGCACACATGCGCTTAAATGCTGCTATAAATGTATTCGCACTGAGATCGGAAACTAACTCGAGATGTATTGCTTTTGTTGATAAGCATACAAATACAGCAATGTAGCCAGCTGTAGTTTTGATGCCTCTTCCCTTGTTTGCCTTGACTTCTACCTGGCCTGTGAAATCCACCCCACAATGTGTGAATGGACGGGAGGGTACTACACGGGGTTCGGGTAGATCTGCCATCAGCTGGTTGTTATTATTGGTCTTGAAGCGGATGCACTTGACACAGCGTTGTAACTGATTCTTGACTCGCCCGTAGCCTCCCAGGATCCAATACTTGTTGCGTAAGTGACCCAGGGTTAGCTTGGCGCCAGCGTGCAAAGTCATCTCGTGAGCTTGATTGATTAAAAGTTCAGTCACCCTGTGTGTCTTGGGTAGTATGATGGGGTGCTTCGACGTTTCTTGAAGGTTTGATTTTGTAAGACGTCCACCAACGCGCAGTAGACCTTTAGCGTCTAAGACGGGATTAAGTTTGAGTAATTTACTTTTGTTATTCACTGCGCCATGTTTACGCAATCGCGTAATGTCCTCAATAAAGGCCAATTGCACTGTCTTCATTATTGCTGTGTGTGCTTGTTGAAGTTCATTTGCAGTTAGGTAGTTATTTTTATTGCGCTTTGCTTTACTTTTAGTACGCGTGTTTTGAATGAAACGTGATATCCAACATGTGACTCGTGTAAGTTGAGTTATGGAGCTATACCTTTGTATGAGTTTTTGTAGTAGGTTCGATTCCTGTTCAACTTGTGTTGTAACACAAGTTATAACTGTATGTTGGGTTTTAGCTTCTAGTTTCGGTACTTCCACTGTTTTCTGTTGCGGAACTACGTTTTTTCTTAGCCATGTAGGAGCCGCCCACCATAGTTTGTGATTGAGCAGCTGTGTTGGGTTTAAACCACGGCTCGCGCAGTCTGCTGGGTTTTGTTCTGATGCTACGTGTTTCCAACATGGTGTAGGCATGACATTAGTTATTTCTGTTACTCTGTTGGCTACGAATGTCTTCCACTGGGTCGCATCACGTTGTAGCCAGCCTAGGACTATCATCGAGTCGGTCCATCCATGAATTGTTATGTCTTGTCTATCTAAGGCTTCCGTAACTTTCTTCATTAATTTTGATAGTAGCAGTGCACCGCAGAGTTCTAATCTTGGAATTGTGATGGCCTTTTTTAGAGGCGCGAGTTTGGTTTTTGCGGTTATGAGTCTTATGTCGACCTCTCCAGTTTCTGTAGTTGTTTTGCAGTAGATGACACATGAGTAGGCTTTCTCTGATGCGTCACAGAAACCGTGAAGCTCGGTTTTTTGATTTGTGTTGCCAATCCAGCGTGGTATAATGACTTTTTCTATGTTTGGCATGTCATTTCTAAACAATAGCCATTCTGTGCGGAATTTTTCAGGGAGTGAGTCATCCCAGTTGACACCTGATTCCCAGACGCCTTGAAAGATCAATTTGGCTTTGATTGTAACTGGTGATAACCACCCCAGAGGATCATATAACGTCGACATGTCGGACAGCAATGATCTTTTAGTGATATTAGAGATGTTTTCTTCTCCTCCTGGATAAGCTTTCCGTTGGAATGTAAAGTGATCAGTTTGTGGGTTCCACCTTAATCCCAGTGTCTTGTTGGATTGTGTATGCTTGAAATCTAACATGCTCACGCTGACTTGTTGTTCGGATAAGTTTTCAAGTAACCTTGGATCGTTGCTTGCCCATTTACGCAAATTGAATCCGCCTCCTTCTAGGATCTGGATAAGTTGTTTCTGCGTTTGTTTAGCTGCCTGAATGTCATCTTGTCCGCCCAGCAGGTCGTCGACGTAAAGTTGGTTGTTCAGTGTGTCACACGCTAGAGGGTATTTATGGCCGTCGTCCATAACTAGTTGCTTGATTGTGCGCATAGATAGGAACGGTGCAGCCTTAGTCCCATATGTCACTGTGGTCAGCTGGTAATCTTGAAGGGGCTCGTTTGTAGAGTTTCTCCATATTATTTTTTGTAATGGTTGATCATCTTCATGAATCATGATTTGTCTGTAAAACTTTTCAATATCTGCTGTGTACACGAACTTGTACTTTCTCCAGCGCATTATCATTGCCTGCAAATCTTGTTGTAGGTTCGGTCCACACAGCATCAATTCATTTAGGCTGTGACCCGAATGTGTTTTACTGGATCCGTTGAACACGACCCGCAGTTTTGTGGTCGTAGATTCAAGTCTCATTACTCCATGATGAGGAAGGTAGTAACTTGGTTTTTTAGTGTGATTGCTTAGTTTCATATGTCCAAGATTTAAATATTCATAGATAAAGTTCGAATATTGTGAACCAAATGATGGGTCTCGTAACATTCTCTTCTCTAGTTGGAGAAATTGTGCCACAGCTGGTGATTTCGAAGTTCCCAAATGTTGTTCGTAATCTTGTTTCATGGGAATTCGTACTTGGTATCTCCCATCTTGTAGACGTGTAGTTGTGTTTTTATACAAGGACTCACAATATTCTTCTTCAGCAGTTAATGTGGTCGAGTCATTCATGATTTCTTCCATTTCCCAGAAGCGTGACAACTCTTCAATGTTGTTTATTGTCACGTGACAGTTGAATGTTTTGACATTTCCAAATAAGATCCATCCAATCTTCGTCCTTTGTGCGAGTGGAGCTTGTATAGGACCCCGGAGTATGCCATCCATTATAATTTCGGAGTACACGCTTGCATCTAGTAAAATGTCTACAGGCCGTGAAATATTGTAGTCCGGATCTGCCAACTGTAGTCCTTGTAAGTGTTCCCAATGCTGTCTTTGGAAGGTGTTATTAGGGAGGTCATTAAGCATACTTGACATTACTATTGCTTCCGTTGTGAATTTGTAGTCGTTGTACAATGACTCGCAGGATAGCTCTACCATACCCTTGCTTCTGTTGCATGAGCTGCCGATCCCGGACACGGTTCCGCTGTGGTGATGTCTTTGTAAACCTAATCTCTGCGCTGCATTTTCACTGATTAAATTGACCTGAGATCCTTGGTCAATTAAAGCTCTCATTAGCGTGTAGGTTCCATTTCTTGATTTTATTTTCAATAGTACTGTTGATAATAAAACTTCATTATCTGGATTTGACACGTGATGTGATGATGACGTCGAGGTCGTTAAACGCGCTGTGTTTTGTCGTGCCGACGCAGCTGGTTTCGTGTCATGTTGAAATAAGTCGTGTAGAATGGTGTTATGTTGATTGTTGCAAACCTTGCATCTTTTTCTTGAGTTGCACGGCTTGTTTTCATGACAGTACAAACAATTAGAACAAACATGTAATTGCTCAATTGTTTTTAGTTTCGTATCCGGTGTCATACCCTGGAATGTTTTGCAGTGGAAAAGTATGTGGTCTGTTTTACATAACGGGCACTGTCTATTATCGGCAACCGGGTACGAATAGTAGTGGTTTTTATCCTTAAAATTGTTGTTCAGCGCAGGCTTGTATGTTGATTCCTGTTTGCTCCCGAAGGATTTAGGCATGTTTGATGTGATCTGGGCCGTTGATTTCTTGATTTTGTTATTCATTGGCTTTATTGTAGAGGTCAATGTAATTGAACTCCCTTGGGTTAACACTTACTGTTGCTAGTTTCATGTGATTTCCAACGAGTTCGTTCCATAAGTCGTCAAGATCTTTAAGTCTTTTTTGTATGTTTTCTTCGGTTTTTCTCGAAGCAGAATCTTTTCCAAAATTGATGACCATTTTTTGGATCATCTCCGCTAGAGACTTCTGGCGATTGATTAAGGCCTCCATTTTAGTAACCGGTGGCAACTGATTGTAAGATTGTAGGAGTTACCAACACGGTTAATAGGGGTCGTTGATGTGGTCGCAGGTAGCTGAGTTGCTGTACAGTGCAACCCAACTCCGTTGTTGCTGTTGTCCCAGTCCTCTCCACGGCCTTGCTGTGCTATGCACCTTCTCAATCCACTAGTGGAACCCGCTTGTGGGAAGCCAGTGAACCGATTGCCAACACACTAGACACGTACAAAGGACCAGATCCGGTTCGAAGGACCAAAATGAACGAGCTGTTTGCCCGTGGATGTATGTTATAGAAGGATGTAGATTGTTCTTGAATATAAAAGACGTCTGAACTGGTTGAGTGATTTATTAGCACTAAAAGTTGTACCTATTCACATAATATGTATACAGTGTAAATTGCTTAATTAGGACACAAATGCGCTATGTTAGCATTAATACAATTAGGTACGTTAAATTATGTGCAACATGCTTGTACACTTTGGGAGAGGTAAGCGCCCGCTCTGGGATCCCCGGAGGCGTCAATAAGCTTAGTAGACAGGGTCTTTATAAAAAGTTTCATGTCAGCAGACCAAGGTCCCAGAGTCTCCACTGCAAGCGCCGCAAATTCGTAATCATATATTTATATTTACATGCCTGAACTTGTTGAATATTGTAACGGTGGTCACTTCGATCATCTATTAAAATAAATTAAAATTATGTGAAAACAATGCATTTTCTGGATTCTAGACATCATGATTGTTTCTTAGAAACATTTACTGCTTAATTTACCTACACAATCGATATCTGAATAGAAATAGTGTACGTTTATTTTTTCAAAACAACCAGGTTCGATTCCCTAGATGGGTACAGCTTTTTTTCAAATGTATGAATGCAGTTTTTCTTTTTATCAAAATCGGTGACATGGTTCCTAAGAACAAATCTTCGTATGTCTTATAGTTTCAGACTTTCCCATACTGACCGATTTGAATGAGACACCCTGTATAATTTTACAATTTTTCATCATTACATTTTATCAATAAAAAGATGCTTAGACAATCAACTGAATAAAATGCAGAAATAAAGTTTATCGATCACTCGCCTGTAGAAGTTCAATCAAGTTGAAATAGTATTTTAAGGGAAATTAGGCAATCTATTTTTAAACTTCTAGATTGAAGAACATTATCGAAAACATTTGAGAGCATAAAGAATGTTCTATTTTCATACTAAAGATAAGTCAGTCAAGTATTGTCAGTCAGATGAAAGAAACTGCATTCTATAGGTACAGCCAAAGAGTTCCATTTTCAAAGGTTATAGGTAAATTAAATTACTTTTCAAATATTGTTTATGTAAGTGGCCAGTTCTGGAAACTTTTAGTGTGCCCTATGTATTTAGTGATTTTACCCGACAGCCGTAGAAGGGGGTAATGATTTCGACCTGTATGTATGTATGTATGTATGTATGGTAGTTTGTTCCTTAGTATCGTTAGAGTTGTCTTAACACGTCACGAGTACCACCGAGTACCGTACCTACTTGCATAAATAAATAAAATGGCGTATTTAGAAATATAAAATACATTCATTTATCCATAAACGCACCATAACTATAGTGTACTTGAAATTATGCTTTGTTCTTATTTGTACCTGATTATGACATTTGAGTTTGGTAGAAAGGGAAAAATAATACTTCAATTAAAATAGGTTTACCTATAGTGATTTTATGAATAGGGGGAAATCTATAGATATTTAAAAAGCAAACTTACTTACACAATACACATGTATCCCAAATGATCTATTTGCACTTATTTACAGAGCGACGACGGCAAGGTTGGTGCATATAACCTACCTTTCAATTCGTTAATGGTTCTGGTAGACCAAAATATTATAAATGTGAAAGTAATCTCGTCTGTTTGTTACGCTTTGACGACTAAACCGCTGAACCGATTTGGTGTAAAGATCGCCTAAAAACCGTCGTCGACATCCCGCATGACGAACCCCCTGAAGGCTGAGAAAGACAAGCTCAGCAATTACCTTGACATGGCTCACGAGGTGACCCAGTGTTGCCAGATTTTTTTGCACCTTCCCCCCTAGATGTATTTAAAAAACCCCTAGTTTCTAGAGTACCTACAATTGATAAAAAACCTTTGACGATTTTGGTATATCATATTTATCTAAAATATAAGGATTATTACATACAAGCTACATAATATTTATAGTTACTAAAATACTAAATTGATATAAAGTTTTTATTAGAACTTATTTGGTACTTACTGGTACATTGAACTTAACTAAAGAATCTTAAGTATCCTTAAAATTTGTCCAAAATGTCAGTGTTGTAGTTGTTATTGACCGATTTTAAAAGTAATTCACCATTGGTAAGAATTGTGAGAATCCTTCAGAAAATCCCCTAGACAAATTTAGTGACATCGAAACCTCGAAAAAACCTCAACGACCTGGAAAAACCCCTAGGTTTTAGGGAAAACCTCTAAATCTGGCAACACAGAGGTGACCGCCATGTGTTGTTGATTCGACGATCATTGTCCCGATAGTTGTTTCGGCGAACGGCCTCATAGAGAAAAGTCTCGACCAACACCTTAAGAGACTCGCTCGTGTGTCGCTATGGGTAGATCAAGAGCCAGGTACAGCAGGCAGTAAGTACTCCCACTGCCCTAACCACATACAACAACCCAATCCTCATATTCCGGCGTTGCCAGGAAAGAGAATAGTAGCATCATTACTTCGTTCATTGAATACAAGACGAACACATTTCGAAATTAATCAGTATTGCATTTTGAAATTAGAAGCTGTTGGTATAAGATTTTTAATGCATGAGCAAATTATTTTGGAATGTGTCGGTTTTGTATTCAAAGAGCGACTTCTGTACTTCGCGTAGACCCACCAAGTTTGGATTCGTTAGTTTCTCGCTAAGCAGACGGCAACAGAACATTGTATCTTTGTTTCACCGAAACTCATTAATTATTTACGCGATTTTAACTTTTGATTAACCTACAAAATTATACAGGTCTCATTTGTTTTTCGTTAGTGTTTTTAAAAACATTTTGTATTTTTTGTCTAAATTTTTTTTTTGTTGCTGAGTGTTAATTTTACTATACAGACATCATCTGAGACCGAGACTTGCAAATGGCCGGATTTTTGTTGTTCTTGGAAATGTTGAAAATGTTCTACAGAAGTCCTTTAAAAATCTAAATTCCCGACTTCGGGGGGCTGCAGCGGACTCTGCAATATACTTACGTAAAACAATGATTTAGACGTATTTTCAATTTTTATTAAATAAAATAATAGGTAAGGTCCTGTAATTTGGGTTTTACAGCAACGTTTTGTTTTTTTTCATCAACAGGGTTCCACGGTAGAAGAACTAAACAGCGTGAACGAACCGGACAAGGTATACGAACCGAATAAGGTATACAAACCGGTGTACGAAAAGGACTCGGTAAGTACATTTTGTTGACTGTAAATAGATACTAAGAATTGTAAAAATATGTAACAAAATATGTTAATCGTTTTGCTACAGTGGCAGGCAGACGTAAGTTTTATTTTATTAACATCTATGCCCATACAAATCCAGAAGCACAAACGTTTATTAACACTAATGTCCCATTAGGATGACCTCTCATTTTGAAGAGACTGGTTCCGTAGCCAAGATGTAAGCTATATGGGGAGGGGTGTTATTCTCTGAAAAACAACGGACGGGCGGACGAACGAGCGAAATCGCAGCGGCTAGTTTAGGTAGTCCCGTCAGAACGAACAAAACACATTTTGGGTGAATTGCAAAAATATTGTACATAGTTAAGGGCTTAATTGAGGCAACGTTAACTTTCTTCAATTGTTTTTCCTTTGTGTAACGAAAGTTATGCATATGATTATATGACTAATCTTCGTTAAACAAAGGAAAAAGTTAAGGATTGTTAAGGGTTTTTTAATTGAGCCCTTAACTATGTACAATATTTTTGCAATTCACCCTTTTAGCGCGTGCATTTTCAATTAAGCAGCCTTATACGTTCGATCCGACGGCAGAAACCATGCTGCTAAATTGAAAATGCACGCGCTAAAATATGTTTTGTTCGCACTGACGGGACTACTTAAACTCGCCGCTTGGACATTCACTCGTCCGTCCGTCCGACCGTCGTTGTTCAGAGAATCACTACCCGTTGTTTAGTTGACCACGTGGTTTATTGATCACCGCGCACAAGAATGTCATCCCATACATTTTGAGTGATAGAAAAGAATACCTAACGTTAGTAGCGTTTGCATCTTGGCTAGAGCCTCAGGACGCAAATTAAAGCGACATTGAATTTAATTGACGACGCGCTGGCCTAGTGCGTAGTGATCCTGCCTACGAAGCTAGCGGTCCTGGGTTCGAATTCCGGTAAGGGCAGATATTTGTGTGATGAGCTCGAATATTTGTTCCTGAGTCATGGATGTTTTCTAATGTATTTAAGTATATATTTATCTATATAAATATTATATCGTTTTCTAGTACCCATAGTACAAGCCTAGAGCTTAGTTTGGGACTAGGTCAATTGGTGTGAGATTCTCCCCTTATATTTATTTATTTTTATTTAATTAACGTTTGTGTAACGTTTGTTTGGGTAGTAAAATTATTTATATTTAGTAACTAGCTTTCCGCCCGCTACTTCGTCTGCGGAGTTATCACTAAAATACATATCTCTTTTTTTTGCATTTCTACCAAGTATCAATTAAATCAGACCATAAAAGTATTTTTTCCTTATAAAACCCTCCAACCCCCCTTTCATCCCTCTAGGGGTTGAATTTTAACCATCGCTGAAATACGTGTCTCATTATTTACATTGCAGGTCGTTTCTACCAAGGATCAGGTAAATTTTATCATAAAAATATTTTTTCTATACAAACTATGCAACCATACGTTATAAAATCAATTTCCCCTCAAAATTTCAAATCTTTATCTTTAGCGTTGATAAGTCATTCTATCAGGACATCTTCTAAGACGAGTAAAAGAGTGTGGCCAATTTTCAGAACACATAAAATTATTCCAAGTTATTATTATTATTATTTTAAATAACACTTTATTCGTTTAGCGTACCGTCGTCCGTCTGTCACTCTCGGAGCTGGCTGAAAATCAGGGCTGCAGGTGTCTAACACCCCAGCATTATGCTGAGCCAGTGTCCGATTCACTGCCGCGAAGACACTCACTACCTGTTTATTGCTGTTTTCTGTTATACTTTATTCTATCCCTTCCTTCCTTTTTCTCCCTTTTTTTATTTTATTCTTTTCTTTATTTTATTCTTTATTTTACCCCGGTAAGGGCAGATATTTGTGTGATGAGCGCAAATATTTGTTCCCGAGTCATGGATGTTTTCTATGTATTTAAGTATATATTTCTCTACAGTGTGTTACCAGCACCCAGGCTTTTTTTAAAGTAGGTTAAAATAACGTATATCTGTAACGTAACTATGACATTAATTTAATTAATAAACACATTTTCAGGCTTTGTTAACTTTCTAACAAAATTTTAATTGCCAGCAATGTAAAGCACAGCAAATTGACAAGTGCAAATGACAGTCGACGGATACTTTGATTATTTATGATTTGCCCCCGTACCACGACGTGCCTTGTACCAAGCAACAGCGATACTGATAACGATGAACACGCAGCACATGCATTACATTAAAAATGGACAGTATCAAAGAAAAATAATTGTGAAGTTATTTTAATTATTTTTTAATTGATAATACTTGTAAACAATTGCTAAAGCAGCATATTATCGGCAGTTTTAATAAATGCCCGCATGCCGGTAACACACTGTATATAAGTATTTATATCGTTGTCTAGTACCCATAGTACAAGCCTAGAGCTTAGTTTGGGACTAGGTCAATTGGTGTGACATTGTCCCCTGATATTTATTTATTTATTTATTTATTTATGTGTCTTGTGTGTGTAGTGAATAAATGTATTTTTCTTTCTTTTCTTGTCTAAATTTATATTTCGTTCGAATAGGTAAACCCGTGCTGTGCTAGACTCGCAAAAACTCGAGAAAGTCTCGTCCTCTCTATGTATTTTGTTACATCTGTTTTTTTAAGAATATTAATTTATTGCACTGTGATTGCAGACCAAGAATGAGGTAAATATTATTAAGGGCACGTCCTTCCGAGCCGGACTAGTAGTCATACATACATACATACATTAAATCACGCCTGTTTCCCAGATCTACGATCTTGACAAATTTCTTTCGCTTCTTCCACATTCATACATCGAGTCATGCACGCACGTCGGTTTCGGGTACTAAAGATTCGGCCCTTTTCCAGTATTACTCCGATTTGACTCGAAAAAGTACGTCTAGGGCGGCCCCTTCCGACCCGTCCACTCACTTTCGATCTGTATATCTCTTTCGTCAATCTTCTTTCATCCATCCTTTCCAAATGACCGAACCATCGAAGCATGACCTTTTCAATCTTAGTCACTACATCTCCTTATTCCACATTTCTCTTAGACTTTTTCATTCCTTACCTACTCTATCAATTAGTAGTTAACTAGTAGTCAAATAGAATTAATAGAAATGCTTTTAGACAAACTGCAATAGCTGAAAACAATATTCGGGATCGCTTTGTAAGGGTTCCGTACGCAAGGGGAGTCAAACAGGACCCAGTTACTAAAAGCCTACGCTGTTCGTTCAACCGTCCGTCTGTCTGTCCTAGAGTTATTATGGCGATTAAGATCCAACCATCCCCAAAAATTAATAAAAAAAATATATAAAAGATATTTATTCAGTAAGTAGGCCGCACGGACACTTTTACACGTCAAGAATCTACCAGCGCTTCCTAAGAGGAGACCACTGCCGAGAAGAAACGCCGCAAGAAACTCAGCAGTCAGTGATAACAATGATACTACTTATTCTAGCATTATATAAAGCTATATATTTTAAATTAAATATAATACCAAATAGCATGCGTAGTTCAGCAGGAAAACATGTCAAAAATATTACGAGAGAGACAAAGGGAATAGATTTTTTTGTTATTTTTATAATGCATTGTGTCGTGTACCTACACGTTAAAGTGTTTTCCTACTCCTGTACTTTTATCTGTCATTTATATAGTCACGAACAATAATATAAGAACATACATAATATGTCCGCAAAATAATCCAGAGAAAAGTCTATCTTGTCTATGCCCCAAAACAGCACTTGTGCGTTTTTGAGATAAAACGATACGGCCAGCTGCCAAAGCTTAGCGTTGCACAATCGATTTAATCATATTTTAACGATTGTGAAATAGGGACTATAAATCACCTAATGTTTTGAGAAATGATTTCAGTTACCTGATTGGTCGATTTTAAAATAGCTGTATTCTGGTTGGTTGATACGAAATACAAAGTTTTTTTAAAAGATTTAAATTAGTTAAAGAGAAACACGTACCTAAAAGAACCTATCGTTCCGTTTGACAGTCGATGTGTATTGTGATTGGTGGATTTAATTTGGTGAAGTATTCTGATTGGTCAAATTAAAATGTTTTGGAATTGTAAATAATTCTATTTTCCATTCCGTCAATTTAAAAACAAAGTAAACCATAGACACATATTTTGTCATTTTCTTGTTTCCCGCTCGTTCGTTCGTTTGTAAGTTTTTTCGCTTAGTTTTGCATTTCATTTGAAACCTAGTCGTAGAAAAAGTATTGTATGCAACGGTGTATAACTAAGTCAAAAAACACTCGTGGCGCTTACCTTTACGATGTTCGCCTTCGGCTCACATCGTAACACACGCCACTCATATTTTTTGACCTCTCTTATACAACTATTGCATAAACTACTATTGTTCTCTTAGCGCCATTACAGGTCAGAAATGTATTGCAAGGATTTTCCGGCAAAATAAATGAATACGGATCCCAAAAAACTTTTATCCTGAGTTCCGTACTGAAACGGCGTCCAACGGGACCCTATTACTAAGTCTACGATGTCCGTCCGTCCGTCCGGGTTATTTTGACCAGCATTACCTGTGGTAGTAGGTGACGTAACGTAATTACATTACGTTATCGAATATTGTAAGGTAATGATCAGAGATCGGAATAGGTAGAGCTAATTTGCCTAAACTTGAGGCATATTCATTCATGGGTGAGTGAAATGGGAATACATTATTGAATGAAGGTGCATCAAGTTTAGGCAAATTAGCTCTACCTATTTCGATCACTGGTAATGATCAGTGATCGGAAATAGGTGAGCTAATTTGCCTAAACTTGACGCATATTCATTCATGCGTGAGCGAAATGGGAATACATTATTGAATGAAGGTGCATCAAGTTTAGGCAAATTAGCTCTACCTATTCCGATCACTGGTAATGATACCCAAATTTGGAACATCTTCCAAAATTAACAGCCGTCATCGCTGTCACCTACTATCACAGGTAATGCTGGTCATTGCCTACGGATTTTGAACGCATAATAGAGGAGTTATGATATATGTGTAGATAAATAATTAAATGGAATAATATTTACACTCTTTTAAATTTCAGCCGATGCGGCCGCATATGTATCAGGTATGATGCATAGTTAAATTACTCTTACTTTTACTTGTTTTTTTGTCTTTATTGGGTAAGGACCAAAAAGTTGTCCACGCTAACTCAATCAATTTAAATTTTCTATGAAACTTCTCCGTTGTGACACGAAAATTAGCCATACATAAGTAGGGATACTTTTCGTCGCACAACGGAACTTTTTTCATCTACGTCATTTGTATGGTTAACTGCGCTTAACTGTGGTCCAACTTTTTGGTTCTCACCCTAATATTGTTATTGTGGCCAACTTGGATAGAGTTTTCTTTTTATAAACATCTGTGAACCTTACAAAACAGATATATGAGGCAAAAGTAAATGGGAATGTTGTAAGGGGAAGGCTAAGGTGAACGATCAGATCAGGGACGTATTAAGAAAGGGCCAGGTCAGGAGACTCTAAACCGACGCACGTGTATGAAGAGTCTTATCAATGTGGAGAAAGCGAAAGAAGGAAGGAAGGCCTACTTGGGTGGTAGGACCTTGTGCAGGGTCCGTCCGGATCGCTACCACCATCTTATCCATTAACCTACCGCCAAACAGCAGTGTTCGCATTGTTGTGTTCCGGTTTGGGGATAAGACAGCCGGTGAAATGACTAGCATAGAGGCATTCCATCTTAGTCCTCAGGGTTGGCAACGCATTTGCAGTCTTAGGATTGCATTGCAGTCTTGTGAATGCGAATGTCTATGGGTCACAGAGAGATTAAGGAAAATGGATAATTGGATCGCGTACAATGAAAATTACATTTTACTCTTACGAAAAAAAAAATAACTTGGATATGTTTTTAACAACTTACAGAACAAAAGAAGTTTAGTTTCAGAAGTAGAAACGATCCATGCGTTTAAAAGTGTATCAGATTAGGAGTATGTTTCAAGGAAAGGTCTATATTGTTTTGTTGTGTTTTGGCATGTTTTCCTACTGATCTACGCATGTTATTTGATATTATAAATTTAATATTTATTGCTTTATATAATGCTACTGCTACTAAAAATGACTGACTGCTGAGTTTCTTGCGGCGTTTCTTCTCAGCAGTGTCTCCTCTTGGGAAGCGCTGGTAGATTCTTGACGTGTAAAAGTGCCCGTGCGGCCTACTTACTGAATAAATGTATTTTATCTTTTTTTTTATCTGTGCTTAGGAACCTTTTAAAGGAAAAAAGAGACTTTGCCTCTTCTCGCCGCCGGGCCAACTGTACTGCATCGGCCACACTCGGTGAACACGGTACGGCAGCCATATTAATGGCATCTTACGCATAGTACCTATTTACGGAAATAGTAATTTATTTGACTGGTGCATAATGAGAGGCATTAATTACACGAGTGGTTGATCACACGAGTATTGTAATGCCTAATTATGTGTACAGTCGCATACATAACTTGTATGTGAGAAACCTGTATATCTGTGGTGCCCTGTATCTTAATGTTCACATTGAATTATGGGTCTCCGAGACTTTAATGTGAAACCAACCACAACCACAACCAGCCACAGAGATGCAACCACATCGATAACCGATAACGTAATGACATGCAGTACTTTAGTGTTAACATTAAAGTACCACCACATGTACAGGTTTTTTAATATATAATATAATTATCGTTATTGAACATATTGTAATTAGGTAAGTTATGATATGGATATAGATAAAGTCATTTTAACTCAGGCCCTTAAGGCTTGTTAAGTACCTACTCACACACACGCAGGCGGCGCGACATTACTGACACCCGTATTCACAAACAATACTTAAGGGATAGGGAAATAGGGAAGGGGAATACAGCTTTGTGATTGGTCCTGTTTGACTGACCTTTTGTTTCTGACACGATTTGAACCACCCTGTGCGTTCGTGAGCACTGTGAGACCTCATAGTGACGTTTGTGAATACGGGTGTGACTCAGCGTGAATCAGCGTTATCAGCGTTACATTAAACACCAATGACTAGTAGTGGTGCGTGCGTGTGAGCACGCACATATAGAAGCCGCTCGGTTTACCCTTGTCCGAAGATGTTCCACTAAAGTGGGGATAATTACACCATTCAGAGAACACTCGAAAAATGTACCTACTAGCAGCCTAATGGAACCCTGACCCATAATAGAACGATATCACAGTGACGTTATAAAACATGTTTTTTGACACTTCTTACCGACTTGAATCATAACGTCACTGATATTATGATTATACTATATTCCTAAGGTTGAACTTTTGTTTTTTTTTATTTTATTTTTAATTAATGGCTTTCACTACTGTTAAGGTGTATTTTGCCAATGTCAAGTTATTTATAGACACTCTTATGGACTTATTCGAGCAATAAGTCCGTGGATATCACACGTGAAGACAATTGTTCGGTAAAAGAGAATTTTCTCCAATGGACAAAACAGAAGCACATGGGGCTAGCTCCACGCGCTTCTGTCAAGTCAGGTTGAACTTTTAACTGACTGCAGTAAGATGACAGCTTTGGTGATGACAGTTTTTGGTGTATAAAAAATAGTGATGTTCCTCACTGAATGAATGAAAAAATTAACGATGAAATTTGAGTGATTCACTACGTTAATAACATAAATATTTAAGAGGGTTTCAAAGTTACGTAAGTACCCAATTAAGAAAATAACATAATAAACATCACTTTTTTTTATCAATGTGGTATTTGTCTGCATAGTCTGTGGTATACAACTCGTGTCCCATTTTAATATATTAAACATTCTGTGGCAAACAAAATGATCAGCTAAATATATGATATACTTACCTAAGTGTATAATATTTATAACATTTAGTTCGTTCTTTGATCAAATCATTCATTACGTGAACGAGTGAAGCACTATCCAATTAAATGTGGTATCATTATTTCACAGAATGACATTTGGCTCTGTCATTTTACTGCAGTGAATTAAGAGTTCAACCACCGAAACATTCTTTGTACTTATTTTATTGCCCTACTTATTCAAAATTGTTCTTCGTTAAAACGTGTGCCTTCCTTAAACCTGACATTGGCGAAATCATAGTGGCAACAAATGACATATGCCACTAAACAAAGATCTATCTATTTGGACTTGACAGAAGCGCGTGGAGCTAACCCCATGTGCTTCTGTTTAGTCCATCAGAGAAAATACTTTTTTACCGAACAATTGTCTTCGCGTGTGATATCTATGGACTTATTTCTCTAATAAGTTCATGGGAGTGTCTATAAATAACTCGACATTGGCGAAATACAACCTTAACAGGAGTGAAAGCCATTAATTAAAATTAGAATAGAATAGAATCTATCTATCTAAGAGTTCAACCTTAGACCGCCATTGACGTGTTATCGCATTGACCACGTTTTGATAGATGTTATTTACTTGACAGTAATGGGGGCAATAACACGTCAAGGGCTATGGTGTTACCGAGTTAACGGTACAACCAAAAACCAAAAAAAATTGATACAGATTTACATTTTGCAGGTTCGATGATAAAAATAGAAAATAGGTGTTGTTATTCTTCGAAGATATATGTATACCTACGTTTATATGAGAGTAAAGTAGCTACGTATATATTATAAAATAAACATACAAAATATTTTGAGTTTTATTAACCCTGAAATTCAAAGGACGATGGGCGAAGTGTCCCCACCCACCAACAGAGATGAAACATGCCCCAGTGCATAGATCTTGGCAACATGATGTTTTTTGCTATGGCGACAATCGCCATATGTATGGGGTTTTCTTGGAAAATCATAATCATATTGTATGGAATTTGTTTGAAAATGAACACATTCTTGCCTTGCTGGGCTCTTAAAGGTTTTTTTCATTGAAAAGTTCCCATCGATTTTGCCAGTAAAATAGGTATTTTGTCTTTTTTTGTGTCCTAATGAACATAATATGGAGATGCATACCGTGACTGTTGGAGGGTGGGGACGGGGCCCATATAAAATTGCCCATCACCCTTTTGGATAACGTGACATATAGCACGTAGAAAAAGGGATGGGTTTTCCTTTACCTACCCGATGATATCCAAAAACACGATTAAGTCTCACGATCAGACTTGTACGTAATAGTTATAAGGTGCAAACTAAATTGCATCTATTTTTTCCATCTCACGCACCACGGTTGACTGCTGACGCGCGCCCGCGTGTCAACATGGCGTCACTAATAACCAATAATAGCACAGAATACAACCACGCAACGCGTGGCTCATGCTGATTGGTTCCCGCGCTTCGAAAAATCGTCATCTGCGCAGGTACATCGATAAGCCATATCAGTTGTGTTTTATTGTAGCAGATTTCGTCGACGGCGCAGCTCACCCAAAGAAGTAGGTATAGTATGAATCTTCCCAGGTGAACTTTTCGCTTCGAGCCCTAATCTTTCAAACAAAGTCCATTGTCTCTATTATCGCAAAGCCGCTAGCTACCGAGTTAGCACGTGCCACTACAACATTCATATTGAAAAACAAACGGTATCGTCATAGTATTAAGGTTCAAATTTAATGTCACTGATATTCTGGATATTACGTTTTGGTAGTGTAGGACGATAGACCGCCCCGAGGCAATACGGCACTCATATTATTTTAAATTTGAACCCTAATACTAAGACGATACCGTTTGTTTTTCAATATGAATGTTGTAGTGGCACTTGCTAACTCGGTAGCTAGCGGCTTTGCGATAATAGAGACAATGGCCTTTGTTTGAAGGATTAGGGCTCGAAGCGAAAAATTCACCTGGGAAGATTCATACTATACCTACCTAGCTCTGCCTTGCGTGCATACGAGCGCGCGGCAATTTCTGTTTACCGATAAAATATCGTCAACGTGAAAAGTGACTTGTTGAAGAGAAACACCCGCGACCGAAACAGACGGCGTTTATTAACCTTTCCCGCATTTCTAATTAGTATAATTCAAGGTTGGCTATTGCATGTCCAATCGCATGAATGAAAGAGATGTAGTTGTAATTGGTTTTCTTTAATCATAATGGGTGCTACACGGTGACCACCAGCCTCTTCACCAAGGCTGTCGGTTTCCAATTATGTAAAGAGATGGTTTACGGAAAAATATTTAAAGATAAAGAGACATTTATTCGCAACAATACAAAACAACATTAAGTACATAGATACAAAAAATAAGACACAGAAACAGTTGCGAAACGGTCCCAACTCAGCATTCGCTAGCCGTAAAGCCAGCACTGGTCTTCCGTTGGAACCGCTTGGTGAAGAGACGGAAAGTGACACACTTAACACAAAATAACATAAAATGAAAAACATCAAGGATCAAAATATAAATCATTCACTTTCACCTTCCCTTGGTCGACGTGGTTGTATATTTGCGATCGTCGTCGACCACGTGGGACTAGAAGTGGAATTCAAGGAATAATTAATTTACTTTTTGGGTCCACTGGGCGTTGTACCTATAGGTACACTGTAGAATCCGCTTGATTTTACTAAAGTATTGTCATTAAAGTTACGCCCACACCAATGCTTAAAAAACGGTCACGATACGGAATCGTAGTTGATTTTAAGCAGAAACGTTACGGATACGACGCGTCACTGCGTTTCCGTACCGTCGCCGTATTTTAAGCAGCAGTGTGTGGAGCATGCGTCAAAAACGGTACTGATACGACGCGTCACTGCGATTCCGTACCGTTGTCGTATTCTAAGCAGCGGTGTGGTGGCAGCTTAAATCGGTGCCTTATACATATTCAACATATATAAATAAATTAATAATATATTGTACAACCATTGACGAATACATTACATCATCATCATCAGCCCGTTGCAGTCCACTGCTGGACACAGGCCTCTCCCAAGGAACGGCACAGAGCCCGGTCTATTGCTTGCAGTAGCTGCCGGCCCTCTTACGCAAGTCATCCCGCCATCTGGCCAGAGGGCGTCCCACGCTACGTTTGGCATATTACATTACATACATTACATATAGTTCAGTAAATATATATATTTATTTTTTTTTGTCACTACGCTGAACTCTACGCTCGCTTTGCTCGGGGGTTAAATATCTCGTGTCATAATGGCTTACTTTAGTCCCTTGTTGAACAATCAAAAGTTTCTATTAGTAAACCGCCGTATTATTATATATTAAAAAAAACCGTCACAAATAGGTACCTACTGTTATTTTTTTTGTTGCGTTTATAGGGAGTGTTTTTTCGCTGTGAAAAGGCAACGAAGCGAAAAGCGTTTGTTTGTGGCCTGTGCGCACGTTTGCCTTAAAAAAGGTAATACTTAACATATAAACACATGATAACTGTAATTAGGTACACCTTTGAAGAGGCATCAAATACTACCCCGTCAATAAACCGTAACTCAGATTCCAACGCCAAAGTAGATTTAACCTTCACCCGTCAGTAATTGGGTCGTGATTGCTACACGAGGTTAATTCGAGATGCTGCTATTTGGTATAGCAGGGTAGAATGGCTCATTTAAAACTCTATTATAAACCGGAAAATCGATTTATTCGCTCACAGGTATCTTATCAAGCGATGATTGTTCTGGTTTCGAATTCTTCGAACCATGAATGCATGTTTTTGGGCGTTGGTTTTTGTCGGTTTGATTAACATGATCTTGGTAAGTTTTTTGTTTTGTGACTTCAGGGGTAAAGGAGCCATTAGGTATTTAGAGGTGGTACCAACTTATGCAGGGTTCGCCTGGATAGCTTTATCCTTGAATCATATCCAGATGTGGAGGTACACTCGAGTTCATAAATATGTGTACACTTTTGTACCTTATCACATTAAACGCTTTGAAAATTCATATATGGCAGTTTAAACATGAGATCAAAAGGACAAGGTACTAAAGTGTACTAGCATCATAGGGTTGGTCTCTCAGTTGGTGAGTTCTATGTAACCTTAGGCTCCTTCAGTCCCAGTATACACTTGCAGTCTTGACATTTAAAACACATCTTCAAAAAACTTTACTTACCCAATTCTTTCAACGCGGTTTAACATGATAGAACAACGACATTGAAGGATCCATTTTTATGTATAAATGATTCGATTTGATTGCTTCATCCAATTGAAAGGCAGGAGTGAACTGTGTAATATCGCCATTAGGTACATATTTGTTATGACTATATCGCTGACTATTTACTTTATAGGTTGAAGCGGGTATTAGTGAAATTCCTTTCGCTGACGCACGCGTAAGTATAATTGTGTTAATACTAAAACTACTTTACATCGAAACTACTTATTCCTCTTTTCGTTTCGGGCGTTTCACAAAAAGCCTGACAGGCTGTTCACAATGGAGTGCTGGCCCCTACCCTAATGTATGGTAAATGAATGGTGGGTGTGGCAGGACAAGCATGAAAGTCGTGTAAATGCAGTTGAAATGCGCTCTTTGCGTAGTATGTGTGGTGTGAAACTGAGTGATAGAGTAAGGAATGAAAAAGTCAGAAAGAAATGTGGAATAAAGAAGATGTAGGGTCTAAGATTGAAAAGGGCATGCTTCCATGGTTCGGTCATTTGGAAAGGATGGATGAAAGAAGATTGACGAAAGAGATATACAGATCGAAAGTGAGTGGACGGGTCGGAAGGGGCCGCCCTAGGCGCACTTTTTCGAGTCAAATCGGAAAAATACTGGTATGAATGTGGAAGAAGCGAAAGAAATTTGTCAAGATCGTAGCAAGTGGAAAGAAGTGGTCTCTGCCTACCCCTCTGGGAAACAGACGTGATTTAATGTATGTATGTATGTATGTATGTATTCCTCTTTAAAACAGCAATTTAAGGGCAAAGTGTAGTCAGCTTCATAGATCTGGCTCTGTTGGTCACCCTTCTTTGAGTACCAGTTGGACACAGACACACATACATAAATTTGTAACCTCGTTAATTTCATAACATTATTAATGATGTCAATCGACAGGTGAAAGCGCACCGGAAACGCATCTGCATCACGGTCAGCGGGAAAGAGAGATGCATACGCATGGATAAGGTACTTATCTTCTCGTGGCTCAAAGGTGGCTGACACTTTCAAAGCAGGCAGCAGACTAAAGCTAACAAAGTTTGCGTCTTAAATTTGTTTGTGTTTTTTCTGGCTACTAACCAACTAATAAATCCTCAAACCTTATTACATTGCCACCTTCTTGCATTGGATACATCACTTTGTAATCGACTGTACAGCGGAGATCGTGTTGCCATCTTACGACCTCATCATGAGATCAGCTCTTATATACCCCTATTTTGTAAAAACCCATGAGAGGATTGGTCCGTCAGTTTCTTTCTTTCTTTATATCCCACATGAAAGGCTTTAAAAATACCTGCATTCGTGACTCAAATTACAGTTCAGCAAGTTCTTAATAAATACGATTAGACAAACAGACCGACGATCTACAACTACTGTCATATAACACGTTTGATCTTACATTTCAGAGTTTGGTACAAAACTCTTAACTAGTTAAAAATCCCCGAGTGGTAGCCGGATTAGAATAGTGCCACTCCGTATCTTTCCGTGGATGTCGTAAAAGACGACTAAGGCGTGTAGTACTGATAGGCGATGGGCTTGCAACCTGTCACTAATACACTGGTAAACATCTTCGCCTAAGTGTGCAAAATGTGGTTACAGAATTATCAAAGGGTTTTTATAGTTGTTGGATATTCTGAAGCTCTGCCTACCCCACTCTGGGAATGGAGGCGTGAGTTTATGTATGTATGTATGTAGATTGTTAATCAAGGGATGAAAGTGATCAATTGCAGCCCGAGTTATTTAGGCTGCACGAGCGATAGCGAGTGTGCCTATAGTTCAAGGGTGCAATTGATACTTTCACCCGAGTTAAACACTCTACTTTTCATTTCGATTATGAGCACCTTCTAAGATAAACAATGGCCTACTTTCAGAGTATGAGACATAGAAAAGTAATTATATCTGATATTTTTATAGAGCCCCGGTGACGCCGAGGAAATAGGGAAGATGTTCAGAGTGTTCATCGAGAAGTCGGAACCGAGCAGCAATAAGAAATACAAGCGGCGCGGCCCCGCGCGCTCCGGCGGCAGGCCCGCGGCACGCGCCCCGCCGCGCCGCCGGAAAAATATCATAGAAGTGTAAACATGTCCACAAAACGAAAATAAACAAGTATAACTTGAATGCAACTCTTTTTTACCTTGGCCCACCAACCCCACGAATTGACATAGTCCTAAACTCATGTATTTATACTTTTTTTTTTCAGTGTTTTCTTGCATGATTAGAATCACTGTGAAATAAGGAAGTTTTTAAAGCTACATGACATTTTTTTTTCATTAGGTACAATTTTTTGAGTATATAAAATAATAATAATGCACGGGTTGTTATTCTTCTCTTTTGCTTTAAAATTATACATTTTCATACAATAATTTAAAATATAACAAATTATTTAAATAGTTTTCATCAAGTACCAGGCAGGATTGATACAATGTCAGTCAAATAAAGAGAGATAAAACCTCTATAAACAAATAAACACATGTGCAAGAGCAATTTTTGTATGTAGCCCTATTTTGGTAGGTTTTAGGTTATGTTAGTTCGTCAGCAGGCCCGAAGGCCAAAACACGCAGAAATAGTCCGTCATATCTCTTAAGTTGCTTTTAAATATCTGGCAACTGAATTAATGATCTACACTTGAAAGTTACTTCCTAAGAAAATTGCTCCTTCCGCCTAAATGTTATTATTAAATGCAATTTTTTCATTAACTGTTTTAGTGAGACTAAATTATTTTATCAATTAAATTCCAATTGAACTACTGGGAAAAAATCAGTCCCACTAGTTCTACTATCTGAATAATAGAACTAGTGGGAATAAAAATTCCCACTAGTTCTACCAGTGGAATTAGTGGGAATAGACCGAAAAATTCAGTCCCACTAGTTCTACTATCTAAAGTCCGTTGAATAATAGAACTAGTGGGAATAAAAATTCCCACTAGTTCCACCAGTAGAACTGTCGGTGGAACTAGTGGGAATAGACCTCCTGTGTGTCGTATGATGGACCGATTTGGAGTTTTTTTCTAATAGGAAAAACTAACGCCATCTATGAAAGAAGTGACTAACTAGCCAACCCTATTATTTTTTCGCAATGCGGAAGTATGAAACAAGGCGAATATCTAGAATTTAGTCCGCCCGGTCGTTATGTTGGCCGCCCTGTTGCGTCACAGGAGGAACGACCTAGTTTCGGAAGAATTGCGAATAGCTTAGCTTTAGCTGCATTTTCACACTGAAAATATTTGCGCAGAGAATATTTCCCTACTTGGGGGATTGCACAGACGACTATGGTGCGTGCCATTCCAAGCCAGGGATAGAGTTGTGACGGCTCGTCAAAATTTGACATATTTTGTACGTAGCAAATGTCAAATTTGAACGAGACGTCACAACTCTAGAACTCTACCCACGGTTTTGAATATGGACGCTGTTACACAAAAATAAGTATGTCATCACACCATTATTTAGCAATAAATGTCACCCAGGACGATAGGTATTGAGGGTTGACACTTTATTGCTAAATAGTTGTGGATTGACACATTACTTCGCTGCTTAAATGCAAAAGTGCCACAAAACAAAAAATATATACTTTGATTTAAAACTTAAATTTAATGTTAAGGTACCTAAGAAAGACTGTAAGTAAAATAAAATCTTATAAGTAAATAATATAAGGCTAGATTTAGATAAGTTTTGGGATGCCCTTGCAGGGTTCACGTTTTTTTAACTGTGCATTTATTGTAAGAACTTTTATCACTACGTGAGTGCAATAAAACATTTTGAATTTGAATTTGAATTTTTAAAGTAGGTATAGCATTCCGAATTTAAATGCAACACAAACACATTTTGATTTGTGGCCCTTTTGCATTTAAGCAACGACTTATTGCGTAGCAGCGTCCAATAGGAACGCACCATTAATAAATACTTGTAATAAGTAAATCACTTTGGGTTAACTGTCTTCTGGCCGTTCTCATAGCTCTTAATGACAATAAGTGCTTCCTCTGTGACGATTTTTCATAGACTAGTTTTGAAAATAGAACCACTTAATTGTTTTTTTTATGACAAAACTAAAGTAAACGAGCGCACAGGTAACCTGATGGCAAGGATCTGAGACTTATAGAGATTTGCATCGCAACTACAATCACTAGTCTGCAAATGCATTGCCAACCCGTCGATTTTCGCTTATCGCTAACTCAACGTTAAGTTTCATTGGTCGATTCCTTGTAGCAATCCATTGACGAGTTGTCTTAGCATTGGAAAGCCGGGAGCTATTGCAGCGACGCAATGTATCACGAGAAGAAACTGATATCGAGCCTTTTTGAATGTTGACAAGGCCCCGGGAGGCCAGCCAAGTAAGCCAACATCGCGTCTTCCGGCCCGTGGTCGCCATTCCAGAACCTCTACGCCCCAGTGACCATCTGTTCCACTACCACGTGCCCCGCCCACTTAAGGTTTGCAATTTTTCTATTACTATTTTTAGTATTCTGTACCCATACCATGAGTTACAATTACCGTACTCGCTAGCGAGTCGAATGCTTTGTCCTTCGCACTGTATAGGAATACGGCGAGGTCTGCGAGAGACAGAGCATTAGACTCGCTAGCGAGTAGGGTAATTGTAACTCATGGTAAGGGTACTGTAACCAAAGGGTGCAAGGGGGCAGGGTGTGTCACATGATTTCATGAATCGTCAAAGTAGACAGTTGAAATTTACACAGAATGTATATTTCTATTGGTGCTATAGCAAAACTTCAATTAAATTAGTAAATTAAAAGGGGCACCCATACAAGAATGCAGCGGAATACTTCGTGTGCCAGTCTGACTAAGGGTATCCCCAGACCTATCGACGCGGAATCGGCTTGAGCCGATAAGAATAAGTTTTATGTCCACGCAATAAGATCGAAAACGATCGTTCCGTTCGCAACGCCGAGCCGAGCCGAGCGATACCATTTTCATTCTTACTGCACGGACATAAAAAAAATTCTTACCGGCTCAAGCCGATTTCGCGTCGATAGGTCTGGGGAGACCCTCATACTGTCTTTTGCACAAAAGATCCCAGGGTCGAAGTGTATCCGTAAGGACCTGCGTTTTTAAGAGAACCAATCACGCCTCTGGACATATCCCTTGCCCGGAGTTCACCACCGTGATCGGTCTCGTGCTTCTCCCGTTCACCTGTCACCTGACCCTTGTCAGAATGTCAGTGCAGCTTGTGCAAGCCATGCCAACATGGCGCCCGTGATCACCACTCTGCTACGGTGGCTACTCAGCAACGGGTATTAAATAGTTCTGCGAGCAATGTGCCCTGCCTACTTAAAAGTATTATCGCCGATACGATATAAAATTTTATTGCTATTAGTCTTTGTTATTCGAAAATATCTACAATACCCAACGAACTACGAACCCATAAATCAGTTACCCGAGTACAAACATAATGGCTTTATTTTATTGCTGTTTTTAAATCCTTACTTTGATCCAAAGGTTTTGCAGCGTGTAGATGAGGTAGCTATGATTTCTTTTTGATATAGAAATGAGATAATTTCATTACGTTCGCAAGTTTTTTCTATCTTACAGATAAGTACAATAATCGATTTTTAAGTCAATATTATGAATTTTATTATGAACAACTTTCCTGCAAATAAAAATCAATCCCTTTTTATTTACATACTAAAGCACACCTTAAGTTGACCGAAATGACCTTTAATTCCTTAATTATAAGGAACTTAATATGTTGTAATAGGTGTAGGTAAATATAATAATTAGCTACATGTTTGTAATTAATTTGTTCTTGACTACTTTCATTAAGTGTACAGTAAGTACTTAGATTAACATTTTGACACCTTATAGAACTTTTTTACTCCACGCGAAACGGTGAAATAGTACCTATTTCCGAATAGGTTCATTATTCTTAGAATTATCGTAAAATGTAAAACTGATCTACTCTCGATTAACTTTTTTAATTGGAATAGTTTATGCCATGCTTTGTCCTTATCTGTAATTGTGACATTTGCATTTGACAGAAAGTGACAAAGCATGGCATAAACTATTCCAAGCTTATCCCACGTTTATAAGTAAGGGGGTAAGAATAAAATTAACTCTCGTTTAGTGGAACCCGCTTAACTTATAATAATTGTTATGACATTTTTTGACCTCAATTATTCGCCATTTTAAAACCAATTTAATAATTTAATTTATCCGGTAACCCATATTTCGCTCATTTAATACAAAACGGACACATTCCAAAATAATTTACTCTTCCATTAAAAATCGTATTGCAACCGCTTCTAATTTTAAAATGCAACACTGACTCATTTCGGATTGTGTCCGTTTCGTATTCAATGATTTGTGGAATTAATGCAAATATAATTACTTACAATGCTTTATGTCGTCTTACCTAAAATTATCAACGGACATGATTCGTCTTCCTAGCTAAATAAAGTTTGTAAACTGTACGTCGTGTTACAATTATTTATTTCGAATATGAATGTATATTTGAACAGTTCACTACTACACTAACGTCATTACCTACCTACACGGAATTAACTTACACATTTATGTAGAATTAGATCATAAAATGCTAATTTTAGGTTTTCTTCATGAATCTGGACCAAAATGCTTATGAAGGAACTAAAAAAAATACTCGAAAATATAGTGAAACTACTTACTTTTCCAATATTTTCGAGCGGAGTGGCAGCACTAAGACGTTCGTCACGTGAAGTAACATGGCGGGCTAATCTACCGTCCTAAGCCAAAAGGCAGTAACTACGATAATACTACTGCAGCAATATCAACCCTATTATTAGTAGAAGAGAATTCAATCTGCTTTGTATATTGAATTGGAGATACTGCGTATTGCCTTAGGAGGGCATTAAATGGTTTCGTTTTTTGACACGAATGTCGCTACTGCTGTTCTAAATTTGGAAATAATAGTAGGGTACGTTTTAGGAACAAGTACGATTTAGGCAAGTTGACCCTACATGCAAATGGGGCATTTTTAAGTTTTTACCTATAGTATAGTTACTTGAAACTGTTTTTTTTTTACTTCAGCGTGAGCCCAAGAAACACCAAGTAAGTATCTCGGATTATTATCTCGAGCACAAACAATGGAGGTCTCAATCATACGTCACGATTTCGAATCTCCCCATCACTATTCTGAATCTGTGGTATTCTGTAGCACGGACCCCTAAAAACGTCTCCGTAAAATATTTTATCTACATCCGAAGAAGCGATAAGAAAATGGCCTTTATTAAGAAACCTAATCTGTGGTTGTATTTGAATGTTAACATTTAAGTACCTATTGCATATCATTAAAGTATCGATTTATTCGATTTTTTATACACTTTCGTAAAAAGTGGACGGTGTTCCGCTGCCGCGGAGCTCCTATTTCTGAGTGGTTTGGCCCTCCGGGCCAGCTGAAGTAACGTGACCTAAACCTACCTCATTTATTTATGATACTAAGGGGTGCTTTGGGTCCGTTGGAATAAACTCATAAACTGCTGGACCGATTTCAAAAATTATTTCACCATTAGATAGATACATTGTCCCTAAGTAACTAGGCTATGTTGGGGTGAAATATATCTGGATTCTATATAGTTCATCGTACATAGAATTCAAATATATTTCACCAACTTAGTCATACACAGTCGACGCGCTGGCCTAGTGGGTAGTGACCCTGCCTACGAAGCTAGTGGTCCTGGGTTCGAATCCCGGTAAGGGCAGATATTTGTGTGATGAGCACGAATATATTGTTCCTGAGTCATGGATGTTTTCTATATATTTAAGTATATATTTCTCTATTGTACTCGTAAGTATTTATATCGTTGTCTAGTACCTATTTAGTACTAGCCTAGAGCTTAGTTTGGGACTAGGTCAATTGGTGTGAGATTGTCCCCTTATTTATTTCTTTATATCTACTGCCTACAGCTTGGCAATGTTCTGTACCTATTAATTGAAGTAATTATTATTTTCTTCATTTATTAAGTTAATTAGATTGTTTGGTTTCAGTCCTGTCAATTAACCGAACTTATGGACAATTGATCTTGCAATCTGTAATACGTTATAATATCTTTTAGGACAGCATCACCTTTAATGCGGTGAAAAACAAATTAAGTGCGGTATGTGTTGACTAAAGTCTTGTCACTATATTCAAACTGCGATCAATAAGTAAATTTTTGTTACTGGCTGTAAATACATTTTTTTCATAGAGATCACCAGCTTGTTAAAACAAAACTAACCAGTCGTTACCCAATGAGTCTACGCGAAGTATAGCGGAGATCCTGTCACCATCATCAGATCAGTTATAGATAGTCAACCATCCATTCCACGGGAACTGGTTCAAGATAACTTGCACGATTTAACTTAAACGAACATTTAAAAAAAACTAGTTAAAAGCTCGTAACAAAACGTTCCTGGGGTTACGAAGACATAGCTAATGCAGTTTTATTGTAAAACCTGTATTGTACTCTGTTTAAACATATTGCCTTTGACATGTTATAGTATTATCTTTAACCAGAGGGGCTATTGCTTAACACACTCGCAATCGTAATTGTTTTTATTGTGAAAATCGAAGGCTTACAAAATGAAAACAACTCTTCCGATTTGCAGCCAATTGGGATTGACCAAAAAAAATAACTCACGGTTTTTACTTTCTCATTCGAAAGAATAGGAAATTTTAAGACACTAATTTCATTAATTTTGTATTTGATCCAATAGTTTTGTTTTAATAACTTTATTTATTCAGCAGACATTTTATGGATGACATGGTTATTTTAAATTTGGGATGGCATTTTCGAATAAATTACAACTATTAAATGATATCCAATGAAAAAAAGTGATTGTAATAGTGTATTAAAACATACTATTTCAAGCTGTATTCGCCTAACCCGTAAGATACACCTAGGAGGGCTTCAAGCCGAAAACGAAAGTCAAACAAAGGTTAAATATACTTTTGTCGAAATATCCAAAATAGATAAATATTTCAAAAACTTAATAATGCAGAACGGCTTTAAAACCCTAATCCCCGAAATGGTTTTCGAATTGGAGTAATTGTACAAATATGGTCGTCATTACCTACTGTCAAGTAAATACGAGCTATTATAACGTTTAAACGTTGACAGTACGATAAAATGTCAAAGCCATATGGTTTTTCCGAGTAGAATACACGCCCTGTGGTGCTAAAAGCAATATGTTCGTAATTTTATCTTTTGTTTTTACTCAGCTGTACGCGGTAAGTCTATCCGACCTAACATTGTTTATTTTGCATGTTGCTACAATTGTCAGAATGTTATCTCAACGTTTTGTTTCTCATTATTTATATTTTCTTAATTCTTTTAGACTTTAAATAACGTTTCGGTAAGTATAACCAAATGCTTTGTATTTTTGAATTGAATATAATGTGTTGTTTCTGACATGACTTTTGTACTCTTATAATGTGTGACTAGGAAAATGGATCAGGTTCAAAAAAATAATAATTAAACAGTGACCAGGGGGCCTAATATGGCTGAGTTTATCGCGTGATTTTTTTTGGATAAGGCATCCGTCACCTTCTGACAGGTAAATAAGTACACGTGTCAAAAAGTGACGGATGCTTTATCCACAGTTGACACGCGATATAGACGCAACACACTAGGCCCGCAGCGAGATGTTGTTTTAAAATAGTTAATTATTGCAAAACCTCTCTTTTGTTTCAGCATGATCAGCTTTCTGCCAAGATTTCTAAAGCTGCGCAAACTTTAAAGGTACACCTGAGTTATTTAATAGCTTTTGTATTCAAAAGTTTGCTTCATTAAATAAACAAGTTATATCCATATTCGTATGTGTATAATTAAAAAAATGCGTGCAATATCCAAATCGGTGGCAAAAACCAAAAAAGTGGGGGTACACATAAAAACACCTTAGTTGTATGTTCGTAGGTATAAAAAACACTTTAGCTAGTGGTCGGGGGATCGATTCCCAGAGGGGGTAAATATTTGTGTGATGTGGATCCTGTGTCTACCCGAGTTTGAGATGTTATTTTAGTTGGTATATATCTTTCTATATGAGTATGTTTATGGTGGCTTAGTGCCTAGGACGCAGTTTGGGACTAATCAATTTGTGTGAAATTGTGCTCTAATATATATATATGTATATATATATATATATATATACCTATGTGTAAATTACTATTTTTTGTACTTTCCAGAATACCGAAACTCTTCTGATTGATAACAAAGACACGGTATGAAGTCTCACCTACCTATCCTAAGAAAGTTCACTCAAGCTATATGTTATTACAATACGAAATAAAATGAAAAATTATTTATTTGGCACATAAAAAAAACTGTTTACAATCATAAAAAAAGTCTTAACCTATTTTTTTTTTCTTTACGTCCAAAATGGTATCCGCTCAGCTTTATAATACAATATAGTTTACACATACAGTTTGTTGTTCAATAATATCAATATTATCAAGCAAACCAGGTAAAAAAAAAACTAAAAAAAACACTATTTTTAGGTGATCGTAAGTATAATATTTAATCAGTCTACATATACCTACATACGTATAAAAAAAGCAATTGACTGGCTGACTGATCGATCGACTCATAGCCGAACGGGTATAAATTTCGATAAAAGATCAATATTTGCCATTGATCGTAAAAAAACACTACCTGAATGTTCGTGTTGGTATTTTTCATATTTTTATTTATTTTCTTAATAATTTTATTAAATTACAATTATGATAATATTTATAATTTTCAGACGGTATGTAAATCTTTTTTTTTACATAGAAATATCAATTAAACAAATCATTATCAGCACCAGGCTTTTTCGAGACGTGACGTCGACAGTAGTATAATATTGGGCATTCTGGACCACCTCGCTCACTCGGTGGAATGCCCAATATTACGCAAGTGGTCTAGAACGCCCAATAGCTTTTGGGGATTTAAATATTCGATGCAAGTGGTCTAGAACGCCCAATAGCTTTTGAGGATTTAAATACTCGATGCAAGTGGTCTAGAATGCTCTTACGGTTTTAAAATACTTGAACACATTCTTGTTCTGAAACTTAATATTCACATATAACTACCTAATATCTTGAAAGTCTAGGCTCATTGAGTACAAACCTTTCATGCTTACAACACGTAGTGATATGAAGTTTGTGAAACAAAATCAGACCTTGCAGTTGGATGTCGTTTGTACAGTTCGCAACGATCGCAATTCACGTCATGGAGAACTTTTACCGAATACAATTCGAAGTATCATTTGCGGCCCCTCTAACTGTGGAAAAACTAATTTAATTGTCGGCCTTCTACTGCATGAACGGGGGCTACGCTTTGAAAACCTTTATGTTTATTCTAAAACTCTCTTCCAACCTATGTATCAGTTTTTAGAAAAAATATTAACATTGGTTCCATCAGTCGAATTTAAAAAATATAGTGAAAATGATGAAGTACTAAGTCCAAATGAAGCTAACATTAATTCAATTATTATATTTGATGATGTTGCATGTGAAAATCAAAACAATATAAGGGATTACTTTGCAATGGGACGTCATAAAAATATTGATAGCTTCTACCTTAATCAAACTTATAGTAAAATACCTAAACAATTAATAAGAGACAATGCTAACTTAATAATTCTATTTAAACAAGATGATATGAATTTACGTCATGCTTATGATGAACACGTTGGAAGCGATATGTCTTGGTCACAGTTTAGAGAAATGTGTGCTGAAGTATGGAAACTGCCATATAGTTACTTGGTTATAAATAAGGATTGTAGTCGTAATTCTGGATGTTATAGAATGGGTTTTGACACATTTATCATTATGGATTAATTATAATACATAATGCATTATAATGAAACATTTATTGCTTCATAGGACCCCATCAAGATCAGACATGAACCTTAAAATGAATGACGAGAAAACTTTGAAAGAAAAAGTAATTAAATCTGTCGAAGCCGTTAAAAAGAAGGTTAGACTGATTCGTAATATGAAATCTGATAATGATAAGATGTTGGAATCAGTATTGAAACCAATAACAGAACCGCTTAATGAAATATTTAAAGTTAAAAATGAGAATAATTACTTAAATACTAATTATAATGATTTTGATGACGGATTGCAATGGGGAAAGTCGGTAAAAAGATTAAAATTGAGTCCTAGTGAAGAAAAGAAG
Source organism: Acleris laterana (assembly GCA_963966035.1). Classification (NCBI taxonomy): domain Eukaryota; kingdom Metazoa; phylum Arthropoda; class Insecta; order Lepidoptera; family Tortricidae; genus Acleris; species Acleris laterana. Next base: position 3,115,984 of record OZ014463.1, on the reverse strand, counting down.
CAATCTATTCATAATCATACGGTTGTGAGGAAATCTTCTCATTCTAGTCTTGATAATGAAGATCAAGAGGATGACACATCAACCAACGATGAAAGTGATGTAAGCGATGGAGTGGAAAGTGAACATACTAATGATCAGGATTCAACAAATGATATTTCATTTAAGACGACAGATTCTTTCGCATCTCCTCGTGATGATCCTAAATTTCAAAAGCATTATATTACCAACTTAAATATACCTTTTGGTGTTCGAACGGAACGAGACAAGCTAATGTTGGGATCCTGTCCGGTATACACAACAAGTGATAAAAAATTGAAAGTAAATGGCCATACTTACTATTTAACGCCAGGTTTAAACGAATTGCTATATAAGAAAGTACCGGATTTAAATATTGTAACTGAGGATGATAAACGCAATTATAAAATCTTATTATTAGAAACTAATGCACATAGAAGAGATTTTAATCCTAATAAACCAATAAAAAGCAACAAAGGCATGAAATATTTATACGTAATAAGACCTCTTTTTAAATTAGCTAAAGAACGTTTAATAAGTGGTGAAGGATTACCGACCATGAAACAAGTTAAAGCCGATGTATCATATGTATACTGGGATAACCCAAACGAATTAGTAGAAAGATTAAAATTGCTTATAGCTTCTCGTGAAGCTGGGAATACAGGATTGGATAATGAAATCATATCTGTTATTGAAGAACTGCAAGAAGCAGGATTAGTTAACAATGCCAATATATAAAACAGTTACTTTACTATTATCGTTAGTCGAGGCAGAACTTTTGACGTACAAATACATCATAAAAATGAACATAGACAAATTTGGTCATCATCTTCATAAACGCCTTCGTGTATCTGAAATTTCTGAACTTAAAAATAATGCTTTGCTCCGATCAGATGATGGTCATTTCGATTTACAATCATTAAGATTAAAGGGGCTTGCGCTTCCATTGTTACCTGATGATGCCGTTAATAAGCAGTATGTCGATAAGCTCGTTCTGAACCTTTATCAGAAGGAGTATCTAGATTCTATGTTTGATACTATAAATTCTCAAATTCATCAGTTGGCAAATCAGTTGAAATTGAACTTTTATACAAAAAAGGAAATAGACGTTATATTCAACAAATTAAACAATGACAAAGCAGCAAGTCGTGAACGAGATACACAGGTCAGCTCGAAAAAACTTTAAGCGACGAGCAGTTTTATTAAAAGGAATTGATGATTTGTGGCAAGCGGATTTAATTGATTTACAAAATTTACATAAGATAAATAGAGGATATAAATACATTTTGGTTGTAATTGACGCCTTTTCAAAGTACGCGTGGTGTATTCCAACAAAATCTAAAAAGAAAATAGAAATTAAACATTCATTCGAACAAATTATTAAATCATCAAAACGAGTTCCGATAAACTTACAGACAGACTTAGGAACAGAGTTTTATAATAATGAATTTGATTGTTATGTAAAAAAATTAAAAATAAATCATTATTCCACGTTTTCAATTAAAAAAGCATCTATTGTTGAAAGGTTAATAAAAACACTCAAAAATAAACTTTACAAATATTTTAGTTTCATTGGAAATTATAAATGGGTTGGAAAACCTTTGGATGATATAGTTAAATCCTATAATCGAACTATGCATCGTACAACGAAATTTAAACCTATTGATGTTAATTTTGATATTGAGTCCAAAGTAAAGAAAAACATAGAAAGCGCACAATCCAATCTAGTCAATGGATCAAATAAATTTAATATAGGAGATAGCGTGCGCATAAGCAAGTATAAAAGTGCCTTTCATAAAGGTTATACACCGAATTGGTCAACAGAAATATTTACTGTTAAACATGTTAATCGCACTCGTCCAGTTACTTACCTTATTGAAGATCAACGAAAAATTAAAATACTCGGTTCATTTTACGAACAAGAACTTCAGAAAACGAAACATCCTGATGTTTACCTCATAGAAAAGGTGATCAAAAAGAGGGGGGAAAAATTGTATGTAAAGTGGTTAGGGCTTCATGATAGCGAAAATAGCTGGATTGATAGAAATGCTATTGTATGAGTATATTTATTAACTTTATTGTATTAAAACTTATCATTATTATATTGGATATGAAAGGGAGAGGACTTTTAAATAGTATTATTAATCACTTACCGTTTGAGCTGCACTTACCTGGTTATAATTATTGTGGACCAGGTACAAAATTGCACAAGCGGTTGTTAAGAGGTGATAAGGGAATTAATGATTTGGACAACGCGTGTATGCAACACGACATTGCTTACGATAAACATTCTAACCTAATAGATCGTCACAGTGCAGATTTAGAACTTTATAAAATGGCTAAACAGAGATTAAAGTAAAAAAATACAAGAAGAGGAGAAAAGCTCGCTTCATGGTTAGTTAGCAAAGTGATGAAGACTAAAATAAAAGCTGGTGCAGGGATAAAATCATTCAAACAATTTGTTTCTAAGATACGTAGGGAATTGAAAAATAAAAAATCCAAAAAGAATGGCACTACGATCGAGCAGGCATTTCTTGCGGCAAAAAAGATATTTGCAAATAACAAAAAAGTACGAGTTCCTCGTTTAATTCCGATTCCAAAATCTGGAGGTATATTACCACTAATACCTATCTTTGCTGGACTTTCTGCATTGGGATCTTTGGCAGGAGGGGCTGCTGGGATTGCCAAAGCTGCAAAGAAAAACTTAGTTGAATCAGAACGCCATAACAAAATGATGGAATCTATTGCATTAGGAAAAGGTTTACATATTAAACCGTATAAGAACGGCAAAGGGTTGTGTTTAAAACATACAAAAAACTAGATAAAAGGTTACCCAGACGTGCTCTCACTAATATAGATATTTTAAAGTATTCTAAAGAAATACCTCATTTTCGCGGTGTTTATATGAGAGATAGTTTGCCAAAACAACCAAAAAGAGTAGAATGTGGAATCATAAATTTAGACAGTTCTGAAAACCAAGGGACTCACTGGGTAGCCTATGTTAAGGATAACAATTATTGTGAATATTTTAATAGTTATGGTGATCTTCAGCCACCGTTAGAATTAATAAAGTATTTAAAACATCATAATATTTTTTACAACTACAACACTTACCAAAAGTTTAACACTGTAAATTGCGGGCATTTATGTTTAAAATATTTAAAAAAGTTTTGGAGTGCACGTTTAAATATCTCTGTATAATAAAAACCTTATCATTCTCACGATGTCTTTCACTTTATCTATAACCGGAACCTCTTCTACCCTGATCACTAATTATTCACCAGCTTTTCAACTGAATGGTGAATATGAATGCGGGTTGCTATATATGTCGACTTTTAACTCTATACCTAATATAGATTATAGAAACAATAAATTTTATTATGGTAAAAACGAAGTAATAGAAATTCCTGAAGGGTCATACGAACTCCAAGACCTTGATGATTACCTCAAAAGACACCTGCAAGGATGCACATTTTCACTGACATGTAATAATAATACGTTAAAGACGTCTATATTGTGTTCAAAAAATGTGTATTTTAATAAAGAAAATTCGATTGGCAAGTTACTAGGTTTTGGCGAAGAAACTATTCAAGCTAATATATTAACAGAGTCCCCTTTTCCTGTATCCATTCTGTCTACAACTATAGTGCGAGTTGAATGTGATATAGTGAGCGGATCATTTGTAAACGGAAAACCAAGTCATATTATTCACGAGTTTGTGCCTAATGTACCACCAGGCTATCGGATTATAGAAACACCGAAAAACGTAATTTATTTCCCTGTAACACAAATCAACTTGAGCTCTCTTAAAGTAAAAATATTGGACGTAAATGATAATTTAGTTAATTTACGAGGTGAAGAGATTCAAATATATTTACATCTTCGTAAAAAATGATAGATTTCAATAAAAGCGAAGTCTCGCACGTCAAACGTATTAGTAATAATAATCTTTGTGCTATCAAGAAAAGAAGACCTAATAAGCAACTTGCAAAGCTTACAAAAGAAAATAAACAATTTTTAAGAAACATTGGATTGTTAAAATGAGTATACTAAACTTAACAGATCGTTTTAGCTTTGATGACACGATTGAAAGTTTCGAATATCATTCATATAAACCCTACGTAACAAGTTTTAACTTGAATGATGAAATCCGTATACCTATTAACCAACAAGATCTTTACGTATTGCCTTCAGCGAGTACTCTCTATGTGGAAGGCACTGTTTCAGTATTCAATAGAGAGACAAAAGCAAAGGTGAACAGTGTACTTTTAACTAATAACCCTATACTACATATGTTTCAAGATATTCGATATGAACTGAATGGGATCGAAGTAGATAAAATTAAAAACGCTGGAGTTACCACAACTATGAAATCTCTTGTATCCATGAATGAACTCGATTCGTTAATGTCACAGTTATGGGGTTGGAACGTTGATGGTACTAAAATTACACATGACTCATTTTCTGTATCTGTTCCTTTAAATAAGATTCTTGGTTTCGCAGAGGATTATAAGAAAATAATTATCAACTGTAAACATGAACTTATTCTTCTACGGTCGAATAGTAATTGAAATAGCGTAAAGTTGAATACAAATGAATACATAGACAATATTACTATATCTAAAATAGTATGGCGTATGCCTCACATTAAAGTTTCTGATCAGGTAAGATTAAATTTACTCAAATATTTAGAAAAAGATCGTGCTATTCAGATAGCTTTCAGAAATTGGGATCTGTATGAGTATCCGCTTTTACCTAAAACCTCTAAACATTCTTGGTCAATCAAAACTTCATCTCAAATTGAAAAACCACGATACGTTATAATTGGATTAAAAACGGATAGAAAAAATGTGGCCAACAAAGATGTAACATGGTTTGATCATTGTCATTTGAGAGACGTCAAAGTTTTTTTAAATTCATACTATTTTCCGTATGAAAGTTTAAATGTAAGTTTTGGAGCTGAAAAGTATGCTTTATTATACGAACAGTACGCTAAATTTCAGCAGTCTTATTATAACCGCGGTCAAACACCGTTGTTAAGTCCGCAAGAATTTAAAGAGAAAGGTCCTCTTTTTGTAATCGATTGTTCACGTCAAAACGAAACCTTAAAAACAGGTTCAATAGATGTCAGAGTTGAATTAGAGTGCGAACAGGATATACCCGATAATACTGCGGCGTACTGTCTAATTCTGAATGATAGTATTGTAGAATACAAACCCTTAAGCAACATTACACGAAAAATATCATGATGACTGAACGTTTGTTCGTGGATCTTCAGGGATTTAAATCGTATAAAAATGAATTTATTGTTAAGGAATTTGCATACAGTACAAATGAATACACACAAGTATTTTCAATAAAACCTCCATACCCATTTTCGGCTTTATCGGAAAACGAAAAAAGACAAGTGAGATGGATAGAAAAAAACCTTGGTATTTTATGGCGCGATGGATATGTTGACTATAGGGAATTTAAAAGAATGATTCCCGCCTACTTGGAAAACAAGAAAATATATGTAAAAGGGTTAGAAAAAATTCAATGGGTTAAAGATTTATGTAGTAATTGTACTGTAATAGACTTAGGTGAAAATGGCTTACCTAAATTCGAATCTATGTATCAAAAGTATTGTAAAGACAGAACTACATATAATTGTTTAATTCATAAAAAATCTTGTGCGTTAAAAAATGTTATGTGTATAAAAAAATGGTATTCTGAAAATAATTTATCTTTATATTCTCATTTGTAATTTTCACTCTGTGTGAAGTATTTTGACAACGAAAGATCATATATTTCATTAATTACAAAGATTGTGCGTTAAAAAAAATTTATCTATGTTTGAAAAATGTATTGTGATTGTTTACATATATTATGATTTAATAAAAACCATAATATTACTGTTAATTTGATTTTTTTTCACCCCATTGATAAGCAAAGTTAGTTATCATTTGTTTTAAAATGATATATTTTATTTCTAATAAATAAATGATAACAACTCATACCTATTTCTGTTAGTAGTGCTAATATTTAATCAACATTAACCAAAAAGTTTTTTAAAAGAAGTTTATCTTAATTACTTATAGTTAAAAATGTTGCTTTTGACACTAACACCTAAACAAGAAAAAACTTTCTGGTTGATGTATACGTAAGGAATAAAACAACAAAATAATTTTAAAATATTTATTATATAACAAAACATATTTACACTTAATAACTAACACTATAGCCACATAACTTTTTTGATATTTTATTTATTAAATTTTCTGCGCTTTCTATTATCTCGTCAAATCCATCATTCGCCACATACTGCGCACTGAGTAGAACGTTTTCATTGCTGTCTTCGTGTTGATCTGGCATGGTGTCACTTATATTAATTATTTGAATTTTTATGAGTCTATTGCCCTTAGCTGCTTCGTTATTTATAACGAATGATGGCGGGTGTCCTCGTACACTTCTTTTCACAACTTTATTTAGTCTTTTCTTAGCCTTAGTTAGCTTAGTTTTTGTTTTTTCCTTCGCAGCTATCCTAGCTTCTTCTTCTTCTTGATATCCTTCTAACGGATCCTGGGCATATTGAGAAAATATGAATGGAGTATCTTGGAATCCTTCCATATTCTGAAACAAAAGAAATATTATAAACGATGTTTAAGGTATGTTAATCAGTGTAATGCACTTGATTAAACATATATAAATATAAAACAATTCAGATTAAACTTACCAAACTTGAGATACGAGTCAACTCTTGTAATGTAAGATATCAGGATACGGAATGATAACTTATTATAGCCGCTTCTATTTATATCAATTATAAATTCCATGCGTTAACAAAATTAACTGAGCATGTAACAACATGTTATCAACCTATCAATTACAATTTCCATGCGATAACAAAATTATCTGAACACGTAACAACATGTCAACATCAGAACTATCAAGAAGCACTCTTTCTGATTTAGTATTGTATAATTTAACTTCATTAAAGAAAAATACGATCAAATGCTTTGATTTTATATTAAATAATATAACACATTACTTTTACTCATAATTTAAGTTCATTTATTTCACTATGAATATTCTATGAATCGTCTAGCGATTAACTTAACAATTATTGGACCTATCTTTACAGGTAGTATAAATCCGTGAATGGCGTGAATAAGTTGATAAGTCTAGATGTAAACTTAATAGTATTTGGAACATATTGCATTAAGTTCAAAATTACGTTCATATTTTTCAATCAGTTATCAACTTACTTAAGTCATCCAGGGAAATGATTGGTTAAATAAAAAACATTTACTTGATTATGATAACAATATATTTATTTATTTATAATCTATTTTATAATTATCAGCTTACATACATATATATTTATTCCTTATGTAATAATCATTACAATACAAATATTCTCAACTTATACACTAAACATTTTATTTATAAACCATAATAAACCAACGAGTTTTACAAGTTTTACAATTCTACATTTATTAAAGAAGAAAACATTAAAAATTCAATATTTCACAAATAGTGATAGATACTTGTTAAAAGTCCATAAATTGATAGAAGTTCGTTCGACGCAACAACTATGGCTACTGTACTTTAATTTATAACAAATTTAATATTGATTTATGTCCCCAAGATTTAGTCATGATTTTATCATTTAAAATAAATCGCTTGTCGTCATTGGAAGACAATGCAATTTTATTTACACTTCGTGTGAAAATTTCGTGTTTAATGGATTTGAACAAAATGTTTTTCTTTCTTACAACATCGTTCTGAAACAAAACCTTCGTATAATCAGAAACATTTAAATCTCGAACTACGTATTTTTTAACGCCTTTTGCTTTTTTAATAGTACTATCTTCAGTTCTAACACAGTAGAGCTTTGAACGCAATCCTACAAATTCCATTATGATTTTTCCGCTCATTTCGTCCTTAAACAGACCCGGAACTTTTTTATTCAAGAGAGGAATGTTATACTGATTATTTTTTATATAATTGCTTGTATCAAAATGAGGTAAAAAAATGTTTTGTAAATCTTGATAAAAATTTTCACATTCTATAGTATAAATAAATGAGTCTGTGTCCATGTAACACAACTGAACTCGGTCCTCATAGAAGGGCTTTACTATTGAATAATGAAAGTCGAACATATGACTTTTTGATAATTCTAAAACAGTAAACCCTATGTAGATTGGTTTATCAAGGAAAATTTGTTCAGGTTTTAATTGTATAGCCACTAAATTTTCTGAAAATATAGATACACTGTGAAAATTGGGTCTTGAAATTAGCTTTTTAGCGGTTTTTGTTTTTTTTGTCTTATTATTTTTATCACTCCATTGATTAACAAGATGCACGTTGACCCTTTTTTCGTTATTTTCTAAAGTTTTGCCGAACATAGCATTATTTAATAACTTAAAAAAGTCTTGTTCAGATATTGTTTTAGCCTGTTGACGCAATTTGGTGTTTAGGTCTATATACTCTTTTAAATACGAACTTTGTTTAAAAGTTATGACGCGATGAATTTTGCTTAACAAAAGTCCATGTTTTAAACAGTTTTTGAGATGAACATAATGAATCACATAATAAAACTTATTGTATAAATTAGGTATAAGTTTTGGATTTTTTCCTCCTGGTGGAATACTTTTTTCTGGACAAAACGGTAAATCATTGTGATAATTATGTAATTCTTTAGGATAAATTAAATCAACTTCAAGAATATAACCGTACTCCGCATTATCATCCACGGCTGTGATATTTAATTCGTTTTGTTCCTTTTGCGACAAGAATTTAAAATCGCTCAAAGGTAAAGCTTGACACATACTAAAACCATATAAATTATTGCAATCCATGTACACAATAAATGAGTTTTTCTGAGATGAATCATAATCAGGTATGTATTTATTGTTGGCTTTAGCATAGCGTCTGGAACACATACAAACGCCCCCTCGAATACCAGATTGTATCATGCGTATTATTTCTAGATCATTAATTAATTCCAATTGAACGCCTGTTTTTAAAAGCATTGCATCAAATGATAAGCTCGGTGCTGTAAGATAAAAAGCTGGATCTAACTGATAATGATACTTGCAAGTCTTTCGAAAATTTTCGAAAATATCTGTCAAAAGCAAAACGTCCGTCTTCAAATAAATATCTGTATACTCTCCTAAGTTTTTAATGTTAAATTCTAACCAAACCAACTGTGCATGCTCATAATCTTGATCAGTGATTACTTCGTTAGTTAAAGAGTTGAAAAAATTTTCTTTAGGAGGTAACTTTTTTTCTTTATAACAGTCCCACCCTGTTACATAATCGTAGGGATAAACTCCCTTTTGAGTCAACAAATTAAATTGTTTTTCATTTGAAAAACATGATCGTAAATGTTCGAATTGTTCTTTTTGTAAGGTCTTAGTGAGCTTATTAAGACTTTCTCCTAAAAATTTATAAGAATCAACAAATCTTAACTGTATTAAACTATTGTCATCCATCATAATAAACTTCGTAAATGAAATGTAGTTCTCTTTGGTTTTAGGTATAATTTTAATAGCCCCCGGGATTTCGCCCAACTTTTTTATAAATAAATGACAGTCATATCCTGATAAGTTGTGAAAAAATACCGGTATAAATTTCGGGAGTTTGTATTGTAAATTGCAATAATTATGGCTTGCACCTCGAAATTGTCCTGTAATATGACAGTGGTCTCTTACTTTATCGTTAAACAATAAATGATTACAAATATGACAACGTTGAGAAGTTCTAAATTTTTTATCATCTTCTTCAGTATATATCATGGAGGTGTAGCTCTTTAAAACCTCATTAATTTTATTTACATCACTCAGTAAAGAATCAATGAACTTGTCAACGCAATCTAAACCACGATAAGATGTAAACCGATTTTTGTTCTGATCTGATGAACAAACGATTTGATATGCAAATGCTGCAGGAATATGTCGTTGTAGGGTTATTGTGTTATCTGTATTTAATTCTGATTCACTATTATTTACGGGTTGCAGTATTGTTTCGAAGTCCGCATAAATTACAAAAGGAACATTTTGTTTACGTTCAAAATTTTGAAATTGAATAACAGAACCATTTTTCGGTAGGACAGTTGCAACTCCACAACAAACATGCTTATTTACATTTTCAGCTGAAGAAAAAAAACATAAACAATTTTCGCAAATATATAGTTTCCCGTGGTGTTTTGTTATCTGACACTTAACGAGACAAGCCAAATCTTTTATTAAGCAGTAATGGGATTTATTCCTATCTTCAACGAGTAACAAGTGAATTCTTTTCTTATTTTTTGATTCAGATTTGTAAAGCGGTCCTATTATCTTATTCTTTTTTAGACCATAGACATTTAAACATAAGTTTGGATTATTATTTTCAAATATTGTAATATCTGAAAACGTTACTGGAAAAGAGATTCCTTCCGTATTGAGCACTTGGCGAAAATCGGGATATGACGTTACTCGATCGGCGTGACTCGACGCGGGATAAAGAGCTGCAGTTACCGACCACAAAAAGCAAAATGGGTCTTTATTATGAATATTTATGCATGCTTTTTTATTTTTTATTAATTTAGGCAACTCGATAAAGCTTGATCCAGATAGCGGTTTATATTTATTAACATTTATTTCTAAATGATTGTTATTCAGAAATGTCCATCCACTGTCCCGATCTTGGAATTCTTCAACTTTTTTTAAAATGCTATTGAGGAAATTTAAAAATATTTCCTGAAAATCATAGTTTTTGTGGAGTGCGATATTTTTAGTAGCGAATGACTTTATTTCTTGAGAGTTATTTTTAAAAAGCATGAACGTACAAAAAAGTTCCACATTAACTTTAATACAAGTATTTGTCTCAAGTAAAGCGTCTAATAATGTTTTAATTTGGTTAGACATATGATTAAAAAAAGAATGGATGGAATTCTGTTCATTTTCGGTACGCGCTATTAATCTATAACTGGCAATACGATAGCGAAACGCTGATTTAATTAACTGAACACCCTCACTTAGAAGCTCAGTACATTTGTTTTTGTGTGCATTCGTACGTAAGTGTCCCACCCAATGTTTTTTTGTATAGATAAACTACACGTAGCACAAAAAGGCATTTTTTGTAAAGCTAAGCGAACCTCTATCAATTTATTAAAAAAAACCTGTATTATTTAATTAAGGATTGATTTTATCGGAGTAAAAAACTGCGTTTGAATCTTTGAAAACGGTGTGACAGTTCTTAACAAATTTTTGGAGAAGGCTCCACTGAGACGAATCTTGATCCGCTTGCAATTTAAGCGTTAGTAGAGCCTTTTTCCAACGTTCATCGGGAGTATATTTAGTAAAATCATTAGTATTATACACCTTTAAATCTATATAAAATTCACCGTTAGCCGATGCAACACGTCGCGATACTCCGTTGGCTACTCTGCTCTGGAAGGTTGAAATAGCTGCTGTTGACACTGTATCCTTCGATGCTGCAATGCTCTCGTACTCGCATCCAAAAATGTCCTTCTTCTTGTTCAGGCTGAAAATAAATAAAAAAATAATAAATTAAAAATTCTAAATAAATAAGTTGTGGTGTGGTGGTGGTTAAAAACATTTTAAACAACATTTTAATACATTAATAAGATAGGTATTTCAAACGAGCATCTAACTTACCTTTTAGCTTTTTCTGCTCCGTTATGCTGCCGTTTCACCGCTGTTGGGGTTGAGGATGTCTTTGGCTTTTTTACCTTGTGTTCAGAGTCAGAGCTGGAATCGTACGGTAAATAAACATTAAACAATTGAAAGCATATTCCAAGTAAACCGTCATACAAATTATTATTTTATTTTTAGAGGAAATTATATTCCAATACGATCATTTAATAATACAAAATTCGTACCTCAACAAATCGTCTGAAGTGATAGCTTGAGCTTTTTTGTTTATAGAGCTCGATGAAGATTTCTTCGGCTTAGTTATCTCGGATTCAGAGGCAGACCTAAAATTGTTAAGAGAAAAAATTACAATTAAACCATTAAACAAATAGTTTTTATTTATAGGGCTAAGCAATATGTACTTACCGCGATAAATCATCCCGAGAGCCAGCGTGGACTGATTTACAACTTTTAACTGCACGACGAGATGATTTTTTTTTCGGTTTCGGCGCTATCTCATATTCAGAGTCAGACCTAAAATCATTTAAAGGAAATAATGATTAATGATAAACTAATGATATAATCATACACTAAGTAAACTATCAAATCACTCTTATTCGTAGAACTAAATAAGAACGAAGTAAAAATACTAACCTCGATAAATCGTCGAGTGCTTCCGCTCGGGATGGTTTTACTTTTCTTATTTTTGATGATCCTCTCGTCTCATTACCATAAACTTCTGAATCCGACCTGTAATATATATTGAAACATTATAATTAGTTTGATTACAAAATTTTTGAATAAATTTTATCTAAAATATAATAATATAAAATACATACTTACATGGTGATTTATTTAAGTCTGAAAGTAACTGTAGAGTCATTCGGGGTAACAGCACGCGGTGGGTAAAAGTACGCGGTGGTCCGATCTCCGACAGGGGTGGGGGGGCCGAGGTCTGTGTTTGTAAAACAGAGTGGCGCTACTGTCGCCGTTTAGGAGCCACGCGCCGCGCCGACGCAATCTTAGTACTGGTCGCGACACGTCGCCGAATACTTGTAGCACGCTTATTTCGTTTAATTTTTGTGCCACGGAAAAGTGTGCTGTAGTTAAATGGATAGCTCTGTGCCAGTAAGTATACTATATTTCTATTGTTCATTTAATGTAGTTTTTATGTAAGTTTATCATATTCGTAAAAAGTATTTAACGTGTGTGTTGTGACTGATTATTTGGTATATTTGCCGATTGGGGTAAGAGTACGAGATTAATAGTACGCACGCGTACGTTTACCCCCATTGCGTACTTATACGAGTAGTACCCCAAATGAAATAAAAATATCAAAAATTGTTCAATCTTTCAGAATACACCAAAATGCCAAGAAATTACATAAGGAAGGCCCCTCAGCGGACCCTCATCTCAGATGACCAAATAATGAAGGCCAATTATTTTGATCTCAAAGTGTGACTATTGCCAACATAAATAATTTAAGACAAGATTCACATATAATAGATATAATACAAAGAGTTCTTATTTTTTTTAATGTTAATGTTCTTATAATGTTATTCACAAGATTAAATAAATGTTGATTATTGACAATCTTAATTGTATTCTCTTAGAAATCTGAATGCGTACGTTTACCCCGCGTGCGTAACTTTACCCTAAGACTTGCGTAATTTTACCCACACATCGGGTCAAGAGTACGCATTGGAAAAGTTTTCAGTTAAGCCTATGTAGGGCTAAAACTAATTAATCTTGATGGAAAATTTTCTTAAATAGTGAAAATTTATTAAATATTCTACAGATTTAATATCATAACATGCCAATTATATAATTCTTTATAGGTCTGGGAGGCCATCAAAAAAAAAATGCGTGCTCTTGACCCGAATGACTCTATCGGTCGAGATTCACCTCAGTAATGAAACACCGCACCTTCAAACGTATTCATAAATAATTTGTTGTCAATTTAGCAAAACGCAGCAGGGTTATCAAGCGCTTTCGTTACAGTAATAAAAATGTTTAATTATCATCTTCTGCCTACTATTAAATACATTAATATGTATTAACTCGCTGGTATTCCTCAAAAAGGGTAGGCAGAGCACAAGGAACAATAAAACCATTTAAAAAACCTTATCTATCTTTTAATATTATACTAGTAGGTAATGATTCATAAAAATATGAATTTCTGATGACACAAAAAGGTTTTTAAGATCATAAGTACAATTTAAAAAAAAACCTTCTTTACATGTAAGAGACTTGCTGACTATTTACTATAACAATATTATAATTTTATAAGCACAAGTTGATCTTTGTTGAAACTCTCACCATGATGGACAATCAATATTTTTTAGCAACCCTAATATTAAATTAAATTCATTACGAAACTACGAGTAAGTCGCAATCGTTTGATATGCGATACCCTTTGTTCTGCCGACTTGTTTACTCGAAAGCGAAGTGCAACCTAGCTTTATTTGCTTGCATAGTGACTACAAGTAACCAGTGACATGAAATTTCAACGCATTGTAAACTATAACTTGCTCTGTTAAAGAAACAAATCAGCCTGACTGATTTATTGAGTTAGGACTAATTTCCATTTCAAATATCTTTTTGCTATTGGTAATTGCACGCGTCACGCTAACGAAGTTTTATATTCTTATTTTATACATATTTAAATAAAGATTAATTTGTAAGCTAACTCGGATGTTCGTAGGAAAACCCTTTTTTTCCTATTACTAGACAATGACAAACATTCTTATACTGAAATAAATATTCATGCGCATCACACAAATATTAGTTCTGACCGGGAACCGAACACAGAACCGCTAGCTTTGTAGGTGGGGTCACTTCCAAATTTGACAAATTAAGGATTAAGATTTTGTTAAAAGAGACATCTGTGCAGTAATCATTGAATTATTAAAGTTGCGAGCTTACACAGGTACCTATATGAAATCTAATCCCTCACGTTCCGCGGATGACACATATTTACTAAATAAACTGAACAGTCACTGCGATTACGCATTAAATTAAACTTTATTCTCTAGTCTGCAAGGTAGATTTTGCTTCAACATGATGAACTGACATGGGACTTTTAAATTATAAAAGTGCATCGCATGTACTCTCATAGATGGCAGTATTGTTCAATAATATTTGTTTAAGCACATTTTACTATAAATTCTTGCAAAAACTAATAACAAAATATATTTTGGATCAAGTCAACGAGTTGTTATGAAAAATCCTTGTGTTTTCATGTTGAAATGATGAATAAATTGACTTTGTATATATATAAAAAATAAGAATGTTCTACATCGCGCTATCGAAGTTTTTTAGATTTGATCATTATATATACAAATTTCAATACTACAACCATCGGGAAATCCGTGTCTATGACGACCGGTAGCACATGGAGGACCCGCCACAATCATGTTGCGGAACCTGATCAACTCTGTGATGTGTGTTGTGGTAATTTGAAATTGAAATTGAAAAATGAAATATTTGAAAGGATAATCCTTGGCGCTAAGCGCGGTCGGATAGCCCTTGGAGAATCCGCCTAAACACGTCAAACGCAGCCTTAAGCCGGGGTTCAGCACCCTGGGGGTTGCATCATGTCTGTGGGGTTTTGGCCCACTTCACAGGCATGTTGTGTGTAAACATCATAGCACCGCTATGTGACCGTAATGGTCAGACTTGCAATGGACCTGATCAACCCAGCGCAAGTAATGTTAAGCTTTTGGTTTTTGTTGCAAGTTGCGTTATGTTAAAGTGATGTCTGATGTCTAACGCAAAACCTTTGGTTTGAGTTCGTATTGTTGATTTCGCATCGATCGAATAAACGATCAAGATGAACGCATATCACAATGTTATGTCAAATTGCATCGAGTATTCAAAACCTCAAAAGCTATTGAGCATTCTAGACCACTTGCATCGAATATTTAAATCCTCAAAAGCTATTGGGCGTTCTAGACCACTTGCATCGAATATTCAAATCCTCAAAAGCTATTGGGCGTTCTAGACCACTTGCATCGAATATTCAAATCCTCAAAAGCTATTGGGCGTTCTAGACCACTTGCATCGAATATTCAAATCCTCAAAAGCTATTGGGCGTTCTAGACCACTTGCATCGAATATTCAAATCCTCAAAAGCTATTGGGCGTTCTAGACCACTTGCATCGAATATTCAAATCCTCAAAAGCTATTGGGCGTTCTAGACCACTTGCATCGAATATTCAAATCCTCAAAAGCTATTGGGCGTTCTAGACCACTTGCATCAAATATTCAAATCCTCAAAAGCTATTGGGCGTTCTAGACCACTTGCATCGAATATTCAAATCCTCAAAAGCTATTGGGCGTTCTAGACCACTTGCATCAAATATTCAAATCCTCAAAAGCTATTGGGCGTTCTAGACCACTTGCGTAATATTGGGCATTCCACCGAGTGAGCGAGGTGGTCCAGAATGCCCAATATTATACTACTTAGACGTTTCTCGTTTCGCTTTTACTTTTTATTTAAATTTTAATTTCAGGCGTTAACTGCTCCTTTTTTAGAGCGTAAATATTTCGTTGCTGGGTAGGATTCGAACCTACAACCCAACGTATTTTTATAATTATTACGAGCCTATATCCCACTGTTGGCAAAGCCTTCCCCCACTTTTTCCAGAGCCAACGTAAGTTTTTGTTATGCTTGATGAAAACTGTTTTTATTTTCGCTATAACACTATGAAAGTATTATGAGTACGAGTATGTATAATCATTTGTTGCAGAACATTGACAACATGAATACTGCAGGCGTAAGTTTGTATACCACGACCATTTAAAAAATAATTAGAATTAAATGGAATTTATTAAATAGTTAAGATTTATTTATTGACTTTAGTTGGACTTTTAATGTTATTCTCATTGGCTGTTAGGCTCATTCGGATCGCTACCACCATCTTATTCTACAACCTACCGCCAAGCAGGAGTGTTCGCATTGTTGTGTTCTAGTGTGAAATTTCTAGCACAGAGACATTTCATCTTAGTCCTCAGGGTTGGCGACGCATTTGCGGTCTTAGGATTGCAGTCTGAAGACTGTAGTTTTGAGAATGCACATGTCTATGGGTCACAGATCCCCCTTACCATTAGAAAGCCATTGCCATCCCCATGTCACAAAAAATGCTTTGCTATTGTATTTCATCTGTCTGTTCCAGAACGAGATTGTAACCAACATTCAAAGTATTTTTGACGAACTAAACGTAAGTACACTAGGTTTGACCGCGTTTGGGCGGTTTGCATGGATAAGGTAATGAAAAGGTGCTTTTCCAATTGCGAGGTGAGGTGTATACGTTACAGCTGTCTTTTTCTCGCAGCGTAGCATTAGGGAATAAGGGAGAATAAGATAGAGTATTTAAGACTGCACCGAGCAAACGTCGAGCGTCCAGTGGTGCCCTCAGTACTATTTTTGTGTTTTATAATTAACTAAAGAATTTCATAGCAATCAGACGATACGTCTTTGTAGCGCAAGTAAAAACACAATTTATGGGATACGTAACAAACTTTAATAACAATTACCCTTTGAGTAGTCAGCTTAACGGGAAAAGGTGGCTACTTTTTTCCATTAAGTTGATAACTCTACGGTGAATTGTTATTAAACTATGTGATGTACCATATAAGTTGTATTTTCATTTGTAGTACAAAAACCTACCGACCAATTTCAAGAAAATACTTTACTTTATTAGAAAACACAATATTAGTTATGAGTGCGCCACTGTACATCCGGCGTACGTTCGGCGCAGTCCTTATTATAAACAGATCCTTGTTGAGATGCCCGCCGGAAAAGTTTTGACATGCCTTGAGGCGAGAATCTCAACCCCTGTTCCCTTATTATGAGTTACAATTACCGTACTCGCTAACGAGGCGAATACTCCGTCCCTCGCACTCTTTAACAATACTGTAAGGGAAAAGCATTCGACTCGCTAGCGAGTACGGTAATTGTAACTCATGGTATCTCAGATCAGCTTGTTAATACAGCACTTAAAGGCCATCAAAGTAAACGGCCAGTCATAGAAAACTTAAATTTTTTGCCCATTTGAGATGGCCATTACAACTGAGACTTGCACTATCCTACTTTTCGTTTTCGTTGCGTTCCGAATTATCTTTTTAGGGATCCGTACTCCAAAGGTGCCAACGGGACCCTATTACTAAATATCCAGTTTGTCCGTTTGTCTGTCTGTCAGCGGGCGGTATCTCGTGATCCGTAATAGCAATACACTTATTAAGTATAACAACAAATAAAAGCAATTAAATAAATTAAAAATCAAAAATCAAATACTAGAATGGTATGGAACCCCTGTCATGCGAGTTTAGCTCGTTAACATCCGGCTAAAACTAGTTTAACAATTTTTTTCTGTTTAGGAATCAATGGATGAACCTTGGGAGAAAAGGGTAAATATTGTATTAGGACTTTGTTAAGTCAATAATTCTCAGCTGTTAATTTTGATCAAAACCTGGAGACTTATTCGCTAACGCACTCACAATCGCAATCGACTTCAAAGCAGAACAATTGCTTTCTGTTTGTATGCAGACAAGCCTTGATACCGTGATCTCCGATCACTGGACATAAGCTACATTTTCATAATGCCTCTGAAAAAAATACTAACCATTTTTTAGTTTGTTTATATAAGGTGCTAACAAATTAGTCACGGATATGTGTACAGCTGATAGTACTCGGTTCTCGGAGTACATTTAAGTATGAAACATCATAGGTATTCTTATGTTTTTTTGGAGAAAACTAGGCAACCAATTTGCTACTAAAACACCCTGTTAATAAGATAATTAAATGAGACCTCTTTAGACATTCTACCACCTCTTTAAACTATCATTCAAACGCTTGTATTTAATAACCTACAGTTTTCCCGCTGAATCATAATGTCATTTACGAAAAACAACTTTTGACAAACAGTGTTAATCATCTTGACAGGTACATAATAGGGGTGATTATTTTAAAGATTCATTATAATTTATATTTTTTGTTCGATAAATTAAAACAATAAAATGATATACAAAGGTTCCTTAATTACAGTTAAAACTTAATTGTTTTAATATAATGTATTATCTCTTAAAATATCCGTGACTAATTTGTTAGCACCTTATAGATTATGATTTGATAAAGGTATTTTTCTACTCCTGTACTTTTATTAGTCTTTTACATAGTCACGAACACTATTATAAGAACATAGATAATATGACTTCAGAAAAGTCTATAACTCTATTCCCCATAACAGCTCTCGGTGTCGTAAAGTCGCCCTAACGATACGCCACAGATTACTAAGTGTAGCCTGTTAATCATATTTTAACGATTGTGAAATAAGGACTATAAAACACCTAATGTTTTGAGAAATGATTTCAGTTATCTGATTGGTCGATTTTAAAATAGCTGTATTCTGATTGGTTGATACGAATTACAAAGTTTTTTTAAAAGATTTAAATTAGTTAAAGAGAAACACGTACCTAAAAGAACCTATCGTTCCGTTTGACAGTCGATGTGTATTGTGATTGGTGGATTTAATTTAGTGAAGTATTCTGATTGGTCAAATTAAAATGTTTTGGAATTGTAAATAATTCTTTTTTCCATTCCGTCAATTTAAAAACAAAGTAAACCATAGACACATATTTTGTAATTTTCTTGTTTCCCGCTCGTTTGTTGTTCTTTGCAATTTTGCATTTCATTTGAAACCTAGTCGTAGAAAAAGTATTGTATGCAACGGTGTATAACTAAGTCAAAAAACACTCGTGGCGCTTTCCTTTACGATGTTCGCCTTCGGCTCACATCGTAACTCACGCCACTCATATATTTTGACCTCTCTTATACAACTATTGCATAAACTACTATAATAATATACCGAAAAAGTTTTTTTTGGTCCTTTTCACTAAAATGTGTACCCCCATCAAAATGAAAGAACTTTAACTTCGTCAAATCAAATCAAATCAAATCAATCTTTATTTGCGTAGAAAAAGGGTTATTACAGGAGGTAGTTACAAAATATTGTTACAATTGAGCCGCCTTCTTCAGCTGTCAATGCACAGCATGCAAATTTATAGTGCTAACAGCTAGCAATGCTTAGGGACTAGGTAGGAACACATGCACACACCGCACCACCCTAGTAACTTATAATTAGGGTTTTTTGTTTTTTATAAAAATATTTCGCTAATTGAATAAAATCTATTATTTAGTAACCATTTAAATAATGTTACGTTAAACTTATTACCAGGCAATTCTTTAATATGCTGAGGTATTTTGTTATAAATAAGAACACACATTGAGGAACTGTTTTTCCTAAACATTGCAGTCCTTTGCTGCTTTCCTACAACAAGTCTGTCCAAATTCCTTGTACTTCTGGGGAACACGTCGCGAGTCATTTTAAACAATTTTATATTTTGCCGAACAAATTTGGCGATCTCAAAAATGTACAAGCACGGTAGCGGAAGTAAGTTTAATTTAAGAAAAAGAGGTTTGCACGAAGTTTATGGAGTTACACCGCAGATGGATCGAATACACTTTTTTTGAGTAACAAATGCTCTTTTTACATCAATTCCATTTCCCCATAAAATAAGCCCGTATCTTAGTACAGACTCTACATAGCCGTGATAAGCTGCCATTACAGTTTTATGATTGGTCGTTCTACGCAATCTATTAATAACAAATACAAATCGATTAATCCTATTACATACATATTCTATGTGTCCATTCCAGTTTAATTCTTTGTCAACAATTATGCCCAAAAATTTAATCAAAACATTATTCGTAAAATTATGTTCATTATAATTAATATTCAATATTTGACTAGAGTAATTATTAAAATTCATATAATTCGTTTTGCCTAGATTTACCTGCAAATTGTTATTCTGTAACCATTCAATCACTATTGCCATCGTGCTATTAACATTTGCAATATGGTTAATTACAGATTCAGTTTTTTTATTCGTCACAATAATCGATATGTCGTCAGCAAATAATACACATTTATGGTTTGTTATTTTTGTCAAGTCATTAATATACAGTAAAAAAAGTAACGGGCCCAAGACACTTCCTTGGGGAACCCCATAATTATTATATTTAAACTTAGATCTATATGTATGTAGTTCGGTTTCGTCTATACTGTGCATGCTCGTGATTTCAGTGCACTGTTGTCTATTCTGGAGATAAGACCTTAACCATTGCAACGCCGGTCCTCAGTCAGTTTTGTGACGAAAATTAGCCAGACATTTATGGCCGTACGGCTAATACGCGTACCCAGAAATCTGTGTTTTACCACTTACTTTTATTTCAGTCGGTAAGTAAAAACTATATTTTTTACACCAAAAAACGACTCTTGGATTTCAAGATAATACTTCAGTTTAATAGAAAACACTTTAATAGTAATGAGGGCGTGACTGAACCAGTGCAGTCTTGACTTGAAGAATACAGATATGTATTTCAATGAATGAATGAATGAAAATATTTATTTCGGACAAAGAATATCAATAATATTTGAGTCGGGTCTCTGTCTTTTGGCAAAAATACGAGTATGTTTGATTTGCCGAATGTGTCGTTTGCCAACTGTTGCATTTGCCAACCCACTTTTTTTTCAAGATTTTTATCAAACTTTTGTTTTTAAATAAATCCATTATAATTTAGTTTTCATTTCAATTTTGAAATTTTTACCATCTCTTGTTTGACACTTCATTTCAACATTCTTTATTAAAAATTCCTGTAAAGAGACAGTTACAACATCGTTTATGATAACTTTCTTATGACTGATTAAATATTCAATTGAAAATGACACTTGGTATAATCAGTTATATCTGGGGTGTCAGCTAGAACATGTTTTGAAATGTTGACTTAGATCACTTACTTTTGAGATTGACTGTACTTAGTTCGGTGGCCCCAGGGTAAAGGGTCGAGGGTCGTTCCACGAGTAATGAGACGCGTTTTCAGGTTACATATCAGAACAGAGCTAACGTGTACGTTTCTTCTTTCAGCTGAGTAGATTATTTCATGCTGTAAGTGTATAGTAAAAAATCCTCAAAATGTACCCAAGATTTTAATTTGCTTCCATCAGCAAAGAAAAGTTTGCGAACTGTTGCAGCCAAACTTTTTTTATCCTAGTTTGTTTATTAACCCTTTACGCTGCAAACAAGGAGGCCGAGGGAATAACGATAGTCGAAATCTACTTGGACAAAGACGCGGGCAGAAGTTAGTTTTTGATAAATTGATAAACAATAAATACACGCTGTTCCCTTGTGCTCCATTTTTTCCCGCCCAAATGGCAGCATATTCAAATGTTGTTTAAATTTTGAAATACCTATTATATACACCTGTATACATATACGTATATCCGTTCGTTGTACGGTAGAGCCAGTGCACACTGCTACGCTCCATGCGTGGTAGAGGTAGTGCATTGTGTTTAGATGACGCTACGCTTGTTGCACGGTAGAGGTAGAGAATTGTGCTACGATAAAGCTACTTTGCTACGATGATGCTACGCTTGTTGCACGGTAGAGGTAGAGAATTGTGCTACGATAAGGCTACTTTGCTACGATGATGCTACGCTTGTTGCACGGTAGAGGTAGAGAATTGTGCTACGATAAGGCTACTTTGCTACGATGATGCTACGCGCTTGTTGCACGGTAGAGGTAGAGAATTGTGCTACGATAAGGCTTCTTTGCTACGATGATGCTACGCTTGTTGTACGGTAGAAGCTGTGCATTCTGCTACAATGATGCTATGGTACTACGATGATGCTAAGCTCGTTGCACGGGGGTAGAGCATTGTGCTACGATGGTGCTACTGTGCCATCCGTTCAGCCTACGAAGAAACTTAAAACCATACATACTAACACATCCTTCCCCGGCACTCGGGAAAAATGACTTATAGTGCATCATTCAACAACTAACCAAAGTTAATACATGATCAAAAGCAGAAACAATTAACCACAGTTTCTTATTTTATAAGTTCAGCTTGAGCAACAAATGTATTTAATCCAGTAATGGAAACTGTTTTGGCCAATGTTTTAGCTACAATGTATTATAAATATTGCTGTTTGTTTCCCTTGATAAATAAATATATATATATATATACAGTGTGTAAATGGTATACGGGCGTTCCTTTTAACTGTGGTTAGTATAACCCCTACTGAGCACATTTAGGCAGCTTTTGTTAAAATTAAATTAAAAAAAAAAAACCATACAAAATAATTTAACACGCAATGTATAACGAAAAATGCAATTAATTAAACATTACGTACTTACCTGACAGATGGACTTCGATGTACATTGCGGGTCGATAGTATGTTCAAAAATTAATAACGGTGTATACGTTAGCGTAATCAAAATAATTATTTCTGTTAATGATTAGTAGAGTCTTAATCTATGTCCAGTTTTAATAAACGCCCGTATACCATTTACACACTGTATATTAAAGCGCATAGTTTAGGCGACGTGGTATGCAAACGCCTTTCCACACTAACATGGTGCAAGTATTTCTTAATTCCAGGGCGCTGCCGTGCTCGAAGCTGGAGAAGGAGACGCTTCAGCCGACGGCAAGTAAAGCTTGTAGCTCTACCACGAACATTCTCAATTGTAGGAAACGTTTTCGAATCGAAAGAAGTCCTCTGTCTGTGTATAACAATAATTCAGTTGATAATTGGGCGGATTTTTGTTTTGTTGTCGATTTCTTTTTGTATTCAGATTTCAATAAAATTTTGGTGAGTCAGTAAAATTGGTTATTCTGATAATGGCAAGCTCTATTTGACGCTATGTCCTACAAATTTTCCCATTAAGTTACACAAAATAGACACAGAAACTGAAACAGTCGTGTAATAAGAATAATGAAAAACTGTTTAAAATATGTAATATATTACCTGTTAATGAAAAATTTAAGTTACTGATAGCCTCCCACAACTACAATATAGACCCCTTTTTAGATAAAATAGACAAAAACACAGTCACAAGGAGAAAACCAAAGTTATTTGCCGACATGTTTTGCCCTGTTAATTATTATGGGAAACGTACATTTGAATATCTAATCCCTAAAATATGTAACTCCTTGCCCGAAAAATTGTTTGTGGAAAAAGTTACAAATGAGTACGTTTAAGAAAAGTGTCAGTAAGGTATTATTAGATAATTGTGATCAGGATCAGTGAGAATATACCTACCCATTCTTATTGGTCCAGCTTGCAGGGTGGTGGGTATTTATGGGTCTCTAAATATAATAGCATGAATATAAATTAGCCATATGTCTTTGACACAACTGTGTATCAAGAGCAATTAATGCACTGCCATATGTAAACATAAATGCGTCTTTCATGAATAAATGATTAATAATAATAATAATATAAGGAAAATTTCGTAACGAATGAGGAACTTAATGGGAAAATTTTGTAGGACGTAGCGTCAAATAGGGCTTGCCATGGTCAGAATAAACCATTGTACCAGCTTACCAAATTGTATTGAAATCAGAGAAAACAAAGAAATCGACAACAAAATAAAAATTCGCCCAGTTAGCAAACTTTTATATGACCTTGAAATTTGGTAAACGAATTTAAAACTTAATATGTTCGTATTAAGTTTTACATTCTTCAATTCAATTCGTAACCTCTTACTAAAACTAGCCTCCAACACCGGTCAGCTGATCACTGACCCCGTCGCTTCTTAGTAAGACTGCGCCGAGCAAACGCCGGGCGTCCAGTGGCGCCCTCATTACTATTATTGTGTTTTCTAATTAACTAAAGAATTCCCTTGCAATCAGACGATACGTTTTTGTAGCGCAAGTAAAACACAATTTATGGGATACGTAACAAACATTAATAACAATTGCCCTTTGAGTAGTCAGCTTAACGGGAAAAGGTGGCCACTTTTTTCCGTTCAGTTGATAACTCAAAGGTGAATTGTTATTAAACTATGTGACATACCCTATAAGTTGTGTTTTCATTTATAGTATAAAAACCTACCGACCAATTTCAAGAAAATTTAATTTATTAGAAAACACAATAATATTAATGGCGCCACTCTACATCCGGTGTACGCTCAATTTCACATCGAAAATATATATACCTACGACGTTGCTCACAGCTTTCGTGAGAGGCCTTTAAACCTATATTGCGTCTATATCGTTATATATCTCTTAATTCACTTATTAACCTAACTACTGCTCTACTCTACTCGGAAAAATCATATTGCTTTTAACATGTTTTTGTATTTTTTTACTTGACATTAATGGCGGCCGGGTTAAAATAACACGATAACGTGAAAAGCAATATGGTTCTACCGAGTGGAATAAGCCTCCGTTCGATCAATTATAAAATTAACGATATTATTACGCTATAGAAAGAACAAGCTTAATTAAACTTCCATGAAACCCTGGACAATATACTCATACACGGGCTTATAACTTGCTGCACACTTTTGTACCTTGTCGCTTTAACGCCTCTGACAGATTACAGCAGCTCAAACATGGCGTTGAAGTGACAAAGCACTAATGTGTCCAGCTACTTATAAGGCCGACCGTAACTGTTTTTTTTCAATTTTCAGAGTAAAATCAACTACGAAATGGAGTCAAAAAAGGTACCTACATTATGTAAAAGAATTACCGTCTCCAAGAAAGATACATCACCTTTTGAAGCCTTCATGATACAGTCTAATATTTTCAATTAGAAGTTCTCCTTTATTTGTCATACGCCGAGCAACGATTGTCCATACTATCCATATCGATAAAATAAATCTGGAGGTAGCTTTGTCTGTTTGTTATGCTTTTACGGCTAACCCGCTAAACCGATTTGGATTAGGTATGTAGACTTGTACGTATCATAATATATAACGTTCAAAATACATAATGGGTCATAATACATAATGGTCATAATATATAATGGTTTTATTTCTGAAACCGTGAACTTTTCAGGATTGTTACAAAACAAACCTAACCTAACCTAATGGGTTCTATACGATGGGCTTTTAAAAAATTCTGAAATATCTACGGATTCAGAAATAAAACCATTATTTATTATGACTTTTATGTATTACAATCCAATATGTATTTTGAACTTTATATATTACGATATGTATGTACCCATGTAGACACCTAAAAACCCAAGATAGGGTACATTTTACTGCAAGTAGCGATACATACGGGCGAAGTCACGTGCAACAGCTAGTTTTACTATATCTTGGGTTAAATAAACTAAGGCTCTATTCAACTCGGTAATACCATATTGCTTTTGACTTGTTATGATATTGTCAAAGTTACAATAGCTCTTATTTACTTGATAGTAATGGCGGCCGAGTGTAAAGCAATAACCCCTTTACTTATAAACGAGGAATAAGTTTGGAATAGTTTATGCCTTGTCCTTATCTGTAATTGTGACAGTTGCATCTGACAGAAAGTGACAAAGCATGGTATAAACTAAAACCGACCGATTGACCGTTTTGTTTAAAACAATGTTTTAATTTATTATTGTTTCATTTTCAGGTGGTAAGTGAATAACTGCCGCACTTAGAGACGTCATTTAAATTTAATACTTGATTAAAGTTGCAGCTGTCACTTTATTTGCTATAGCAATAGAATAAGACAACACGTCACTATACACGCATTAAATTCAATTGACGTCTCTTAGTGCGGCAGTAAACAACGTAATGTCCTTTACCTTCCTTTGGCAAATAGACTGCACCGAGCAAACGTCGAGCGTCCAGTGGCGCCCTCATTACTATTATTGTGTTTTCTAATTAACGAATGAATTTCCTTGCAATCAGACGATACGTTTTTGTAGCGCAAGTAAAAACACAATTTATGGGATACGTAACAAACTTTAATAACAATTACCCTTTGAGTAGTCAGCTTAACGGGAAAAGGTGGCCACTTCTTTCCGTTAAGTTAATAACTCGATGGTGAATTGTTATTAAACTATGTGATATACCTACCTACTTTATAAGTTGTGTTTTTATTTGTAGTACAAAAACCTACCGACCAATTTCAATAATAACAATAATAGTAATGAGGGCGCCACTGTACATCCGGCGTACGCTTGGCGCAGTCTTAATTGGTTACATTATAATCTTTTCGGCTCTTTGTCGGCCTCATTTTTTATGGTCAGTGTTCGGTTCCTCTAGACTAGCTGACTTCGCTAGCTAATGACGTAATGGTAGAAGTTTCAATTTCGTTCGTTCGTTCTAGCTCAACAAGGTCCTTTTAGCGGTAAGTAAAAACGGGCCTATTTGACCAATCCGACAGCGACAGGCGACTTATGATGGGGCCCTGTACTCCTTTGTGAGCAGACAGGGCATTTCACAAAAAACCCGACTGGCTGTTCACAATGGAGTGCTGGCCCCTACCCTGATGTATGGTAGTGAATGTTGGGTGTGGCAGGACAAGCATAAAAGTCGTGTAAATGCCGTTGAAATGCGCTCTTTGCGTAGTATCTGTGGTGTGAAACTGATTGATAGAGTAAGGAATGAAAAAGTCAGAGAGAAATGTGGAATAAAAGAAGATGTATTGACTAAGATTGAAAAGGGCATGCTTCGATGGTTCGGTCATTTGGAAAGGATGGATGAAAGAAGATTGACGAAAGAGATAGATCTGTAGATCGAAAGTGAGTGGACGGGTCGGAAGGGGCCGCCCTAGGCGTACTTTTTCGAGTCAAATCGGTGAAATACTGGAAAAGGGCCGAATCTTTAAGTACCCGAAACCGACGTGCGTGCATGACTCGATGTATGAATGTGGAAGAAGCGAAAGAAATTTGTCAAGATTGTAGCAAGTGGAAAGAAGTGGTCTCTGCCTACCCCTCTGGGAAACAGGCGTGATTTAATGTATGTATGTATGTATGATTATTATATTGGTTGATTGGGCACAGCATTTTGATGTCACAATTCCACTTCAAATGCAATGTTAATGTACCATCAGTCGAATGATCCCTGACCCGCTATAGAACTGTGTCACAGTGACGTTAACATTCAAGTCGTTATAGTAGGGGATCCGAATAGGACACGACCTTCACCGGCCTGTTTATTCGATAATAAGTATTTCGTAAGTATACAATTTAATATGGAAGGTAATATATGGCGAATAGGTAGGCTGAAAAATGACTGTCCAGTACATATACAAAAAAAAAATATGTAAAATTCAACTTTAAAATAAAAAAAATGCAATTGCTTGATGCATACACAAATTACAGCATTATAGCATTCTCCGTAGTAGGTTCCAAATAGTAGTAGGTGATATGGGAAAGGTAAAGTCGGACCCCCTAGCACCAACAATGGGTGTAGCGCAGGGATCGTCCGTCTCCAACTTGCTGTTTTCTTTGCTCATCAATGACCTGCCTCGGTCCATTAAATCAGCTGAAATCCTTATGTACGCTGATGACGTTGCTGCAATAATAACAGCGCCCTCTGCCGACCGTGTCGAGCAAAAACTAAACGAAACAGCGGCGCAGTTGGTCAACTGGTTTGATGCGAATGGGCTTGCTTTAAATCTCGGGAAGACGCATTACCTATGTTTTAATCTTTCAGGGCGAATTACTAGACCACTGAATGTGGTAGTAAAAAACACGTTACTGAAACAAACGGGTAATTCGACCTTCCTAGGCTTTGAGATCGATGCGGGTTTAAAATGGAACCTACATATTGATAAACTGTGTGGAAGGTTGAGAAGTGCTTGTTTCGCCTTAAGCCGAGTCGCCAGGTCGGTGTCTGGGGAAGTAGCTCGAACGTGCTACTTCGCCACTGTGCACTCCCTGCTGCAATACGGCGCTGAGCTCTGGGGACGGTGCGCCGAGTGGGAACGAGTATTTCGCCTACAAAAACGTGCGGTCCGAACTATCGCCCGGGCCCCACTGGATACTCCTGCAAGACCGCTGTTTAAGCAATTAGGTATTTTGACGTTGCCCGCAATAGTCATAATGCAAGTGGCAGTCTACACGAGGGTTCACGAAGAGTCGTATAAAACATACAAAATGTTAAATACACACAACACCCGAAATGCAAATAAACTTGTAACCATAAGTCGCAAGCTTGTAAAATCTTCGAAGCTCACCCATGTCATGGGTCCAACAGTCTATAACAAGCTGCCCAAAAATGTAACTGAAGCTCCCAGCCTATGTACCTTTAAAAAACGCCTTACACGCTGGCTCGTTGAGCACTCGTTTTACACCTTCGATGAGTTCGTTGCGCTGAAGTCATAGTCAACTAGGGCAATCTACCAAAAAGCGAGTTATAATAATATTGATGTTGTATTTGTTAAAATAATTCAATGTAATACGTAATAAATAACTAAGTATAGTACTTAATTGACATGTTCCATCGAAATTTTATTAGTAATTGGTATTTTTATTACTTGTAATACTCTAAACTATTATTGTTGTAATAGTATTGTAATGTCTTGACATAATTACCTTTTTTATTTAATTATGTAAATCAAATGACTTGTAAATTGGCTTTACAAATAAATTATTATCATTATCATTATTATCATTATCATTACATACCAACCGAAAGTATGAAGCCTATAGAATATGCAAACGTTAGGTTGACTATTTATTCCTATCATTACTATTGGGTAGATACTCATAAATATAAACAGTTAAGTCGGTACCAATAATTTGCACTAAACCTAACGTTTGCATATTCTATAGGCTCTATACTTTCGATTAGTATGTATTTATCTATTAAACAAGCAATGGTAATTTAAAAAAGTTCTTTTTTTTATTATTGAAGTACTGGACTGAAATTTTTCACGCTAACTATTCGCCATATCGTCGGTGAAACTGCCAAACCACGTAAGTAAATAACATGTTTAATGAGGAACAAAATACACTTTTTTTTCAAGAAGTTATGGATCATTTTGCTCTATAATAAATTGGTTGGTTACGCGGTTTTGTAGTATCACCGACGATATATTACTTATCATATTAATTTTGATATTAGATACTTTTTATCGAATAAACAGCTGGGTGGGTAAGAAGTGTCAACCCACACCACCCAAAGCACACCACCTCACACACTTTACCCAAAGCACACCACCCCACACACATCATTCAATGCACACCACCCCACACACATCATCCAAAGCACACCACCACACACACATCATCCAATGCACACCACCCCACACACATCATCCAAAGCACACCACCCCACACATCATCCAATGCACACCACCCCACACAAAACCCTAAGTTAGAGATTTTCGAAAATTGATAAATGTTTGTTCAAAACCTTTTTGTTTCCAGGATGGCATGGATGTGTATCTCTCGCATTTTAAATTTGAGAACCCACCAGACTATTCTTTCGAAGAACACTGGGCTTAGTGTGCTACGCGTGAACTAGTGTCACATATTATCTCATTCATGAATTAGTGTTAAATATAAAGTCGCAAGTTAAATTAATTATAGAATAAGAACATACAAGCAAAGAAACCGGACTATAAGAGGAACTTTGCACCAGCTATCTTTCTGTATTTATGTAATAAGTGAAAATGAAGCAAATAGTAAGTTGTTTCTTTTTTCTTTAACTGACATATTTTTACAAGGTTTTATGACGTAAAATTTGAATGAACCTCGATATGACCGCCAACGAGTGTACTCCTGTATGTATGTAATCACAAACACTTTATTGCATGAAACACAGACATTCAAACACAATATTTACAGAATAGGAATGTACAAATGCAAACTTATTCTTTTAAAGCATCGCTTCCAGTTAACTTGTAGGTGATAATTAAAGACCGGATTAAGGTAAATGCAGCTATTAACGACCCTCCTAAGGCAATTTTGAAATTGATCATACTTATTAAGAACATTGGTAGCCGTAAAAGTATTTTTATTATTTTTATATGGTAATATTGAATGTTGGGTTTATATTTACCACGTTAAATGCTTCAAAATAAAGCATTTTCTTGTGAAAAATAATTAATAAAGTGGGCAAGTCGAATGTTTCTATTACCGACCCATAGTAACGGCTGTGAAGCTATTAACGTTTTTTTTGCAGCTATTACCGACTGTAAGAAAATAATATAACTTTAAATGGTGAAAAACACTTCAATCTTCATAAAATTTAAACAAAAATTGTTACAAATTTAAAAAAAAACAATTCACGTTACAAGTGTATGTTTTATATGGTCATCTAGTTACATAAATTATTATAACCATTAAAAATAATCAACATTAAAACAACACTTAAGGAACTTGAAAATTCTCTAACATCTATTTATACTATTGAGATCCTACTCATGCTACTGAAATCCAAAATAAAAATATTATTTACTGACTTATTACTTAAAATTACGATAAAAAAAATAAAAAAAAAACAATTGTGTACACACGTTACAAGTGTAATGCTTTATATGGTCACTGTATACCTCTAGTAATAAAGACGTGTCAGATATTTTTGCTACCAATGTTGGATAATATATTATTGCTGGTGACTGTAAACCAAAAAAAATATATTAGGTACTTAACATGAAATAAGTAGGTATAATATTTTGTGTAGAGTCGCTAATAGTTACTTTTTGTTGCTATTAGCGACCCACATGGGTCGGTAATAGAATATGTAGGTATAATAGTAAAATGTATTACCGACTTATAAAAAGTACATAATATTTATAATCGGTGGTTCCCTGACTGTAAAAGAGACCGCGATTGATTAAAGTAATACAACATTTAACTCCGAAAACAAAAGTTTAATTAAGTTATGGTTAATTAATTACTGTCTCTAAAGCATATCGAGTTATGAATAATGTAGTCATTTTCAACAAATTTACAACGCAAAAACAAGAAAACTACACAAATTATTGTATATCGCTAATAGATTTATACAAAGGCTGATTGTTTATTATTATAATGGTTTATACAAATACTTGTAAAATTGACAAATATTAACAGAAAATATATAAAAACTAAACTCTACGTGGCAGTAGTTGCAGCCATTACCGACTCATAGGTCGGTAATGGCTGCAACTACTAAAATTGAAGAAGCTATCACCGCCCTATTTTTAATTAAAGTTTTATCATATAAAGCGACGTTTTTTCAATAAAATGCATTACAAAATTGAGACTTTATAAGTAAATGAATACATTTAATACTACACGATGATTGTAGGTATCATTTATGTGCATTAAATGTCTAAGGCAGAAAAGTTGGGTACTTACCTGCAGGAACAAGAGCCAGTACGATAAGACCTGCGTTCACGCCGGCCGCACAGAAACTGATGTATTTTATCTCCTTTTCGCAATGCCACGCACTCTAACGTCAGGTTATCCGATGCTCAACGAACAAACGCGTGTATTTTTTGTATTACCTGTGGCTCAAACAGTTGCAGAAACGTATAAACTTGAAATTACACTAATGGGTCGGTAATACCTGCACATTTTCGATGGGTCGTTGATAGCTGCGTTTACCTTATATGCAACATAAAAAGCTTGTTATATGCATACAAATATGCATGCCTAAAAACGACAAAAATTATCACGTTTATTTTTGCTTGACCCTTAATTTGGCAATGTTCGTCACAGTCACAGTGAACATACCATAACGTCCACTTTTTTTGACTGGATTGTGTTTTTATTTTTTGCTGATTAAAAATTAAAAAGGGTTTGAATTCCTGACCTTTTTTCCCCAAATTAAGGGTTAAGTATAAAGGACTCAAGTCACACAAAATACACTTTTATTTTATACCTTAAACGTTACACTTACGTTACAATAAGGAATAGTATTTGACACTAATTCGCGTTTGACGTATTGTGTGTGTTCTTGCATGCTATGCCCTGACGACCATGGGAGCAATACTGACCATGGATAGAGTGATGGTCCTATGAAAAAGGAAAATGCATGTTCAGGCTGGGGACATTATAACATAGAGAACCATCCTATAGACAACCCAAGACATCTTAATGAATATTGAGAACACCCAGTTTGGCGGAAGCAGAAATACGTTTACTACCATTGACAGAATCTTATTAAAATCAAATCTCAAAAAATGTATACTTTTTTTTTGGGGTATTTTTGGGAGGTCCCTTTTTGATCGAAATCCAGCTCTAATGATTTCTATCATCAGATCCGATTTTAGTATTTTCGGTAAAAAATTAAATGAAGCATTTGTATTTTGGATTATTGGGTGAAATGGAACTGATGAAGACGACTACAGATGGCCATCGGAACAACTTATATCCTATTTCCAGAATGGCGATAAGATATCTCGATTAATATATGTAGCTGGGTCAATTTCCCAAGCAATAAATTAAGCGGGCGGTGCTGAAAACAGGGGTGAACCAAGTTTAAATGTTATACTGTTATTTTTTTCTGAATACTTCACGCAGTTGCCTATTTCGGGCAATAAGTAGAATTAAAATATTAATAGAAATAATAACTAAAAAAAATAAAATAAGACCTCTTTTCTCATCACAGTGGGCTGTCCGCAACCCAGTTGTGATTGCAAAACGTGGAATAACTCGAATACCATTAATGATTATGAAAAACGTTCACCTTTTTTTAAATACTATATAGTTAGTGTACAAAAAGAAGCCCTTACTTTTTTTTTACTATACACATACCGTCGGGTACGAGGAAATACGTTTGTCCGGAGAAGAGTTATCATTACCACCGTCAAATATTCTGTGCCTTATATCTGCTAAGCTTCAATATGTACGCCCCTCACCTCCCGCGCACTCGTAGAGGTAGTCACACGCAAGAGTTTGGTGCTAGCGGTTGTGCTGTGCGCGTTTCTGGTGATCCAATATTAAGGTAAGTTCTTGCTTCCGGTGGGGTGGGGACAAAAAAATCCTCATTCCGATGGTTGATTTATTTTTTTGTAGTGTTTGTTTGTTTGGGTTTAGATTTATGTATAACACGTACGTCATATTTCTTATTTCTGGAGTAACGTTAGTTTAAAGAAACAAGCCTCCGTTTTTTTTTTTAAATATTTTTGTACAGATTTTATCATTCCTTTGCTCTCATTCCGATGTTTCCGGTGTATGAAATACCCACAGGAATGATAAGCAACACCGGCATGATACAAAAGTAGCTTCACTTAGTTATCCAAATAATTATCAATTTTAATTATTCAATTTTATGAAGTTAAAGCAAATGTATAAATATTATAAGCGTTTAAACGTAAATAATTTTTATTATGTTAATAAAAATACATTATGCCGTTTTTTCTAATGCGTTAATGATGTTGGTTTTTTTATGGTGTATAACTAAATGATGATAACCGAATGTCAGTTATTTTGTGCATAATTGTATTGATATAAAAGTCAGAAATTCATGCCCTTCCTTTTTTATATTTGTATTTAGTAATTGTGTATTTCCTTTATTTTATTCTTATCCTCTAAAATAAATAAATAGGGTAATAGGGTATTTAAATAGGGTAGGGTAGGGGATTTAAATAGGATAATAGGGTATTACATTAAAATGCAGACTGATAATTATTTTAATCCGACAAGTCGCATTACGAACCTCCCATATTTTGTAGTTTTGTTTTTCGATTTGAGATTAAAAAAATTGTGGGTCGTTTCTATCATTCCAGTGGTTATTTATCACTTCGGTGGGTACATTTTATCATTTCGGTGTGTATTTATCATTCCGTAGTTACATCAAATATTATATATCGTATATCTCATAAACTATTTATGATATTGCCTGTCCCTTAACACCACGTCTAGAACATATTACAATGCGTAGTTCAAAATTATAAACGTTCAAAAATACACAAAACTTAAAAATTACACCGAAATGAGACTAAAATCAGAAATGTTGAAATTGGCCCAGCTAAGCAACTATGACAGATTAAATCTTAACGGCTTTAATATACATAATTATAATAATTCTCCTAGTATGTCTTTCCCACAGCGTTAGCGTCCTCAGTGTTGCCAGATTTTTTGCACCATCCCCGCAAAATGTATATAAAAATAACACATCATTAGATGTTTGTCAAAAAAATACTTTCCTTTACATAAATAAATATATAAATAAATATCAGGGGACAATGTCACACCAATGGACCTAGTCCCAAATTAAGCTCAAGGCTTGTATTATGGGTACTAGACAACGATATAAATACTTATCTAGAGAAATATATACTTAAATAAATAGAAAACATCCATGACTCAGGAAAAAATATTCACGCTTAATATCTGCCCTTACCGGGATTTGAACCCAGGAGCTTCGTAGGCAGGGTCACTACCAACAAGGCCAGCGCGTCGTCAAACATGCATGGGAGCACCCAAATAAAAACGTCATACACATCAAATTTCAAATATATAATGTCGAACAGTGTATACACATGTGATACCCATACTTGTTCACTACGGAACTCCATAAATATAATATCAGCCTATTATTGTGTCCCGGTACAGGGCAAAAGCCTAATAATTTCTGAGAATTCTCCAGAACAGCTCATCTCTAGTTACACACATAAAAGTCGAGCGTGTGTTGTAATTTTAAACAACCCCTCACTACTTAGTTGCGACGTTGGGTTAGGTTAGGGAGTTGGGTTATATAGTGTGTTACCAGCACCCGGGCTTTTTTTAAAGTAGGTTAAAATAACGTATATCTGTAACGTAACTATGACATTAATTTAATTAGTAAACACATTTTCAGGCTTTGTTAACTTTCTAACAAAATTTTAATTGCCAGCAATGTAAAGCACAGCAAATTGACAAGTGCAAATGACAGTCGACGGATACTTCGATTATTTATGATTTGCCCCCGTACCACGACGTGCCTTGTACCAAGCAACAGCGATACTGATAACGATGAACACGCAGCACATGCATTACATTAAAAATGGACAGTATCTAAGAAAAATAATTGTGAAGTTATTTTAATTATTTTTTAATTGATAATACTTGCAAACAATTGCTAAAGCAGCATATTATCGGCAGTCTCAATAAATGCCCGCATGCCGGTAACACACTGTATAACAGTTCGCCGGCCGACTTTAGCCTGTAAATTCATCGTACCAAAACACAGACTATCAGTTCTTCAGACGGTTTCATAGATTCGGGACTGTCAGGCGGCCGGACATACTTGGGACTGTATGTAAACTAAACAGTTAGTCCGTGTGAGCTTTAACTAATCCGCCACTATTACTATTAATAGTAATTATCGATAGGTCGTGGTCAATTAAGCTATTAAGTAAGTGTAGCTAATTACTGACAGTACCTAATCGTAACACCGATCAATTACAAAATTTAATTGATTATTGACGGTCTCGGATGAATTGGCTGGTCTGTATTTAAGGCTGGCAGCGGCGCGCGCGGCAGTCCGCCATGTTGTTCGCGCCGAGGTTGCTGTTGCTAGGCGCATGCGCCGCGCTC
Source organism: Acleris laterana (assembly GCA_963966035.1). Taxonomy (NCBI): domain Eukaryota; kingdom Metazoa; phylum Arthropoda; class Insecta; order Lepidoptera; family Tortricidae; genus Acleris; species Acleris laterana. Next base: position 3,080,040 of record OZ014463.1, on the reverse strand, counting down.
ATCTCGGCCCAGGTACCTTATTGAAATGAGCTCTTGCAGCCGGGTACTCAGTAGCGAGCCGTACCTGTAACCGTTGCACGTAATGCCGTGTTTATCACTTATCAGGCTTTATCCAAGGGACGCAATGTAACTCTGAGTTATCAACTTTGTGAACTGGGAGTAATCGACGTACGAGTAGCAAAAGTTGTATTTTCTTGCTTGTCGCTCAGTGCGTCTCCACTTTTACAGAGTAGAGAAAAAGGGAGATTCGAGTGACAAAGAAGTTGGGGATAACATGTGCTAGCCCTCCTGATAATATTTAAAACACTAATAGAAATGTTCTTTTTTTCAGCGGGCCGAGTACATAAGCCCCTATAAGCCCGCTTTAGACGCAGCAGACTGGGAGGTATTAACAATTACTATTTCCCGTAACCTAAACGTAGTGTTCGACATGGTACTATCTAATCTAATACCTAAAACGAGCAATTCTTGTGTATACAGGGTGTAATCGTTAAGACTGCACCGAGCCAACGTCGAGCGTCCAGTGGCGCCCTCGTTACTATTATTGTGTTCTCTAATTAACTAAAGAATTTCCTTGCAATCAGACGATACGTTTATGTAGCGCAAGTAAAAACCCAATTTATAGGATAAGTAACAAACTTTAATAACAATTACCGTTTGAGTAGTCAGCTTAACGGGAAAAGGTGGCCACTTTTTTCCGTTAAGTTGATAACTCGAAGGTGAATTGTTATTAAACTATGTGATATACCTTATAAGTTGTGTTTTCATTTGTAGTACATTAAACTACCGACCAATTTCAAGAAAATACTTTAGTTCATTAGAGAGCACAATAATAGTAATGAGGGCGCCACTGTACATCCGGCGTACGCTCGGCGCAGTCTTAAGTGTGTCCAGGCGATTATTCCGTAACTACTTATTACAGATATAAAAAACTGATATCGAAAGTATGTTACCTAATGAGTAAAATGACATTAATAACTTATTAAAAATCAAACGTGCAGTTTTATCGACGTCGCCACCAACACGTGTAGCGCGAATAACGCAATGTCGCCGAAAATGTCAAGCGAAATCGGGTGAATATTCGGGCGTTCTAACCGCCGTCATTATTCTTTTTAATACATTGACGAAAATAACGATAGCTATCAGCAACTTTTGATGTCAAAATCAGCGGACCCGGGGGTAGTATCCATTCCATTTAAAATAACAAGAAAGTTATTGAGTTTATATTGAATAATATGCGAAAACAATAATGACGGCGGTTGAAACGCCAAATATTCACCCAATCACATGATGTTCTCTGGCGACAACGCTGCCGAATAGTGTAGCGGGACATTGGTCTCCAGCTGAATACAAGGCATGCACCAAAACTCACGCTTGGTTATAATGGTAATCTTCTGTAACACATTCTAGTAAGTATCTACCCATAGTACCTACAAGCCTAGAGCTTAGTTTGGGACTTGGTATATTCGGCTGGAATTGTCCTCTGATATGTATTTGTTTGATATTTTATTCATTATTTTTTTCCGCTATAACCTCAGGCACACTACATTTTATTTTATTATTTACTTACAGGCCCTGCAAACTTTACACGAGGTATCTATACAGCGTTTTACACAATTAGTTTAATGGGGTGTATAAAGGGTGAAGGTGTTACAATATTGGCGTCCAATTTCAAGAAAATACTTTAGTTTATTAGAAAACACAATAAAAGTAATGAGGGCGCCACTGTACATCCGTCGTACGCTCGGCGCAGTCTTAATGATAAAGTACCTGTTTGTTGGTTCTCATGGCTTTTAATGAAATTTCGTATGAAGGTAACTTCAACCCCGAAAAGAAAATAGGGTAGTTTTATCTCGGAAATTAATACAGTTCCCGAGGGAGTCGCGATAAAAACGTACTGTAGCACTATCAGTCCAATGGAATCCTGGACCACCGTAACACTGTCACAGTGAAATTATGATTAGAATCCTAAGAAGTGTCAATTTTTTCTATAATATCACTGTCAATCAATCATACGTTAGACAATACGATAACATGTCAAATACAATTACGTTAACCCGCGTAAACAGGAGCCATGTTTAAATAAATAAATAGTTTTCAATTAAATTGTAATATTCAATGTGCCTGCGCAGGTTTCGGTAAGTGAACACCTAACTCATTTCAATATTTATTCAAATGCTTGGTAAGAAAATGAATAGCTGAAATGCTGTCGTATTAAATAAATAATTAATTGTATATTAATTTATTGGCCGTAGACCATTAAACTGGAAACAGAGGTAAGACCCAAACTAATTACTTTATTATATTAGGTACAATAGTATGAAGTGAACATAATATAAGCTCACATGATTTCGACCCGACTGTAGTGACTATATCAAATTATGCAAGTTTACAAAAATGTTAATTATTAAACTTATTAAAAGACAAATTTATTTTACCTATTTTATTTCAATATGTTCGTAAGCTATTGCCGGCCACGGCCTGTAATATTTAATTGTATTTTATAACACCTAAATGTATTTGCAAATATTTTTAAATGATTTGGTAATTTAAATACTAGTTGGTTTTAGATTACAGAGCTGACACTTCCGGTAAGAACTTTTAATGTATCGCGCAGTGTCCACGCGTTTAGTTATTTGTCTCAAGCGCTATAGTCGCTCGGACTCATATCAGTCATAACTCACATTGCTGTTGTATGCAAAATCGGCACATAGTGTATGTTTAGAATAGATTTAACTTTTGTCTGTACTCGCATACATACTCCCACCATTCCATTCTTAGTCAGTTATTAAGTTAGTCGCAAAATAAAATTGCTTCAAAGCACACGTCTTCCGTATTTTAATAAACTCCAAACGCAACCTATCAAAAGTGAACCTTAAACAAACGTACAGTGTAAAGAAAAAAAATCATCATCACCATCATCATCTCCTGCTGCAAGCCAAGAACTCTCATAACTTGTTTCAAACCAGCAGCAGTGCGGATATCATGAATGAAAACCGTGCCCATTTACAACAATTAATATAATACTTAGTTACTTGCAGGTTTTTGTAGAGCATTTCGGAGATGATTCCACGGTGAGTTCAGCGTTTCTGGTATGTACGAACGCCAATAATTAATCGTCAGTTCACGTAACAGCGGCACATTATTTTTAAACTAATAATGGCACAACTTACAGGGTGTCGGGAAGCGCGAATCCACGAGATCCAAGGAAAGTACCTGTATACGTATTTAAGACTGCACCGAGCAAACGTCGAGCGTCCAGTGGCGCCCTCAGTACTATTATTGTGTTTTCTAATTAACTAAAGAATTTCCTTGCAATCAGATGATCCGTTTTTGTAGCGCAAGTAAAAACCCAATTTATGGGATACGTAACAAACTTTAATAACAATTACCCTTTGAATAGTCAGCTTAACGGGAAAAGGTGGCCACTTTTTTCCGGTAAGTTGATAACTGAAGGTGAATTGTTATTAAACTATGTGATATAAGTTGTGTTTTCATTTGTAGTACAAAAACCTACCGACCAATTTCAAGAAAAAAAATTAGTTTATTAGAAAACACAATAATAGTAATGAGGGCGCCACTGTACATCCGGCGTACGCTCGGCGCAGTCTTAATAATAGCATTTTGTTTCTTACGATGACTGGTTGCAATTAACTTACTTTTTTTTTAGGGTGGACCTAAATATAAACCGGGATGGGTATGAACATGACGTTAATTTTACTAAATAATAAAAAACACTAGACAGGTCTGAACATAGTCTATTTCTTACCAGAAATGAGATGAGGAGTAACATCCTAACTGGCAAAACTGAGTCATATTTAAGTCGAGGGAACTTTCGCCTAAGGCTGCGTTTCCACTAGAGATGTGCGAGGATGCGTCGCGAGGGATGTGTTTGTCATGAACCAATAGAAACACTTCATTTACCTATCCTCGCTTAGCTTAGCTCTGGTGGAAACAGCTCAGTGGAGCGATGTTTTTGTATATACAAAATAAGGGAAAGAGGTGTGCGAGGGATGTGTTGCGAGGCGGGGCGTCTGGCTCACCCCGCCCGCTTATTTAAAAAGAGTCCGCTACACATCCTCGCTACGCTCAGCTACCTCGCACATCTTTGGTGGAAACATTCACACCGTTACACCTCGTTACACAGCCTCGCACCGCTTAGCTACCTCGCACATCTCTGGTGGAAACGCAGCCTAAAGCTGAGAAAAGGGTAGGTCTGTTTACTTACCGCGATTTGGACACAAATCTGACCGACACAAAGTTCGACATAAATTGCGGGATTCAAAAGATTTCATAAAAGTTGAGAGAAGGCAATGTGCGATGCCATTCATGCAATGATAGCAATCTCAATACCATAACTCGACAAATTCGTTTGGTAAAAGTCACATAAAATGCTCTTACTCGACTTTTAGTCGTATTGTGATATTTGAAGCGGCTGTTTAACCGTTTTATGGCACAAACGAATAGCTTTACAGATTTTTTGTATACGTGTTTAATGAACGTAAATTGTAAGGATTAATTTTTACTTAACAACTGATGGAAGGCAGCCCTATAATGATTTACGTTGTGACCTTACCTAACAGCTAGTGGTTTGTTTCCGGTTGGAAACAAAAACATACTTACTTAATCGAAATCTACGCGGACAAAGTTGCAGGCTAAATCTAGTGTTATCTTAATCCTGTAATTGTATATTTTAGGGTATTTCAAAGGCCGCTGGCGATTACATCAGAGATAATCCTGAGAAGGTATGACCTAACATCCTATTTAGAGTCGCTTTGTAGCTTTATTAAAGCTCTTATGAGAGCATGATAAATGATAATATAGTGATCCTTAGAATATCTCAAATGTTCTCAATTCGTTTATGACGTACTAGTCCACGTATGTTTACACCAATAAGGCCCGTATTAATAAACTCATCGTGGCTGAGATGCGCGTCACAAGATACGTCAAAGTAAACGTCAAACCATCGAACACTGTCATTTTTGACACATCTCGAGAGGAGCATTAGAGTTGAGATTAGTTTAATAATACGGGCCTATGTATAGACCATTTTGACCCAATTCGTTTGGACAATTTTTTATCATGTGGGTACTGACACTTTCGTCAATACTGAGTCTTACTTTTATAAGTTTCCTTATAGTCGACAGACAAAAGTAGTGTCTAACTCGGGTGAAAGGTACCATTTATTTCACACTCGCAAAACAATCATGTAAAGTACTGGTCGATTCACAAGAGTTGGCACGAATGGATTGAACGAAAGTAATGTCACCTATTATTGTGTGAGTGCCGTCCTTTGAACCGAGGTTCGAATTTCAAACCGAAAGCCTGTTACTATTTTACACACTAGTATACTTTCATTCACTCATTCAATCCATTCGTGCCAGCTCTAATGAATCGACCTGTAGGTGCCCCTCACCCCTCGGTCAACAATGTCCTATTTTATTATAATCTATGGGTTTGAGGTAATCATTTGTACGAGCCTCTATTCGACTCTGTAAAACCATATTGACTTGGACATGTTATCGTATTGTTTTAACTCGGCTGCCATTGTAAACAAAAGCTATCAAAACGTGGACAATACGGACGCACGTAAAAAGCAATAAGGCTTTAACGAGTGGAATCTCAGCCCTAGATTGACTTCTTATCTACCTCTTACTAAATATATTGACAGTTTAAAATGTTTCATTAAACATTCCCAGTTCTACAAACGTTAATTAAATTTAATGTCGCCGTCAGTCGTGTGGTCACTTTCTACCTCGGTGAGTTAGAAAGTCGCGGTAAGTGTCCTTATGGGATATTAGTGCTATTGCAAGTTCGTGCAACTGTTTGAAAGTAAAAGATAAATACCTAAGACTGATTTCTGTGTATTTTTTCAGTTTAAAGTAAGTTTGTGTTGAACTTAATTGTTCATAATTTTCAAAATTTAAGTGTATCCGCCGCTGACCTTTTTTCTATGCCACCGATGCCGCGTCGGCGAAGAACCCGCGCGGCGCACATATCTAAATAATGTAAAACCCTAGTTATGACATTTACGGATCGATTTTGGCGCGATGCTGCTCTATTCGGCTTGTTGGAGCGGCCTTGAATGGCCAGCTTTAGGCTCGCCAGCGGACTAGCCGGCACCGCCATGTTTTAAAACAATTGTTGAGATAATGAAGACTCCCAGCTCCCATATCTCGTGATCGTGATCCTCCTCTAGTATGAACGTTCCAGGCACTTGTCTCACCACCGACGATAACGCGACTATACTATCCGCAGCACCAAGTGGGGAGTCAGGTCATAATCATCGGAATCGTGCCAAGTCTGTGTCGCTTTATGGAGCGGGACTCGCAACCAGTGTTGCTAGATTTAGAGGTTTTCCCTAAAACTTAGCGGTTTTTCCAGGTCATTGAGGTTTTTTCGAGGTTTTGATGTCACTAAATCTGTCTAGGGGATTTTCTGAAGGATTCTCACAATTCTTACCAATCGTGAATTTCTTTTAAAATTGGTCAATAACACTACTGCTACACTGACATTTTGGACAAATTTTAAGGAAAAAAAAAAGGGAAGGTTTTGTAGTTAAGTTCAATGTACCAATAACTGCCTAATAAGTTCTAATAAAAACTTGATATCAATTTAGTATTTTAGTAGCTGTAAATAAATATTATGTAGCTTGTATGTAATAATCCTTAGATTTTAGATAAATATGATAAACAAAAATCGACAGAGGTTTTTTATCAATCGTACTCTAGAAACTAGGGGTTTTTTAAGTACATCTAGCGGGGAAGGTGCAAAAAAATCTGGGAACACTGCTCGCAACCGTAGTGCAGGTAGTAAAGTACCTATTACACAAACAAAAGCACGCATTTTACGAAATTCTATTCTATATGTAAAAGAAATGAAATTGGCTTTTATTGCCCGAATCGCCAATTTTGGTGCTGCGTGTGCGCAGGGTATATAGAGCCCGCGCCGCGGTCAACTAGATATGTATTAAGACTGCGCCGAGCGTACGCCGGATGTGCAGTGGCGCCCTCATTACTATTATAGTGTTTTCTATTAAATTTAAGTATTTTCTTGAAACTGGTCGGTGGGTTTTTTGTACTACAAATGAAAACACAACTTATAGGGTATATCACATAGTTTAATAACAATTCACCTTCGAGTTATCAGCTTAACGGAAAAAAGTGGCCACCTTTTCCCGTTAAGCTGACTACTCAAAGGGTAATTGTTATTAAAGTTTGTTACGTATCCCATAAATTGTGTTTTTACTTGCGCTACAAAAAAATAACGTCTGATTCCAAGGAAATTCTTTAGTCAATTAGATAACACAATAATAGTAATGAGGGCGCCACTGGACGCTCGATGTTTGCTCGGCTCAGTTTTGATATTTGTGTGTCTTAAATATTGAAGATCCTTTAATTAACCAATTATAATAATATGTCATTTACAGGAGGTATGTATCTTGATAGGTATGTACATAAGTATTTTTTACATTTATTCTTTGAAATATACACCAGCAAAGGAAACATGTGGTTGAAATTAATAATGAAATTTGTTTCTATAGCTACTTAAGTGTTTTCATTGAAATAACTTGACCAACTCAACAAAAAGGCAGTAAGTATTTAAGTTTTGAAGGCAAGTGATGAAATGTATCCTCGGTAGTATTATCACTACATAGTATAAAACAAAGTCGCTTTCCGCTGTCTGTCCCTATGTATGCTTAGATCTTTGAAACTACGCAACGGATTTTGATGCGGTTTTTTTTAATAGATAGAGTGATTCAAGAGGAAGGTTTATATGTATAATAATTTCTTTTTTTATGTACGGGTGTTACAGAAAACTCATATAAACCGAAGCGAAGCGAGGGCGGGTCGCTAGTAAATTATAATTTATAATACAAAAAAGTGTGCATCTGCACGATAGAGTCTTAAAAAAATAATTTCACTAAACTTATTGGAGTTATTAACGTAATTCCTTCTTTACTTACTTATATCATTTTTAGAGTTACAAATATTTGCTTTTTTACAAGCTGTAGGTATAATAATTAGGGAAAAGTGATAAACGATTTCTGTGCTGACGAAGTCGCGAGTAAATAAATGCTAGTTAATTATAATTACCTATGTACTATGGTCTTTGAACTTATCGCTAATTAATTTAAATTGTTTGTTCTAAATAGAATGCTGCTGTAGAACAAGTACTTAAAATTCTTAAAACAGTTACAGTAAGTATTTTTAAGGCGTCAAGAATGTTTCAATCCTACTTATAGTACCTACCCGGCCATTATGAAGTAAATCCTGACATCTGTCATCACAGTACGATTTATTACCTATTCTTGGGTTTGAGGTTATAATTTGTACTGGAATGACAGGTGTCAGGATTGACTTTATAACGGCCGGGCACTGTAGTTTTCCTAGGTACTAATCTGTATCTATATAAGTATATAAAACCAAGGCGGGTTAGTTACACCATTTATAACTCAAGAATGGCTAGCCGAATCTTTGATTTGTTAGATTTGTCTTTGCCCCAAGTAGCAGAATAACTTAAACCAACGGAAAAAAACAAGAGAAAAACATTCTGAGGCGGTACTAAGGTCGCCGAGTCGGCTAGTTATTATTAGTAATATATTAGGCGACCACACCTATTTATACTATAACAACACCAACCAACATAAACCTACCTAGTCCCAACCTACTACTAACCTAGTACATACCAGTAAGTGCGCTCCCAATTAAAACTGCACCGAGCAAACGTCGAGCGTCCAGTGGCGCCCTCATTACTATTATTGTGTTTACTAATTAACTAAAGAATTTCTTTGCAATCAGACGATACGTTTTTGTAGCGCAAGTAAAAACACAATTTATGGAATACGTAACAAACTTTGATAACAATTACCCTTTGAGTAGTCAGCTTAACGGGAAAAGGTGGCCACTTTTTCCGTTAAGTTGATAACTCGAAGGTGAATTGTTATTAAACTATGTGATATACCCTATAAGTTGTGTTTTTATTTGTAGTACAAAAACCGACCGACCAATTTTAAGAAAATACTTTATTTTATTGTAAAACACAATAATAGTAATGAGGGCGCCACTGTACATCCGGCGTACGCTCGGCGCAGTCTTAAACATTCTTTCTTGAACTCGACGCACCAAAAATTAACCGACGTGTTGAAGTTGTCCCGTCAGCCACCTTGAGGGGCGTGCATTTTCAGCTTATCCTCTTTACCCGTCGAGTGAGCGCGCTCGAAAGACTTCGCTCGTCAGCTTTTAAATTTTTTCAACATTATTGGCAGAAACCAACGGAAATCAGCAGTAAAATGTTCGCGGTGAGTATCTAAGTATTTTACTTAAATATCGCTAGTCACATCATCACTTCAGTCAGTGCCTTCAAAAAGCGAGGCTACTCTGTTCTGTAAGGCCGGCAGCACACTTGCGATTCGTCTGGTGTTGCGAAGGTTCTTTGTTATTTAGAGGTTTTTTTCTGTATTTTCCCCAGTTATTCATACGGCTAGACCAATTTTGAAAATGGTTTTTCCTTTAAGGGTACATTCCAGGGGTGCTCTGCATCGGGAAAAGCAATAATTTGTAAAAGGTGGTTGACATTAGCCTTAATGTAACTTAGATAAATTACGAATCGACCACTAAAAAGCGAAAAAAGAAGAACTCTCCAAAATGAAATAGTACATTATTGCCTAGGCGCGGAAAGTAAGGGATTTCCTGAAGAGGTGGTTAGTCGGCCGAGCAATAGCGAGGCCTGCTAAAATACGAGTCAGGAAATCCTCATTTCCGCCGAGGCAAATACAATAATGCTTTTCTCAAACAATGTGAGGAAATGATACAAATACATAATTAATATATGTATTTTACAAATTCGGAGAGAATGTTTGTTTGAGAACTACGAGTATTAGTTAAGATAGTTTCACGCACAACGCGCCGCCACCGGCCCACACTGCACCCACAAGTTAGGGTTACGGGATTTTTTTCACGTTCCTTGCGATTTTATATGCAATAGAGAGCACTTTTAATAAACAATATGGACATGGAAGGAAAGAGTTTTCATACGTTTATTTTACTCTTAGGAGGAAAATGAGGCACTTCACGTCTTCGTTTTTCAAAAGAAACGCCATGCTTTCCGAGTATGTTTGAGAAAATATACAAGATAGGTCAGTCAAACTGAAGTCTCACAACACAATATTTTTAACCAATTAACCGTCTTCAGTTTGACTACCTACGAGTATTATCATTTGATAAGGAGATATTTCTTACTCTTTGAAGCCAGTAGGTACCTGGGGCACTTCAAATGTCATACTTGCTTTGTTAGCTTGTGTCACACCACCCTCGTATAAATGCCCCACCACATTGTTGATTTCGAAACGAGCGAAATATATGAAATAATAGTAAAATAAAGTAACTCCGAGAGTGAGTTACTCGATTTTACTATTATTCCATATATAAATACACCTACATATTTAATTTATATATACCTATTAAATTTCAGCGGGTGAGTACAGACAGGACTATTTAGCGATATACATCGCTTTTACTCAGAGGAATTGTCGAAATATGAATATGAACCGATGAAATTCTAGCTAGCTTCTTCTTCTTCTTCTTCTTCAGCGCATATACGCCCACCGTTGGGCATACGCCTCTCCAATTTTCCTCCACTGGGCCCGATTTGCGGTGGGTCTCCCCCAGATTGGGCCTGCGGTCGCGCTGATGTCATCCGACCACCTTGCTGGGGGCCTGCCGACTCCTCTCTTTGAGCGAGGTTGCCACTCCAAATACGCTTGCTCCAGGCCCATTTCAATTTGGCAACGCGATGGCCTATATCCACCGCTCTGGTGCGTTGGCGAATTATTTCATTACTAGCTTATTTTGCCCTTTTAACGGATTTTCGATCTTAAGATTGCGTGAGATTGCAGTCTTGAGGATGCAAATGTCTATAGGAGGGTCTCAAATCCCACTGACCATCCGGTGGCCTGCATACTCCTAAGCTTTCTCCAGGCCATGCACCTGAGACACTCCATACGTTATGACCAGAGCCCGGATTTTTCGCGGCAAAACAAAAGACTGTCGCAATCTAGCTCGTGCTAGAATCACTTTTAGTATCGATATTGAGTATTATTGTATAAAAAAAGTCATTCTGTATTTACATTATTTTATAATCATTCGCGACAGTTGTTTTACATGTGTTATTCCATCTAGATCTTATCTCCTACTTTATCAAGTAATAAAATAACTCGTCGGGTAACTAAGAGGTAAAACATTGAATGAAGTGACTATATAAGTATATACTACCTCATTGAAAATAATATAAACTTCAGAAAATGAGTACTCCTAATACTATCACAAACCAAACAAAATGTCAAGTGCTGCTGTGTGTACTGACGTGAATTTCGAAAAAGAAATTGCATCGGTTTCTATATAATCTTATATACAAGGTGTTACAAAAATACCCGTAAAGCCGAAAGGGGGTTAAATGGTACCTTATAATAAGTCCATTTACAATATTTGAGAACCGTACTATAACCGCATGACTTACCGGCAAAAAAATAAAACCATTATTGCTTTCAATGATGTGAAAACCCTATTTCAGTAAAATTAAAGAGTAAACTATGCAGAATGTTTATGTACATTTTTACCTAATTCGTGAAACGATCAAGAGACATACTAACAAAATGTACAGAATTCGATTAGATAGATATTACAAGTCGAACTTTGGAAGATTTTAAAAGACCTAAACTACTTACGAAGAAACCTAAACTAGCACTTACTTTTTCGTAAATAACGTCAAAATTACAGGAACGGCTCAAAGTGAGCTCCGCCTTGTTCAATGCACAACCTAGCTCGTTGGGATATGGCTTTATACCCATTAAAGTTGACAATTATTAAATTGGTAGGTAGGCCTCTCTGTTAAAATAATCTATGCTAACTCCGGTTCCCTGACATGACAGCTTACTAGGGTTGACAATATTTTAGGATTTGATAATTTATTAGATTTTTTACGGGGTATTTTGTAACACGTTGTATACCTCACGTAAAGTGTTTCATTATTTATTTATTTTATTTCGTGGCCCGTTATTTTATTTCTATTAAACAAATTATCGATATATCGATTAAAAAACATTTCTTACAGTAGCTAGATTGTGACTACCTTTTGTTTTGCCGCAAAAAATCCGGGCTCTGGTTATGACAGATACTGGTAACCAGGTACATCACTATAAAACAAAACAATTATATCAGGTGGGACAATGTCATACAAATTAACCTAGTTCCAAACTAAGCTCGTCTTGTACATACTATCTATAGGGACCTACTAGATAATGATAAAGTTATTTAGCTAAACACTAGATAACTTCCGTATCAAATAGGCAATATTTCGATTATGTGGCCTTATTCTGTATAGTGGCAGACCCGAGTTGGGGACGGGAGAGGGAAACTGGCTCAAGAATCAATATTGACAAGCCCCCCAAAAACCAAAATAAGATGAGGATTCGAGAGGTCCAAGTTATGACGGGAATGCTAAATGTCTGGAAAGTTTAGCGCCAAACTCGATCTACAGTAACTAAAGCAGCTCCAACCGCACTATTTTCGTGTTTACCTTCTGTTGGGTTTGAGGTTATGGACCGGAGATGAATACAGAAGCATAGTCTGTTGCTAACTCATTTTATTTCTCTTTACAACCTATACCCACATACATGCGTATCTATGCATAGTTACATTGCTTCGCCGTACACAAACAACCTATAGATACGCTAATAACTAGAGCTACGTGAGTATATTAAACCTAACACCTACCTAAAACATACCCTCAGTGAGGTAATAGTAGTTTATGACATTGTTGCATAATGAGGGGTATTAAAGCACGAATGTTTTAATATCTAGTTACCTATGTGCAGTTTCATATACTACTTGATCTACTCTCATACATTACCTACAACAAAACGTATTCAATAAATGGCGCCAAAACCTAGCACATCACCGTGCATGCGTTAAAGCGGGCGCTGTCACAGACGAGTAAAAATTGGAATGAAAACTTTTTATAATGCTGTAAAAATGACGCGAATCGCATGTGCGTTCCATTATAAAAAAATAATATATAGAACCTCGTTGGTGACATTAACTTTTTGGATTAACTTATTGTATCGTAATTAGTCGTGGGTCGTTGTCGAATTTTTTGACAACGAAACGCAACCGTTTTCTCTAGAATGAAAACTAGTCCTCGAAACGGTCCTCGTTCGCAACTGGTTTCATTGTATGGGGACGGGCAACGGAAGACGACGCACAGGACGATCGAACGAGAGAAACGTAAACTCATCTCGTCGACGAACGAGCGTCGCGACTAGTTGCCATAAATTATTATTATTTTTATTGCTAAACCACTTTACACTCTCTACCAACGACGTTAAGATACACAGCAATGACCACCGCGTTGCGAACGAGCGAGACGAACGAACGAAACGAAACACCAAAAAATAAGTTGTCTTACACGATATTCGACAGTACAGTGAAAATAAAGATTATTTTATTATATCAAAGACCAAAACGAAATGAACGAGCGACGACGTCGCAATGATCTCATTACATTCTAGGCTCTATAGATATAGACTTTAAGTACAAATTCGCGTCAAACAATGCGAGAACTAGTTGCGCGACGAAGACTGCTTTAGAACGAAACGTAAAACGGTTCTATCGTCGCGGAACACAAAACGGTCTTTTAAAACGGTTCGTCTTTGCAACGCCCATCACTAATCGTAATGGTAAAACAATTACTTTGTTACTTATAACGTGTTTCTTTTTTTAATTTCGGTGTTGGGTTTATAAAGTATGCCAATATAAATTCGTTTTGAAGTTTATAACTCGAACTTTACGATATGAGAGTAGATAAAAGCTCTTATTAAATTAACGTTATAAACAATACGAATGCAATAGGGGTAAAAACGTTAAATATTGGCTCTACTTGTGCTCACACTTTTCATTGTGCTGACGGACAGTTTGCGTATGGAAAAAATACCTAAAACGATTGCACCCCCATAGCCATTCATGTACGAGGATAATAATACTTACCTACCTATTTTTAAGGAAATTTGCAAATCAGTAGTTTTGGTGTTGACGAAAACACGAAAATATGTATATGAACCTGGCTGCGTCCGGAAGGTTATGATTTTGATGTCGGTTTTATTTTGCAGATAAGCAAAATATTTTCTCTTGTAAGTATTTTAACACGAATAACATACAGGGTGTCCCAGAAACCGACGTCAACCCGCCTAGGGCTGATAGAGCAGCTCAAAAACTATCGATTTAATCCCCATATATGTTCAGCAATTACAACTTTTTGAGTAAACGCACAGTTACTTTCTCCAAGTCCATACTAAGAGAACCCCGCGTTTGCTTTTCACCAATGGAAAAACAAACTTTGTGCGCTTACTCAAAAAGTTGCGATGAAAAAATCTTCCTTTGTTTATAGTGATTCTAATATAATCATGCAAGAAAACACTGAAAAAATATTGAATTAATTAATTAGGGGTTTTTCGTATCACGGATATAAGGAAAAATTACAAAAAATCCTATTATAAAGATCAAGTAGTGTGAACACGTGTGGTTACCGGGTTAGAATAGTGCCACTCCATGTCTTCCCGTGGATGTCGTAAGAGACGGCTAAGGGAATAAAGGCGTATAGTACTGTTAGGCGATGGGCTTGCAACCTGTCACTAATACACTGGTAAACATCTTAGCCTAATTGTGCAAAATGTGGTTACAGAATTATCAACAAGTTTTTAGAGTTGTTGGTAGTTCTGTAGCTCTGCCTACCCCACTCTGGGAACAAAGGCGTGAGTTTATGTATGTATTTATGTATGTAGTGTGAACCGGCTGGGTGCCGCGTGATACTATTAAACTTGAGCCGTTTCAGGGGGGCTTGGCGGAAGTGTACACCAGATCGAAGGAAACTATTTTGGAGTATTTGGTACGTGTTCAATTAATTCTTATCTATGGTTAATATTTTTATCCTTTTGTTGTGTTTCCGTTGTGGATAACATAACCGGTACAATTACTAGCGAAGAGGCCTTCTATGCATTATAAGAAGATACACAAATGAACAAAATAGCAGATAATAACAAAACGTCGATACATCCGAGAAACAGAAAACTGCTTTAATGAAATACCTATAGTGTATACTTGTAGGCATTTAAAAAAATTAAAACAGAACAACCACCGTGATATAGTTTGTCAGCCAATAGAAGTAGACAGTGTTCTGCTTCTATTGGCTGCCGTCAAAGTCGTCGTACGTCAAAGCTCGATAAAACAGTTTTGATTGGTTGTTTAACAAAGTCACGTGATTTGGAATGTTTAAATTTTTTTAAATACCTAAAAGTATAGACTATACCTACATACATAGGTAATTAATTAATTAGATACACTAATATAGTTAGAACACCACATATATGTACAAACCCTATTTAAAACCTACTTCAGTGCTAACAATATACTCCAATTACTGGACTGATGTCTCCTTAGCTTTATCTGTGGCATTGTGAAGGAGTTCTAAGAAGATTATCTTTTGTTGCCGCCCACTTGGAAACTTGCCCTATCTTTTGCCCTTGTCATTTGTATGACACTGCGAGTGAGAGAAAAATAAATGGAGTTTTATAGATGTCTATGAGTATCAAACAGATCCCACTTACCATAAACAATCTTGTATGTCTTTGCTTCTCTGCCTTTCACTATCAATTGTCGATACATTTTGACTACCGTAAAACTACACAACTATGGTCCTCCTACAATAAAAGTCCAATTTTACTTATCACATTATTCTAAAAATATGATAGCTTTAGCTCTAGCTTGAGTTAGAGCAATAGATTTTAGGCTAAACAGTACATATACCCAGCAATAATAGCCGTAAGGTATCATATTTTAGATTAATGTAATGAGGAAAATTTGACTATTGTTACAGGCTAGGACCATAGTTGTGTAGTTTTACGGTAGCTGAACATAAAATATGTACCTATAATGAGGTCTTCATTACCAAAACTTCAGGGAAATCCAACTGAACCGTCACTGAAGGTAATCCATCGTTATTTTATTTAAAGTGGATAGATTTAATTTAACTTCTGGTTATAATGTGACATTTGTCACATCCAATAATACATTTTAACATAGTAACCAATACTATTAAACAAATAAAATGTACTGACACCTGTATCCCGAGCGCGAACTTGTATTTGCTATCGAACGATGTATTTAAGTAACATTACCGAGAAAACTTGTGCGGGGTTTGATATCAGCGCCCTCTAGTATGTATTAAGTACTTATGTGCGTTAACTCTGTTAATAGCCAATTGTCATTTTTCGGTCTTTCGTATCGTCATCGATAGTAAAGGTGAAGTATACTTAAAATAATGTGTGAAAACTTGAGCCTGTTTTAGGGGATCGTGCTACGGATAGGTTCAGACCACGTTCTTTCGATGGCGATACGTTATCGATCCTTACTCGATAGAAGGTAAAAATGTGTACAGATGTAGTGAATAATCCTTTCCCATCGTTTTTGGTCGGATAACTTCTTATTTATCTTGCTTTCTCAGTTGGCATATTGATGAGTACTGAAGCTAATTGAGAAAGCTAGATAAATACAAAATGCAAAATGTGGTTACAAAATTGTTGCAAATTCTGTAGCTCTGCCTACCTCACTCTGGGAATAAAGGCGTGAGTTTATGTATGTGTATGTATGTAGATAAATACACCGACACAAAACGATGGGAAAGGATTATTCACTACATCAGTACCCAATCGGGGGACCGGACCATCGACACAAGTCCAAACCTTGTCTGTATTTTTAAGATCGCAATACAATCATTATTATTAAGTAATAAATAATTACCTATATTTTCCTTCTTACAGATGGTAAGTCAAACACAATTGTGAAAACTGCCGAAGTAGATAGAGAAAATAGATAGATCGGTAGCCCTGACTGACTAATTATGCGTAGTCAACTTTCCATTCGCATTTTTACCCATTTTTTTCTCCAATCGCATTTTTACCGTAGTTTTTTTAACCAATTGCATATTTCCCTTTTTACATTGTCCCTACTTGCATGTTGTCTCAATTCAAAATCAATTTCGCTGAGTTGACGGAGCTCCTATTTCTGCGTGCTATTTTTGCGTGCACCGGGCCTCCTGCAATCTAACCTAACCTAAACCTATTTCGACTTAATTACAATGGGAAATATTGCAAGGAAGGAGACAATGTGAAAGGAGAAAAAATTAAATAGGGAAAAGCGATTGGAAAGTTTGCCACGCGGAATAAATCAGTTTGAGGAACCGATCTAACTGTCCGCGTGTTTATCAATCTTTAATTTCGAGCGATTTTTCCAATGCACAGATAACACAGTAACATGATGAAAGAAAATGATTACTTAGTTAGGTAATGGTTAGGTATCTATGTAGTTGGTCTTTGAAATAAGCTACTTGGCATACCTACGTATACAGTGTGTAAATCCAATACGAGCAAAAGTCGGTTAAGTGATTCCTAATTCATACACCGGATTGACAGGGGCAAAAATATACCAGTGTTAATGATTCATTAAATATCGACTAAGTTTATCGACAACTTTTTTCATGACATATGGATCTTACATTTCTTGTAATAGTAAGTCGTACCGTATCTTTTATATTTGAATGGTCAGCTTTCCATCAAGATAAAGGATCTTTTTTCTTTCGAGGCATTTTTAACCGACTGAAAAAACAAAAAGTTTCTCTATTTGTCGGAATGCTAAAGAATATTATTGTACTGAATAAATTTGTTATTTAATGTAATGTCAAAAGTGACGCGAGTCGAGAGTCAGACAGCGGTTGATTATAGGTAGTTGCATTTTTTAAGGATAAATGAAAGAGGTTTGCACATAATTACAAGGTATTAAAACTTGGCCGTTAATTATAATAATGATGGTTAAAAATTGTTTTTTATCGATGTCGATAAACTTAGTCGACATTTAATGAATCACTAGCACTGGTACATTTTTGCCCCCGTCAATCCGGTGTAGGCTAATTAACATAAAAACATGTCTTTCGTTATGATAAGTTCTATTTTTTTGCCTACCGTGCTTATTAATCCACATTATTAATCGTACTAATTAATATGATAAAATGCGAAAGTTCGTGTGTTAGTTTGTCACTCTTTCACGCTGCAACAGCTGGAGGGATTCGGGATCATTTGCAAAGGAGATTAAATACCTTGGATTCATACGTATATCTAGGTAGATTTTAATCCTGGGAAATTCAATTTTTTAAATTTTCCCAGTTGTTACCACTGAGGGCCCAGACGAGATGCACTACGCGAGCTACCTAGCGCTTCTCTTCGTATAGTTTTTAAACCAATCGCGTCACTGGTAGATGACGTGATACGAAAGGTCACGTGATGTGCCAGTGACGCGATTGGTTAAAAAACTAAACGAATAGAAACAATAGTTAGCGTAATGCATCTTGTCTGGGCCCTCGGGTCTCATATTGTATTCCATTTTGTCGATTGTACATGGGATTGATTATTATTTTGTTCTGTAGATATCCTCACTCCTCCACAGGGTCAGTATCACCAACTTAAATGTCTGACATAGGACTGTTATCCGTCCACTATCCTTCTTTGTCCCGACTTACTCGTTTTCGAACTCTCACTGCATTTTGCTTTGATTATTAATAATAATAATGAATTTTTATTTCGAGCAACGAGGCCCATAGTTACAAATACCTTATAGACTAACATGTATGTATACATAACAGTATGAAACTTAAGACTACGCCGAGCGTACGCCGGAGGTACAGTGGCGCTCTCATTATTATTATTGTGATTTCTACTAAACTAAAGTATTGTCTTGAAATTGGTCGGTAGGTTTTTGTAATACAAATGAAAACACAACTTATAGGGTATATCACATTATTTAATAACAATTCACCTTCGAGTTATTAACTTAACGGAAAAAAGTGGCCACCTTTTCCCGTTAACCTGACTACTTAAAGGGTAATTGTTATTAAAGTTTGTGACGTGTCCCATAAATTGTGTTTTTACTTGCGCTACAAAAAAATATCGTCTGATTGCAAGGAAATTCTTTCGTTAATTAGAAAACACAGAAATAGTAATGAGGGCGCCACTGGACGCGCGACGTTTGCTCGGTGTAGTCTTTAACTAGCGACCCCCCTTCGCTTCATACATTACGAGCTTCCGGAAAGTCTAAAGAAAACCCCTATTTATCATTGAAAATGAGCATTCAGAGATCTAGGGGGTAGTATATAATATATATATATATATATATATATATATAGCTATGCAGAGATATGTTGAGATAGCTATGCAGTTCAGTTTACGCTGAGAGGAAAGGACAGAACTATATAACTGCTATAGCATTAGTTGTTGGGTTCTGGGGGTTATATTATGAGATTTTTGCTTCAAAAGAGATGTGTACGTACCATATACCGCTTACACGACGGCCAATCACTTCGAAGTATATTTAAAGAGAAACATCTTCTCACTCTTACTGGCGTTTACATATTTGAATTATGTCTATTCGTTAAGAGTAATACAAATTACTTTGCAAAAAGATCAACTTTAAAAGATAATTTGCAATGCAATATAAATTCGACTTGGTGTGTCCTAAATCGAATAACGCAATCTATAGCAAGAGTGCATTTGTTATAGCGATACGTATTTTTAATAGTCTTCCTCAAGAATTAACAATGCTCGAGGGACATCAATTTAAGGTTAAACTGAAGAAGTGGCTGTATGACAATGTTTTTTTATACTTTAAATGATTTTTTTGGGTCTCTATTGACTGCCATAATTATTTTTAGGTAGTCATAATCTGTTTCAAGTCATAATTTTCGCAAGTCATAATGCATTTTTCTCAGGAAACGGTTATTTTTTCTGGACATTTATAAAACTAACCTAACCTAACCTAACGAATCTACACGATAAACGTTTATTAAAAACTGTAACTTCACCCTGAATAAAGTAATGACAAAAAAAAATACATTATGACCAACGATATGTATTGCAGTCAAAGGGATCCGGATTTTTTTATGTACGCTGACAATTATAAATAGTCACTCCACTTAAGGTTGTGTACTCATATATTCATAACGTTTTATGTTTTAACTCTAAGCCAAAATGATATTCTATGCCTGGAATGGGCAACTGTTAGAACCATAATAGTTTTGTAAACCATCCATTTATACACAGTTCACAATAAATATTTTTCACTTCTCATGCTCTTAAAATGTTACTTTAGTCTCTGTACATCGGGACTAAAACTCTTTATTAATCCCTAGGGATTAAAGTAATATTTTTTTAATTTATTTTGGAAATTCCAAAACAGCCAATCGCCACGGTGTTTGTGAACGGAGGATTATTGCCATTTTCAGTGATTGTGTATGGACCATTTTTTGAGCATGGCATTAACCTCAAAATGACAACTGTGCAAAAATATAACGATTTCATTTCGTGAAACACGATTAATGATTACGAATATGAATCTATTTAATTACATTAAGGATAATTCATTTTATTATGCAAGGTCCAATTAGTTTTAGAATAATTTTCAAGTTTGAATCTGTTGGCTAAATATGCAAGAATTTAAAGCGTCACTTAACAACAAAAAAAACCGCGGAACAATTTTGTAAGAAACTTTGTTATAATCAATATTGTAATTTTGTACATGTAGAATGTTGATTTTTTCCTCGCATTCAAACGCGAGACTAAACAACCATAATGGCACTCGAACTATAGCCACCCGCGCTGCGCTTGGGTGGCTAAACATCTCGTATCATTATGGCTTGTTTTAGTCCCTTGTTGAACAATCTACTATAATGCTTGCTGGATAAAATCCTGTCTCTGTTGCAGGCTGCTCTGAACATAGCTAAGAAGAATCTACACACAAGCGTATGGCTACAATTCAGCCGATTGTATAAAGAGTGTGTGAAGGAAAAAGTATGTATTTTGTTAACTGGTAAGGCAGGGCGGAGCTGTACCGACAGAGAAGTAAATGCGTCTCACTACTTATGCTCATATTTTGACTACTCAAATACTCTAAAAGACCGCAAATCCCCTTGGAAAAATTAAGACTGCGCCGAGCATGTACAGTGGCGCCCTCATTACTTTTATTGTGTTTTCTAATAAACTAAAGTATTTTCTTGAAATTGGACAGTAAGTTTTTGTACTACAAATGAAAACACAACTTATAGGGTATATCACATAGTTTAATAACAATTCACCTTCGAGTTATCAACTTAAGGGAAAAAAGTGGCTGCCTTTTCCCGTTAAGCTGACTACTCAAAGGGTAATTGTTATTAAAGTTTGTTACGTCATCTCGTCATCGGCAGGGTGTTCATTCCCATTTTCTTGAGCCAATGCGCTCAACTACGCGCCGGTTTTCTAGAACGTTTCTGGCGCGTACTATACGAATTTGGAATGAGCTTCCTGCTGAGATTTTCCCAACTTCTACATTGCGACAGTCTTTTGTTTTGCCGCGAAAAATCCGGCCTCTGGTGATGAGACTGAAGTGATGAGCCTAATAATAAAATTACTTAATTAACGTACTTAATAATTATATGCAATTTAGAAGATAGACCCGGCGACCTTTCCCGACGGGTATTTGGAAGGCTGTAAGCACATCGAGTACACCGGCGACGGTAGCGTGGCCAAGCTCAGCGGGGCTGCGCAAGCGCCTGCCGCCTGCGTCTGCGACGACCTTGAAAAGGATAGCTGTGACAGCGTTGCTTCGTTTGTAAGTTTTTTTTTCACACAGAGTTTCCGTATTTACGGTACCCGTTTTAACGGATACAACAAAAAATTATGCTTTGTTCACACATAGGCACCGTATAGTGTTCAACGTATCCGTCATTAACTGAGAGCCCGTTCACATATTCTCCGTAATTATAATTTATTCCAGTATAAACGTACGGATACATGACGGATACGTATTCCGTTCATCCAGTATTCGATAACAAAACGGAATGTCATAATTTAGCGGACCGACATTTTTTACTGTATACTGAATACTGTGTCATATGTGAAGTCGCTCATACAACTCCATACGCCATCAATGAAAAAACACGTATACGATAACACGGAACAGTAAAACGGAAACCCTGTGTGAACGGGCTGTTAGGTACAGTAAAACACAACCCTTCCGTCGTTGGATACCATATTCATGGATACAAAATATCATAAAAGCAAAACATCATATTCGCAAAACATGACATTCGCAAATCAACATAGTAGCAAGACATCACATTAGCAAAACTGAACTATTATTAAGACATGAATTAAATAGTGTCAACGGAGTTCCGCTACGGCGGAGCTCCTATTTCTGGGTAGTTTGGCCCTCCGGGCCTGATATAAATCTAACATAACCTAAACCTACCTAATGATTTTATAACAAAACCCGACTATTTGTAAATATAATGTTTTGCGAATATCGTGTTTTGCTAGTATGATGTTATGCGTATATGATGTTTTGCGAGTATGATGTTATGCGTATATGATGTTTTGCGAGTATGATGTTATGCGTATATGATGTTTTGCTAGTATGATCTTTTGCGAATGTCATATACTGTAGAATAATCGAACACAACTGATATGGCTTTACCGATGTACCTACATAGATGATTTTTTTTCGAAGCGCGGGAACCAATCAGCATGATCCACGCGTTGCGTGGTTGTATTCTGTGCTATTATTGGTTATTAGTGACGCCATGTTGACACGCGCCCGCTTGTCATTCAGTCAGCCGTCAAACGTGCGTGAGTGCGATGGAAAAAATAGATGCACTTTAATTTGCACCTTATATAACTATTACGTACAAGTCTGATCGTGGGTTTTAGGTAATCGTGCTTTCGGAAATCATCGGAATCGTTGTTCGTGACTGCGCGGACGAAGATTCACGACACGCCATATAATTGTGTTCTACTGTACACGGTGTAATTTTTAACCCCCCATTTTAGAACATTAAGACTGCGCCGAGCAAACGTCGAGCGTCCAGTGGCGCCCTCACAATTATTATTATGTTTTCTAATGTACTAAAGAAATTCCTTGAAATCAGACGATAGCTTTTTGTAGCGCAAGTAAAAACACAATTTATGGGATACGTAACAAACTTTAATAACAATTACCCTTTGAGTAGTCAGCTTAACGGGAAAGGGTGGCCACTTTTTTCCGTTAAGTTAATAACTCGAAGGAAAATTGTTATTAAACTATATGATATGCCGTATAAGTTGTGTTTTCATTTGTAGTACAAACACATTTCGTCCAATTTCAAGAAAATACTTCATTTTATTTGAAAACACAATAAAAGTAATGAGGGCGCCACTGTACATCCGGCGTACGCTCGGCATAGTCTTAAGAAAAGTACAGTACTGGTAACATACATTTTAAAACATAGCAATGATATCAATATTAATCATAACTTGTAACCTCAGCATTAACTTCATCATCGTTAGTGATTCCACGATTCCACTAACAAATCTGTACCCTTACCATGAGTTACAATAAACGTTCTCGCTAGCGAGTCGAACGCTCTGTCGCTCGCAGACCTCGCAGTATTCTTATGGAGTGCAAGGGACAGAACATTCAACTCGCTAGCGAGTACGGAAATTGTAACTCATGGCAGACATAATAAATAGGTACCTAACGTCTTGTAAGGGTGCGGCTCCACTGAGGCGGAGATGAGCGGAGCGGAGCGGAGCGGAGCGGAGCTGTGCCAATATTAACCAATAGAAGGCGCATGCGGTCACGTCGAGCGCGCCTTGCGCACGTTAGTTTAGATTCTATTGGTTAATATTGGCACAGCTCCGCTCATCTCCGCTTCAGTAAAGCCGCAGCCTTAGGCTACTGTTAAATCGAGACGCTTATTTAAAATAATCAGTCTTGTTGGAAGCCTCCAATTATTATTTTTCACTGTACCTTGTAATTTTCATACAAAATCCATCTTAGCCACTAATTCGTCGGATATAGGTACAGTCTGCTCGTTAGTGCCATCGAACCTATAAGTAGCTAGATACCTCGTCGCAACTACTGAAGGAACTATGGTCCTGGCCTACAATAATAATCCAATTTTACTTAGTCTACTACTTATCACCCGTGTGGTGGCCGGGTTAGAATAGTGCCACTCCATATCTTCCCGTGGATGTCGTGAGAGACGGCTAAGGGAATAAAGGCGTACAGTACTGTTAGGCGATGGGCTTGCAACCTGTCACTAATACACTGGTAAACATCTTAGCCTAAAAGTGCAAAATGTGGTTACAGAATTATTAACAAGTTTTTAGAGTTGTTGGTAATTCTGTAGCTCTGCCTACCCCACTCTGGGAATAAAGGCGTGAGTTTATGTATGTATGTACTACTTATCACATTATTCTAAAAATATGATAGCTTTAACTCTAGCTTGAGTTTAGAGCAATCTATTTTAGGCTAAACAGTACCTACATAATACCCAGCTATAATAGCCGTAAGGTATCATACTTTAGATTAATGTAATGAGGAAAATTGGACTATTGTTACAGGCTAGGACCATAGTCGTGTAGTTTTACGGTACTAATATACTAAATTCAAACTATCAGTTTAATACGTAATTCTCGACAATAATGCTTAGTTTCATACATAAAACGAGACCGCCCCTCCCTCGACGAGGAACCAAAATAATAAATATGAGTTTTTATCTTGCAGAGTTGTTTCATACACACCTCCCGAAGTGTATTCAACAGCTACTACTAGGGCAGGAGCGCGCCACGCAATGGAACTTCAAGAGGCTAAGAATTATAGAAATACATAATAAATTAATGTTTATGTACACCGATTCTATTCTTTTTCGTCGTAGTGTGAAAGGTCAAAAGTGATTCCACTGTGAATTGTTAGATTTGATGGGTAAACGATATGATCTCAAATTCTCAATAATCTAATAATTATACATGGAAAAAATTGCAAAATCCATAAAAAAATTAATATCCAACTGGTCGACCCGGCGAACTTAGTACCGTCAATATAGTAAGTATGTTTTTCTCGAATTTTTAGGGTTCCATAGTTAAACTACGAACCCTTATAGTTTCGCCATGTCCGTCCGTCCGTATCGGTATCTCTTGCAAGCAACATTGCGGATCCACATTTTGTGATCGCAGCTGCATTTTTGTTTTGCGAAATATACCTTGAGCATATCTCTGCACCTCTCTCGTCGCTTCGTTGAGACGGAGCCGTGAAGGAAACATCATGTTACAATACACAAGGTAACGGATACATACATACATACATACATTAAATCACGCCTGTTTCCCAGAGGGGTAGGCAGAGACCACTTCTTTCCACTTGCTATGATGTTGACAAATTTATTTCGCTTCTTCCACATTCATACATCGAGTCATGCACGCACGTCGGTTTGTTTCGGGTAGGTACTTAAGATTCGGCCCTTTTCCAGTATTTCTCCGATTTGACTCGAAAAAGTACGCCTAGGGCAGCCCCTTCCGACCCGTCCACTCACTTTCGATCTGTATATCTCTTTCGTCAATCTTCTTTCATCCATCCTTACCAAATGACCGAACCATCGAAGTATGCCCTTTTCAATCTTAGTCACTACAACTTCTTTTATTCCACATTTCTCTCTGACTTTTTCATTCCTTACTCTATCAATCAGTTTCACACCACACATACTACGCAAAAAGCGCATTTCAACTGCATTTACACAGGTAACGGATATACAGGAAAATAATAATAAGAAGATTAAATATTCATTTTATTCATAGCAAAAGTAATTATACTCAAAAAATTGCCGATGTCAGATTTATTTGTACACTAGCTTCTGCCCGCGACCTTCGGTTATCGTTATCCCCTCGGAAACTTTGATTTTTTCCAGGATGAAAAGTAGCCTTAAACACAGTATGAGCTGCCGGATGTGTGCACATCAAAAATGTCCAGGGATCAAAAATACATGCCTACATTACTTTGATATTTTGTAATTAACTACGTTGCGGTACAATTATAAAGATACATGACAATTGTGATGTGTACACGTACCCCCCCCCCCTCCCCCCCAAGCTGAATAAAACAACATTCAGGGCACAAATCAGCTATACTTATTAATATATCTACATATAACTACACGTTTGGTTACAAATACGTATTCACAAACATATGTAAACAGGATTTCATTGCTGCTTCCTTATTATATTACATGCTTGCACTTCGAATACTTCCTGCGGGACCTTCTTGATAAAAGCTGAAGATTAAAATTGCCTTAAATACCGCGAAAGCTGCAAACATATATTTCCTAAATTAATAGTTATAAACCACTCTCAATCCTATAGCATCCGGCCGCTATTCTACTAGGAAAAGCCATATTGCCTTTTAGAAATAGAAATAGAAATAGAAACATTTATTCAACGAACACAAGGAAAAAAACAGAACAGAGAAAAACATCATTAAAATAAGGATGGCAACACAGTAATAATATTTAAAAAAAACAATAAAAAAGGAAAGGAAAAAAAAACAATTGTAGGATAGTGTTGCCATGGGTGATTCTGTTATCGTATTGGTTTTAACTCGCCATTACTGTCAAGTACAAGTTTTTAGAGTTGTTCCCACTCTGGGAATAAAGGCGAGAGCTTATGTATGACCGGTGTGAAGTTAGCGGCCCAAAAGTTGGCGGCCGATTGGCTCCAACATTTGGCCGCCAACTTTTGGCCGCTAACTTCACACCGAAATAACCCTCCCAAATAAAGAAGTTCTATAAAAAACTGATTTAACATAACAACAAATAGTTGATTTCGCGACTGCACTCAAAAATCGAGATGTATATAAAGGGCTTTCTTACTTGGGTTTCGCTTGTTTAAGTTTAAAAGATGCGTGTGTTTGTTTAACAGCGGCGCAATTACTTTAGAAGAAAACCGAAATTAATAAAAATCTGGAATACTTGACACTCTGGAATCGCATTCAATCGATGCAATAGCACAAGAGCTTTCTGTAGAGGCATTCGGAATTCACTTACCTAAACTACTTTTGACACTGTGCGAGTTTGAAAGTTAGCGGCCCATTGAATGAAATTAATAAAACCGTCAAAAATTTCAAAAAACCGCAAGAAAGTTTTATTGAGTGATTCTAATTAAGATCAGTGATAAATGAGCTTTTACAAAAAGCTTTATCGTCGACATATTCGTAATAAGTTCAGCAGATGTGTGTGTTTGTTTGACAGCGGCGTAAATATTTTAGAAGAAAACCGAAATAATTAAAAATCTGGAATACTTGACACTCTGGAATTGCATTCAGAGGATGCAATAGCACAAGAGCTTTCTGTAGAGGCATTCAGAACTCACTTACCTAAACTACTTTTGACACTGTGCGAGTTTGTAAGTTAGCGGCCTATTGAAGGAAATAACAAAACCCTAAAAATTAAAAAAATCAAAAGAAAGTTTTATTGAGTGATACTAATTAAGATCAGTGATAAATGAGCTTTTATAAAAAGCTTTATCATCGACATATTCGAAATAAGTTCAGGAGATGTGTGTGTTTGTTTGACAGCGGCGTAATTATTTTAGAAGAAAACCGAAATTAATAAAAATCTGGAATACTTGACACTCTGAAATCGCATTCAGTCGATGTAATAGCACAAGAGCTTTCTGTAGAGGCATTCGGAATTCACTTACCTAAACTACTTTTGACACTGTGCGAGTTTGAAAGTTAGCGGCCCATTGAAGGAAATTAATAAAACCCTCAAAAATTTCAAAAAACCGCAATATAGTTTTATTGAGTTATACTAATTAAGATCAAAGATAAATGAGCTTTTATTAAAAGCTTTAACATCAACATATTCGTAATTAGTTCAGGAGATGTGTGTGTTTGTTTGACAGCGGCGTAATTATTTTAGAAGAAAACCGAAATAATTAAAAATCTGGAATACTTGACACTCTAAAATTGCATTCAGAGGATGCAATAGCACAAGAGCTTTCTGAAGAGGCATTCGGAATTAACTTACCTAAACTACTTTTGACACTGTGCGAGTTTGAAAGTTAGCGGCCCATTGAAGGAAATTAATAAAACCCTCAAAAATTTCAAAAAACCGCAATATAGTTTTATTGAGTGATACTAATTAAGATCAAAGATAAATGAGCTTTTATAAAAAGCTTTAACATCAACATATTCGTAATTAGTTCAGGAGATGTGTGTGTTTGTTTAACAGCGGCGTAATTATTTTAAAAGAAAACCGAAATAATTAAAAATCTGGAATACTTGACACTCTGGAATTGCATTCAGTGGATGCAAAAGCACAATAGCTTTCTGTAGAGGCATTCAGAACTCACTTACCTAAACTACTTTTGACACTGTGCGAGTTTGTAAGTTAGCGGCCCATACAGTGAAATAACAAAACCCTCAAAATTAAAAAAACAAAAGACAGTTTTATTGAGTGATACTAATTAAGATGAGTGATAAATGAATTTTAATAAAAGCTTTCACATCAATATTTTCGTAATTAGTTCAGCAGATGTGTATGTTTGTTTGACAGTGGCGTAATTATTTTAGGAGAAAACCGAAATTATTAAAAATCTGGAATACTTGACACTCTAAAATTGCATTCAATCGATGCAATAGCACAAGAGCTTTCTGTAGAGGCATTCGGAATTCACTTACCTAAACTACTTTTGACACTGTGCGAGTTTGAAAGTTAGCGGCCCATTGAAGGAAATAAATAAAACCCTCAAAAATTTCAAAAAACCGCAATATAGTTTTATTGAGTGATACTAATTAAGATCAAAGATAAATGAGCTTTTATAAAAAGCTTTAACATCAACATATTCGTAATTACGTAGTTTGTTTGACAGCGGCGTGATTATTTTAGAAGAAAACCGAAATAATTAAAAATCTGGAATACTTGACACTCTGGAATTGCATTCAGAGTATGCAATATAGCACAAGAGCTTTCTGTAGAGGCATTCAGAACTCACTTACCTAAACTACTTTTGACACTGTGCGAGTTTGTAAGCTAGCGGCCCATACAGTGAAATAACAAATCCCTCAAAATTAAAAAAATCAAAAGATAGTTTTATTGAGTGATACTAATTAAGAACAGTGATAAATGAGCTTTTATTAAAAGCTTTAACATCAACATATTCGTAATTAGTTCAGGAGATGTGTGTGTTTGTTTGACAGCGGCGTAATTATTTTAGAAGAAAACCGAAATAATTAAAAATCTGGAATACTTGACACTCTAAAATTGCATTCAGAGGATGCAATAGCACAAGAGCTTTCTGAAGAGGCATTCGGAATTAACTTACCTAAACTACTTTTGACACTGTGCGAGTTTGAAAGTTAGCGGCCCATTGAAGGAAATTAATAAAACCCTCAAAAATTTCAAAAAACCGCAATATAGTTTTATTGAGTGATACTAATAAAGATCAAAGATAAATGAGCTTTTATAAAAAGCTTTAACATCAACATATTCGTAATTAGTTCAGGAGATGTGTGTGTTTGTTTGACAGCGGCGTAATTATTTTGGAAGAAAACCGAAATAATTAAAAATCTGGAATACTTGACACTCTGGAATTGAATTCAGAGGATGCAATAGCACAAGAGCTTTCTGTAGAGGAATTCAGAACTCACTTACCTAAACTACTTTTGACACTGTGCGAGTTTGTAAGTAAGCGGCCCATACAGTGAAATAACAAAACCCTCAAAATTAAAAAAACAAAAGATAGTTTTATTGAGAGATACTAATTAAAAACAGTGATAAATGAGCTTTAATAAAAGCTTTCACATCAACATTTTCGTAATTAGTTCAGCAGATGTGTGTGTTTGTTTGACAGTGGCGTAATTATTTTAGAAGAAAACCGAAATTAATAAAAATCTGGAAAACTTGACACTCTGGAATCAGATTCAGTCGATGCAATAGCACAAGAGCTTTCTGTAGAGGCATTCGGAATTCACTTACCTAAGCTACTTTTGACACTGTGCGAGTTTGAAAGTTAGCGGCCCATTGAAGGAAATTAATAAAACCCTCAAAAATTTCAAAAAACCGCAATGTAGTTTTATTGAGTGATACTAATTAAGATCAAAAATAAATGAGCTTTTATAAAAAGCTTTAACATCAACATATTCGTAATTAGTTCAGGAGATGTGTGTGTTTGTTTGACAGCGGCGTAATTATTTTAGAAGAAAACCGAAATAATTAAAAATCTGGAATACTTGACACTCTGGAATTGCATTCAGAGGATGCAATAGCACAAGAGCTTTCTGTAGAGGCATTCAGAACTCACTTACCTAAACTACTTTTGACACTGTGCGAGTTTGTAAGTTAGCGGCCCATACAGTGAAATAACAAAACCTTCAAAATTAAAAAAATCAAAAGATAGTTTTATTGAGAAATAATTATTAAGATCAAAAATAAATGAGCTTTTATAAAAAGCTTTAACATCAACATATTCGTAATTAGTTCAGGAGATGTGTGTGTTTGTTTGACAGCGGCGTAATTATTTTAGAAGAAAACCGAAATAATTTAAAATCTGGAATACTTGACACTCTGGAATCGCATTCAGAGGATGCAATAGCACAAGAACTTTCTGTAGAGGCATTCAGAACTCACTTACCTAAACTACTTTTGACACTGTGCGAGTTTGTAAGTTAGCGGCCCATACAGTGAAATAACAAAACCCTCAAAATTAAAAAATCAAAAGATAGTTTTATTGAGTGATACTATATAAGATCAGTGATAAATGAGCTTTAATAAAAAGCTTTATCATCGACATATTCGTAATAAGTTCAGGAGATGTGTGTGTTTGTTTAACAGCGGCGTAATTATTTTAGAAGAAAACCGAAATAATTAAAAATCTGCAATACTTGACACTCTGGAATTGCATTCAGAGGATGCAATAGCACAAGAGCTTTCTGTAGAGGCATTCAGAACTCACTTACCTAAACTACTTTTGACACTGTGCGAGTTTGTAAGTTAGCGGCCCATACAGTGAAATAACAAAACCCTCAAAATTAAAAAATCAAAAGATAGTTTTATTGAGTGATAAAGACTGTATCGTTAAGTATAAATACAACTTTACGTAGTCGTCTTTCTTTCCTAAAGTATTTTTTAGATTTAAATGTACATGTGTTTAATTAGTGCTTTTATTAGGTACACATTTCATCCTGCGGGCTCGACTTGAGGCATATGGTTTAGTCAAAATTTACCGAATCCATCTGAGTGATGTTAACGAAAGTGGACAAATAGCAAAATAAATTTTACTGTTTGCGAGCTAGACAACGTAACCAAAAAAAATTATCATACTACGCAAACCATAATTACACATGATTCCCAAAGTAAAACATCTGAGCATTCTCTTTAATTTATTTTTAATAAAAAAAAGGCATGGATGGCGATGGGCGGTGGCCATTTTGAGAATATGGCATATTACTCATTACAACTCCGACTTTGACATCTATTATAACTATTAAGAAGCGTTTCTATCGACGTGTTTTACCGATGGTTAGACGCCACGATTGTCCATTGTGCTTGGGTCTGGCTGAGACCTTTGGTTAGTCTCCCTCCTCCCGCTCGCACCAGATATTGATGGGAAACCAAAACATTACGTAAAAAGTCGCTTTTGTGTGAAAGTAAAAATCTATCATATTTATTCTGCGGATGCTCATTCGGGTAAACATGAAGGGGACACTTAGTTCACATGTTTTGGCTGCATACCAACCTATTGCATTTTAAAATTATACTATAGGAGTTGCTGAAATACTTCAAATTGAGCTCAATAGGCTTGTCCGAAATATATTTTGGGGACGATTTTGAAAGCATCATAAAGTCTCCAAGACACAAAAGTTAACCATATTATATCAGATGAAATGGTTAAAAAACACCTGCAGGTCATATCCTCACAACATTGTAATTTAAAATAATACGGATGTCAAAAGTTAGACTAGGTTTTGTATGTATTTATACTAAACGATACAGTCTTTACTATATAAGATCAGTGATAAATGAGCTTTAATAAAAAGCTTTATCATCGACATATTCGTAATAAGTTCAGGAGATGTGTGTGTTTGTTTAACAGCGGCGTAATTATTTTAGAAGAAAACCGAAATAATTAAAAATCTGGAATACTTGACACTCTGGAATTGCATTCAGAGGATGCAATAGCACAAGAGCTTTCTGTAGAGGCATTCAGAACTCACTTACCTAAACTACTTTTGACACTGTGCGAGTTTGTAAGTTAACGGCCCATACAGTGAAATAACAAAACCCTCAAAATTAAAAAAACAAAAGATAGTTTTATTGAGAGATACTAATTAAGAACAGTGATAAATGAATTTGAATAAAAGCTTTCACATCAACATTTTCGTAATTAGTTCAGCAGATGTGTGTGTTTGTTTGACAGTGGCGTAATTATTTTAGAAGAAAACCGAAATTAATAAAAATCTGGAAAACTTGACACTCTGGAATCAGATTCAGTCGATGCAATAGCACAAGAGCTTTCTGTAGAGGCATTCGGAATTCACTTACCTAAGCTACTTTTGACACTGTGCGAGTTTGAAAGTTAGCGGCCCATTGAAGGAAATTAATAAAACCCTCAAAAATTTCAAAAAACCGCAATGTAGTTTTATTGAGTGATACTAATTAAGATCAAAAATAAATGAGCTTTTATAAAAAGCTTTAACATCAACATATTCGTAATTAGTTCAGGAGATGTGTGTGTTTATTTGACAGCGGCGTAATTATTTTAGAAGAAAACCGAAATAATTAAAAATCTGGAATACTTGACACTCTGGAATTGCATTCAGAGGATGCAATAGCACAAGAGCTTTCTGTAGAGGCATTCAGAACTCACTTACCTAAACTACTTTTGACACTGTGCGAGTTTGTAAGTTAGCGGCCCATACAGTGAAATAACAAAACCTTCAAAATTAAAAAAATCAAAAGATAGTTTTATTGAGAAATAATTATTAAGATCAAAAATAAATGAGCTTTTATAAAAAGCTTTAACATCAACATATTCGTAATTAGTTCAGGAGATGTGTGTGTTTGTTTGACAGCGGCGTAATTATTTTAGAAGAAAACCGAAATAATTAAAAATCTGGAATACTTGACACTCTGGAATCGCATTCAGAGGATGCAATAGCACAAGAACTTTCTGTAGAGGCATTCAGAACTCACTTACCTAAACTACTTTTGACACTGTGCGAGTTTGTAAGTTAGCGGCCCATACAGTGAAATAACAAAACCCTCAAAATTAAAAAATCAAAAGATAGTTTTATTGAGTGATACTATATAAGATCAGTGATAAATGAGCTTTAATAAAAAGCTTTATCATCGACATATTCGTAATAAGTTCAGGAGATGTGTGTGTATGTTTAACAGCGGCGTAATTATTTTAGAAGAAAACCGAAATAATTAAAAATCTGGAATACTTGACACTCTGGAATTGCATTCAGAGGATGCAATAGCACAAGAGCTTTCTGTAGAGGCATTCAGAACTCACTTACCTAAACTACTTTTGACACTGTGCGAGTTTGTAAGTTAGCGGCCCATACAGTGAAATAACAAAACCCTCAAAATTAAAAAATCAAAAGATAGTTTTATTGAGTGATACTATATAAGATCAGTGATAAATGAGCTTTTATAAAAAGCTTTAACATCAACATATTCGTAATTAGTTCAGGAGATGTGTGTGTTTGTTTGACAGCGGCGTAATTATTTTAGAAGAAAACCGAAATTATTAAAAATCTGGAATACTTGACACTCTGGAATCGCATTCAGAGGATGCAATAGCACAAGAACTTTCTGTAGAGGCATTCAGAACTCACTTACCTAAACTACTTTTGACACTGTGCGAGTTTGTAAGTTAGCGGCCCATACAGTGAAATAACAAAACCCTCAAAATTAAAAAATCAAAAGATAGTTTTATTGAGTGATACTATATAAGATCAGTGATAAATGAGCTTTAATAAAAAGCTTTATCATCGACATTTTCTTAATTAGTTTAGCAGATGTATGTGTTTGTTTGACAGCGGCGTAATTATTTAAGAAGAAAACCAAAATAATTAAAAATCTGGAATACTTGACACTCTGGAATCGCATTCAGAGGATGCAATAGCACAAGAGCTTTCTGTACAAGCATTCAGAACTCACTTACCTAAACTACTTTTGACACTGTGCGAGTTTGTAAGTTAGCGGCCCATACAGTGAAATAACAAAAATTCTCAAAATTAAAAAAACAAAAGATAGTTTTATTTAATGATACTAATTAAGAACAGTGATAAATGAATTTTAATAAAAGCTTTCACATCAACATTTTTGTAATTAGTTCAGCAGATATGTGTGTTTTTTTGACAGTGGCGTAATTATTTTAAAAGAAAACCGAAATTAATAAAAATCTGGAATACTTGACACTCTGGAATCAGATTCAGTCGATGCAATAGCACAAGAGCTTTCTGTAGAGGCATTCGGAATTCACTTACCTAAACTACTTTTGACACTGTGCGAGTTTGAAAGTTAGCGGCCCATTGAAGGAAATTAATAAAACCCTCAAAAATTTCAAAAAACCGCAATGTAGTTTTATTGAGTGATACTAATTAAGATCAAAGATAAATGAGCTTTTATTAAAAGCTTTAACATCAACATATTCGTAATTAGGTCAGGAGATGTGTGTGTTTGTTTGACAGCGGCGTAATTATTTTAGAAGAAAACCGAAATAATTAAAAATCTGGAATACTTGACACTCTGGAATTGCATTCAGAGGATGCAATAGTACAAGAGCTTTCTGTAGAGGCATTCAGAACTCACTTACCTTAACTACTTTTGACACTGTGCGAGTTTGTAAGTTAGCGGCCCATACAGTGAAATAACAAAAATTCTCAAAATTAAAAAAAACAAAAGATAGTTTTATTTAATGGTACTAATTAAGAACAGTGATAAATGAATTTTAATAAAAGCTTTCACATCAACATTTTTGTAATTAGTTCAGCAGATATGTGTGTTTGTTTGACAGTGGCGTAATTATTTTAAAAGAAAACCGAAATTAATAAAAATCTGGAATACTTGACACTCTGGAATCAGATTCAGTCGATGCAATAGCACAAGAGCTTTCTGTAGAGGCATTCGGAATTCACTTACCTAAGCTACTTTTGACACTGTGCGAGTTTGAAAGTTAGCGGCCCATTGAAGGAAATTAATAAAACCCTCAAAAATTTCAAAAAACCGCAATGTAGTTTTATTGAGTGATACTAATTAAGATCAAAGATAAATGAGCTTTTTTTATAGGCTTTAACATCAACATATTCGTAATTAGGTCAGGAGATGTGTGTGTTTGTTTGACAGCGGCGTAATTATTTTAGAAGAAAACCGAAATAATTAAAAATCTGGAATACTTGACACTCTGGAATTGCATTCAGAGGATGCAATAGTACAAGAGCTTTCTGTAGAGGCATTCAGAACTCACTTACCTTAACTACTTTTGACACTGTGCGAGTTTGTAAGTTAGCGGCCCATACAGTGAAATAACAAAACCCTCAAAATTAAAAAATCAAAAGATAGTTTTATTGAGTGATACTAATTAAGATCAGTGATAAATGAGCTTTTATAAAAAGCTTTATCATCGACATATTCGTAATAAGTTCAGAAGATGTGTGTGTTTGTTTGACAGCGGCGTAATTATTTTAGAAGAAAACCGAAATTAATAAAAATCTGGAATACTTGACACTCTGGAATTGCATTCTGAGGATGCAATAGCACAAGAGCTTTCTGTAGAGGCATTCAGAACTCACTTACCTAAACTACTTTTGACACTGTGCGAGTTTGTAAGTTAGCGGCCAATTGAAGGAAATAACAAAACCCTCAAAAATAAAAAAATACGAATGATAGTTTTGAGTTATACTTATTAAGAATAGTGATAAATGAGCTTTTTTGAAAAGCTTTCACATCAACATTTTCGTAATTAGTTCAGCAGATGTGTGTGTTTGTTTGACAGCGGCGTAATTATTTATGAAGAAAACCGAAATTATTAAAAATCTGGAATACTTGACACTCTGGAATCGCATTTAAAGGATGCAATAGCACAAGAGCTTTCTATAGAGGCATTCGGAATTCACTTACCTAAACTACTTTTGACACTGTGCGAGTTTGAAAGTTAGCGGCCCATTGAAGGAAATTAATAAAACCCTCAAAAATTTAAAAAAACCGCAATATAGTTTTATTGAGTGATACTAATTAAGATCAAAGATAAATGAGCTTTTATTAAAAGCTTTAATATCAACGTATTCGTAATTAGTTCAGGAGATGTGTGTGTTTGTTTGACAGCGGCGTAATTATTTTAGAAGAAAACCGAAATAATTAAAAATCTGGAATACTTGACACTCTGGAATTGCATTCAGAGGATGCAATAGCACAAGAGCTTTCTGTAGAGGCATTCAGAACTCACTTACCTAAACTACTTTTGACACTGTGCGGGTTTGTAAGTTAGCGGCCCATACAGTGAAAAATAAAAAAAAAACAAAAGATAGTTTTATTGAGTGATGTTTATTTAGATCAGTGATAAATGAGCTTTTATAAAAAGCTTTAACATCAACATATTCGTAATTAGTTCAGGAGATGTGTGTGTTTGTTTGTCAGTGGCGTAATTATTTTAGAAGAAAACCGAAATAATAAAAAATCTGGAATACTTGACACTTTGGAATTGCATTCAGAGGATGCAATAGCACAAGAGCTTTCTGTAAACGCATTCAGAACTCTCTTACCTAAACTACTTTTGACACGGTGCGTGTTTGTAAGTTAGCGGCCCATTGAGTGTCATAGCAAAACCCTCAAAAATTTCAAAAATCAAAAGATAATTTAATTGAGTGATACTAATTAAGAACAGTGATAAATGAGCATTTTCAAAAAGCTTTATCGTCAACATTTCAGTTATTAGTTCAACAGATGTGTGTTTGTTTGACAGCGGCGTAATTATTTTTGAAGTAAACCGAAATTAATAAAAATCTGGAATCTTTGACACACTGGAATGATATTCAGTCGATGCAATAGCACAAAAGCTTTTTGTAGAGGCATTTAGAACTCACTTACCTAAACTACTTTTGACACTGTGCGTGTTTGAAAGTAAGCAGCTGATTGAATAAAATAACAAAACTGTAAAAAGAAAAATGCGAATTGTATATAGAAATATATTATGATTTGCGTTATGTTGTGGGTTCAATATTAGCATAAACCGTTCATGTGAGCACCCCATGTCAATATGTCAAGTTGTAGAAATGAATTATTAACCCAGAACGATACATTACATTTAAGGAAAATATTTATATTTCTTACTTCAATTACATTAATAGCCTTTACATTTATACCCTTATCGTTTATTACTTTCGTTTAAAATATTAACGTTTTCTATAATCATCTTTGCATAATTTGCAAGTTTTATTAAGTTCACACATTTTTTGAGTCGCACTCAATTTACTCAGTTCTTCAGTTGTTAACATACACTTTCTGTGTATTTGCCTATAACATACGTAATACTTTAAATGCCTGTCGGTTTCAAAGACATCTCGCGAACAAAAAAGACATTTGTTAAACATTGCATCACTCTTTTCAAGAAGCATTAATTTAATCGTACTTCTACATTGGTCAAAATCCATGCTATCACTATTTAGAGACTGTTGACAAGAGAAATCAAGAAATATATGATTTTTGAGTCACAATTGTAGCCGTCTTTTTGCAAATAGTGCCTCGGCGTCTACATTTTCTCTATCTTAGTATTTAATTTTAACTCCTGTAGTAATTTGTTAAGTTTTTCCGTGTAACTTACTTTTTTCCTGCTCTCATTCCCCGCAGGATCAAGAATTGTTAAGGTTATAGTCTTACGTGATGAAATGGCCATCGTGTAGTGCCAGTTAAGGTTAATCGGGAAAACCGTTTCCTTATCGCATGGTTTAACAACTGACTGATAAAAAGCGTCAGTATATGAAATATTGTCAAATATACCTAAGACTTGAATTTTTAACCCCATTGTATTTGTTGTTATTCAGTATATGTAAGGCATGATTCACTAAAAAACTACATAAATAATTTGTTAGCTCTAAGGTAGCATAATCTTGAATCAACACATTTTTTGGTTCGATTAGCATAGAAGTCATTTGTTTAACAGTATAACGTCTACCATTAAGTATATCTATAATATTTAGGATCTTTCATTAAACCATTTACAAACACATCAACACTCTCATTACCGTGTGAGTTAAATGCGCTATGCGCTTGACAATATTCGCATTCAAATGAGCCGGAAAGATTGTCGTCATGTGTGTTAAATTTTGCGCAAGATTGATGAATAAGTATATTCCTTACAAGTATCACATTGCACTTATTTTGTCGTAAGGTCTACAAGACTGGTGCTGAGCCCGCAATATTTATAGACCTCTGAATTATCACCTAACTCAACTAGCTCTGTAATGTTTGGAATATGCAAGTCTTTCAAATGTCTACCTTCAAAGTGACTGTCTACAGGTTTTATTTTTTCTTATATCATACAATTTCGTAATGAAAATATCAAAAAAAATTGGTTCATTAAATAATATTACGATTATTTCCTTTGCATCGCCTGTAAAAAGGACTACTGCAATAAATTGTATCGTGTTTAAAGTTTGTATCCTGAAAAACAAATGATACAGTGGTAATTCATATTTTCTATCAGTTCTATATATATCACATACATACATAAACTCACGCCTTTATTCCCAGAGTGGGGTAGGCAGAGCTACAGAATTTCCAACAACTATAAAAACTTTTTGATATTTCTGTAACCACATTTTGCACACTTAGGCGAAGATGTTTACCAGTGTATTAGTGACAGGTTGCAAGCCCATCGCCTAAAAGTACTACACGCCTTTTATTACCTTAGTCGGCTTTTACGACAACCACGGAAAGATACGGAGTGGCACTATTCTAATCCGGCTACCACACGGGGAAGTATCAAAAGTAGTTTAGGTAAGTGAGTTCTGAATGCCTTTACAGAAAGCTCTCGTGCTATTGCATCTTCTGAATGCAATTCCAGAGTGTCAAGTATTCCAGATTTTTATTAATTTCGGTTTTCATCTTAAATAACTACGCCGCTGTCAAACAAATACACAAATCTGCTGAACTAATTACGAAAATGTTGATGTTTAATCTTTTCATAAAAACTCATTTATCACTGTTCTTAATTAGTATCACTCAATAAAACTATATTTTCTTTTTTGAAATATTTGAGGGTTTTATTAATTTCATTCAATGGGCCGCTAACTTTCAAACTCTCACAGTGTCAAAAGTAGTTTAGGTAAGTGAATTCTAAATGCCTCTATAGATAGCTCTTGTGCTCTTGCATCTTTTGAATGCCGTTCCAGAGTGTCAAGTATTCCAGATTTTTATAAATATCGGTTTTCTTCTAAAATAACTACGCCGCTGTCAAACAAACACACATCTGCTGAACTGATTACTAAAATATTGATGTTAAAGCTGTTCATAAAAGCTTATTTATCACTGTTCTTAATAAGTATCACTCAATAAAACTATCTTTTGATTTTTTTAATTTTTGAGTTTTTTGTTATTTCACTTAATAGGCCGCTAACTTACAAACTCGCACAGTGTCAAGAGTAGTTAAGGTAAGTGAGTTCTGAATGCCTCTACAGAAAGCTCTTGTGCTATTGCATCCTCTGAATACAATTCCAGAGTGTCAAGTATTCCAGATTTTTTATTATTTTGGTTTTCTTCTAAAATAATTACGCCGCTGACAAACAAACACACACATCTCCTGTACTAATTACGAATATGTTGATGTTAAAGCTTTTTATAAAAGCTCATTTATGTTTGATCTTAATTAGTATCACTCAATAAAACTATCTTGCGGTTTTTTGGAATTTTTGAGGATTTTATTAAGTTCCTTCAATGGGCCGCTAACTTTCAAACTCGCACAGTGTCAAAAGTAGCTTAGGTAAGTGAATTCCGAATGCCTCTACAGAAAGCTCTTGTGCTATTACATCGACTGAATGCAATTCCAGAGTGTCAAACATTCCAGATTTTTATTAATTTCGGTTTTCTTCTAAAATAATTACGCCACTGTCAAACAAACACACACATCTGCTGAACTAATTACGAAAATGTTGATGTGAAAGCTTTTATTAAAGCTCATTTATCACTGATCTTAATTAGTATCACTCAATAAAACTATCTTTTGTTTTTTTAATTTTGAGGGTTTTGTTATTTCACTGTATGGGCCGTTAACTTACAAACTCGCACAGTGTCAAAAGTAGTTTAGGTAAGTTAGTTCCAAATGTCTTTACAGAAAGCTCTTGTGCTATTGTATCCTCTGAATGCGATTCCAGAGTGTCAAGTATTCCAGATTTTTAATAATTTTGGTTTTATTCTAAAATAATTACGCCGCTGTCAAACAAACACACACATCTGCTGAACTAATTAAGAAAATGTTGATGTGAAAGCTTTTCAATAAAAGCTCATTTATTTCTGTTCTTAATTAGTATTACTCAATAAAACTATCATTCGTATTTTTTTATTTTTGAGGGTTTTGTTATTTCCTTCAATAGGCCGCTAACTTACAAACTCGCACAGTGTCAAAAGTAGTTTAGGTAAGTGAGTTCTGAATGCTTCTACAGAAAGCTCTTGTGCTATTGCATCCTCTGAATGCGATTCCAGAGTGTCAAGTATTCCAGATTTTTATTAATTTCGGTTTTGTTCTAAAATATGTACGCCGCTGTCAAACAAACACACACATCTCCTGAACTAATTACGAATATGTCGATGATAAAGCTTTTTAAAAAAGCTCATTTATCACTGATCTTAATTAGTATCACTCAATAAAACTATCTTTTGATTTTTTTAATTTTGAGGGTTTTGTTATTTCCTTCAATAGGCCGCTAACTAACAAACTAGCACAGTGTCAAAAGTAGTTTAGGTAAGTGAGTTCTGAATACCTCTACAGAAAGCTCTTGTACTATTGCATCCTCTGAATGCGATTCCAGAGTGTCAACTATTCCAGATTTTTAATTATTTCGGTTTTCTTCTAAAATAATTACGCCGCTGTTAAACAAACACACAGATCTCCTGAACTAATTACGAATATGTTGATGTTAAAACTTTTTACAAAAGCTCATTTATCACTGATCTAAATTAGTATCAATCAATAAAACTATCTTTTGTTTATTTTAATTTTGAGGGTTTTGTTATTTCACTGTATGGGCCGCTAACTTACAAACTCGCACAGTGTCAAAAGTAGTTTAGGTAAGTGAGTTCTGAATGCCTCTACAGAAAGTTCTTGTGCTATTGCATCCTCTGAATGCAATTCCAGAGTGTCAAGTATTCCAGATTTTTAATTATTTCGGTTTTCTTCTAAAATAATTACGCCGCTGTCAAACAAACACACACATCTCCTGAACTAATTACGAATATGTTGATGTTGAAGCTTTTTATAAAAGCTCATTTATCACTGTTCTTAATAAGTATCACTCAATAAAACTATCTTTTGATTTTTTTAATTTTGAAGGTTTTGTTATTTCACTGTATGGGCCGCTAACTTACAAACTCGCACAGTGTCAAAAGTAGTTTAGGTAAGTGAGTTCTGAATACCTCTACAGAAAGCTCTTGTACTATTGCATCCTCTGAATGCGATTCCAGAGTGTCAAGTATTCCAGATTTTTAATTATTTCGGTTTTCTTCTAAAATAATTACGCCGCTGTCAAACAAACACACACATCTCCTGAACTAATTACGAATATGTTGATGTTAAAGCTTTTAATAAAAGCTCATTTACCTTTGATCTTAATTAGTATCACTCAATAAAACAACATTGCGGTTTTTTGAAATTTTTGAGGGTTTTATTAATTTCCTTCAATGGGCCGCTAACTTTCAAACTCGCACAGTGTCAAAAGTAGCTTAGGTAAGTGAATTCCGAATGCCTCTACAGAAAGCTCTTGTGCTATTGC
Organism: Acleris laterana; assembly: GCA_963966035.1. Classification (NCBI taxonomy): domain Eukaryota; kingdom Metazoa; phylum Arthropoda; class Insecta; order Lepidoptera; family Tortricidae; genus Acleris; species Acleris laterana. The sequence goes on along the minus strand of OZ014463.1, from coordinate 3,038,110 downwards.
ATCGACTGAATCTGATTCCAGAGTGTCAAGTATTCCAGATTTTTATTAATTTCGGTTTTCTTCTAAAATATTTACGCCACTGTCAAACAAACACACATATCTGCTGAACAAATTACAAAAATGTTGATGTGAAAGCTTTTATTAAAATTCATTTATCACTATTCTCAATTAGTATCACTCAATAAAACTATCTTTTGTTTTTTTAATTTTGAGGGTTTTGTTATTTCACTGTATGGGCCGTTAACTTACAAACTCGCACAGTGTCAAAAGTAGTTTAGGTAAGTTAGTTCCGAATGTCTTTACAGAAAGCTCTTGTGCTATTGTATCCTCTGAATGCGATTCCAGAGTGTCAAGTATTCCAGATTTTTAATTATTTTGGTTTTCTTCTAAAATAATTACGCCGCTGTCAAACAAACACATACATCTGCTAAACTAATTAAGAAAATGTTGCAGTGAAAGCTTTTCAAAAAAGCTCATTTATCACTGTTCTTAATTAGTATAACTCAAAAAAACTATCATTCGTATTTTTTTATTTTTGAGGGTTTTTTTATTTCCTTCAATAGGCCGCTAACTTACAAACTCGCACAGTGTCAAAAGTAGTTTAGGTAAGTGAGTTCTGAATGCTTGTACAGAAAGCTCTTGTGCTATTGCATCCTCTGAATGCGATTCCAGAGTGTCAAGTATTCCAGATTTTTATAAATTTCGGTTTTGTTCTAAAATAATTACGCCGCTGTCAAACAAACACACACATCTCCTGAACTTATTACGAATATGTCGATGATAAAGCTTTTTAGTAAAGCTCATTTATCACTGATCTTATATAGTATCACTCAATAAAACTATCTTTTGATTTTTTAATTTTGAGGGTTTTGTTATTTCCCTGTATGGGCCGCTAACTTACAAACTGGCACAGTGTCAAAAGTAGTTTAGGTAAGTGAGTTCTGAATGCCTCTACAGAAAGTTCTTGTGCTATTGCATCCTCTGAATGCGATTCCAGAGTGTCAAGTATTCCAGATTTTTAATTATTTCGGTTTTCTTCTAAAATAATTACGCCGCTGTCAAACAAACACACACATCTCCTGAACTAATTACGAATATGTTGATGTTAAAGCTTTTTATAAAAGCTCATTTATCTTTGATCTTAATAATTATTTCTCAATATAACTATCTTTTGATTTTTTAAATTTTGAACGTTTTGTTATTTTACTGTATGGGCCGCTAACTTACAAACTCGCACAGTGTCAAAAGTAGTTTAGGTAAGTGAGTTCTGAATGCCTCTACAGAAAGCTCTTGTGCTATTGCATTCTCTGAATGCAATTCCAGAGTGTCAAGTATTCCAGATTTTTAATTATTTCGGTTTTCTACTAAAATAATTACGCCGCTGTCAAACAAACACACACATCTCCTGAACTAATTACGAATATGTTGATGTTAAAGCTTTTTATAAAAGCTCATTTATCGTTGATCTTAATTAGTATCACTCAATAAAACTACATTGCGGTTTTTTGAAATTTTTGAGGGTTTTATTAATTTCCTTCAATGGGCCGCTAACTTTTAAACTCGCACAGTGTCAAAAGTAGCTTAGGTAAGTGAATTCCGAATGCCTCTACAGAAAGCTCTTTTGCTATTGCATCGACTGAATCTGATTCCAGAGTGTCAAGTTTTCCAGATTTTTATTAATTTCGGTTTTCTTCTAAAATAATTACGCCACTGTCAAACAAACACACACATCTGCTGAACTAATTACGAAAATGTTGATGTGAAAGCTTTTATTCAAATTCATTTATCACTGTTCTTAATTAGTATCTCTCAATAAAACTATCTTTTGTTTTTTTAATTTTGAGGGTTTTGTTATTTCACTGTATGGGCCGCTTACTTACAAACTCGCACAGTGTCAAAAGTAGTTTAGGTAAGTGAGTTCTGAATGCCTCTACAGAAAGCTCTAGTGCTATTGCATCCTCTGAATACAATTCCAGAGTGTCAAGTATTCCAGATTTTTAATTATTTCGGTTTTCTTCCAAAATAATTACGCCGCAGTAAAACTAACACACACATCTCCTGAACTAATACGAATATGTTGATGTCAAAGCTTTTTATAAAAGCTCATTTATCTTTGATCTTAATTAGTATCACTCAATAAAACTATCTTGCGGTTTTTAGAAATTTTTGAAGGTTTTATTAATTTCATTCAATGGGCCGCTTACTTACAAACTCGCACAGTGTCAAAAGTAGTTTAGGTAAATTAGTTCTGAATGCCTCTACAGAAAGCTCTTGTGCTATTGCATCGACTGAATGCAATTCCAGAGTGTCAAGTATTCCAGATTTTTATTAATTTCGGTTTTCTTTTAAAATAATTACGCCACTGACAAACAAACACACACATCTGCTAAACTAATTACGAAAATGTTGATGTGAAAGCTTTTATTAAAGCTCATTTATCACTGTTTTTAATTAGTATCACTCAATAAGACTATCTTTTGTTTTTTTTTAATTTTGAGGGTTTTGTTATTTCATTGTATGGGCCGCTAACTTACAAACTCGCACAGTGTCAAAAGTAGTTTAGGTAAGTGAGTTCTGAATGTCTTTACAGAAAGCTCTTGTGCTATTGCATCCTCTGAATGCGATTCTAGAGTGTCAAGTATTCCAGATTTTTAATTATTTTTGTTTATTTTCTAAAATAATTACGCCGCTGTCAAACAAACACACACATCTCCTGAACTAATTACGAAAATGTTGATGTGAAAGCTTTTATTAAAGCTCATTTATCACTGTTATTAAGTAGTATCACTCAATAAAACTATCTTTTGTTTTTTTTTAATTTTGAGGGTTTTGTTATTTCACTGTATGGGCCGCTAACTTACAAACTCGCACAGTGTCAAAAGTAGTTTAGGTAAGTGAATTCCGAATGCCTGTACAGAAAGCTCTTGTGCTATTGCATCAACTGAATGCGATTCCAGAGTGTCAAGTATTCCAGATTTTTATTAATTTCGGTTTTCTTCTAAAATAATTACGCCACTGACAAACAAACACACACATCTGCTGAACTAATTACGAAAATGTTGACGTGAAAGCTTTTATTAAAGCTCATTTATCACTGTTCTTAATTAGTATCACTCAATAAAACTATCTTTTGTTTTTTTTAATTTTGAGGGTTTTGTTATTTCACTGTATGGGCCGCTAACTTACAAACTCGCACAGTGTCAAAAGTAGTTTAGGTAAGTGAGTTCTGAATGCCTCTACAGAAAGCTCTTGTGCTATTGCATACTCTGAATGCAATTCCAGAGTGTCAAGTATTCCAGATTTTTAATTACTTCGGTTATCTTCTAAAATAATTACGCCGCTGTCAAACAAACACACTCATCTCCTGAACTAATTACGAATATGTTGATGTTAAAGCTTTTTATAAAAGCTCATTTATCTTTGATCTTAATTAGTATCACTCAATAAAACTATCTTGCGGTTTTTTGAATTTTTTGAGGAATTTATTAATTTCATTCAATGGGCCGCTAACTTTCAAACTCGCACAGTGTCTAGAGTAGTTAAGGTAAGTGAGTTCCGAATGCCTTTACAGAAAGCTCTTGTGCTATTACATCGACTGAATGCGATTCCAGAGTGTCAACTATTCCAGATTTTTAATTATTTCGGTTTTCTTCAAAAATAATTACGCCGCTGTCAAACAAACACACATCTCCTGAACTAATTACGAATATGTTGATGTTAAAGCTTTTTATAAAAGCTCATTTATCTTTGATCTTAATTAGTATCAATCAATAAAACTATCTTTTGTTTTTTTTTAATTTTGAGGGTTTTGTTATTTCACTGTATGGGCCGCTAACTTACAAACTCGCACAGTGTCAAAAGTAGTTTAGGTAAGTGAGTTCTGAATATCTTTACAGAAAGCTCTTGTGCTATTGCATCCTCTGAATGCGATTCTAGAGTGTCAAGTATTCCAGATTTTTAATTATTTTTGTTTTTTTCTAAAATAATTACGCCGCTGTCAAACAAACACACACATCTGCTGAACTAATTACGAAAATGTTGATGTGAAAGCTTTTATTAAAGCTCATTTATCACTGTTCTTAATTAGTATCACTCAATAAAACTATCTTTTGTTTTTTTTAATTTTGAGGGTTTTGTTATTTCACTGTATGGGCCGCTAACTTACAAACTCGCACAGTGTCAAAAGTAGTTTAGGTAAGTGAGTTCTGAATGTCTTTACACAAAGCTCTTGTGCTATTGTATCCTCTGAATGCGATTCCACAGTGTCAAGTATTCCAGATTTTTATTAATTTCGGTTTTCTTCTAAAATATTTACGCCGCTGTCAAACAAACACACACATCTGCTGAACTAATTACGAATATGTCGATGATAAAGCTTTTTATAAAAGCTCATTTATCACTGATCTTAATAAGTATCACTCAATAAAACTTTCTTGCGGTTTTTTGAAATTTTTGACGGTTTTATTAATTTCATTCAATGGGCCGCTAACTTTCAAACTCGCACAGTGTCAAAAGTAGTTTAGGTAAGTGAATTCCGAATGCCTCTACAGAAAGCTCTTGTGCTATTGCATCGACTGAATGCGATTCCAGAGTGTCAAGTATTCCAGATTTTTATTAATTTCGGTTTTCTTCTAAAGTAATTGCGCCGCTGTTAAACAAACACACACATCTTTTAAACTTAAACAAGCGAAACCCAAGTAAGAAAGCCCTTTATATACATCTCGATTTTTGAGTGCAGTCGCGAAATCAACTATTTGTTGTTATGTTAAATCAGTTTTTTATAGAACTTCTTTATTTGGGAGGGTTATTTCGGTGTGAAGTTAGCGGCCAAAAGTTGGCGGCCAAATGTTGGAGCCAATCGGCCGCCAACTTTTGGGCCGCTAACTTCACACCGGTTTATGTATGTATGTACTGTCAAGTATATAAGACTTATCGATAACTTGTCAAAGGAAAATAGGCGATTGCTGAACTGGTAGGACGTAGGGGGAAAAAAGTAGGGGGTGCTGTGCAGCTGCTGTATTCAAGGCGGTAAACACCGTATCCACAATGACCTGTTATCGTATTGTACGCAACTTGTTTTTATCCACGATTTTGCGGGTGGTAGGACCTTGTGCAGGGTCCGTCCGGATCGCTACCACCATCTTATCCATTAACCTACCGCCAAACAGCAGTGTTCGCATTGTTGTGTTGCGGTTTGGGGATAAGACAGCCGGTGAAATGACTAGCATAGAGGCATTCCATCTTAGTCCTCAGGGTTGGCAACGCGTTTGCAGTCTTAGGATTGCATTGCAGTCTTGTGAATGCGAATGTCTATGGGTCACAGTTTCCACTTACCATCAGGTGGCCTGTGTGCTCGTTTGTCTTCTCAATGCCATAAAAAAAAAAAAAAAGTATTAAAGATTTAAGTATGCCTCGAAATGTTTACCCATACAGTCAGACTCTTACGTTCTATCACCGCTGCAGCTAAAGCAGTAACGACTATTGTCCGGTACCGGTGCTGGAGGTACACCGGCACGGCCACGCTGAACGCCGCGAACCACAGCAGGTAGGGCACACAGAACTTACGATTATCCTGGAAACAGGCCGACACTACATAATCATAACAAACCAATTAAGTCGTCGAGTTGCGGAAAATTAGCCCTCTCCAACCTATCATTATAAATTATAACAACTAGCGACCCACCCCGCTTCGCTTCGATTGATGTAAAATTTCTGTAACACACTTACATAGTTTTTATCTAATACGTATAGATAGATACATAGATAAACTAAAGACTTTGTTATTTGTTAAGTATTGTATTGTTTTTTTTTGCTCGCGTTCTAAATGAAAATGGAATGCTTACGCGAGACTAAACAACCATAATGACACTAGAACTATATCTCGGGTCATCACGGCTTGTTTTAGTTCCCCGTTGAACAATCTACCATTTCTCAAACATGCTCGGAATGGATGACCTTTCTTTTGAAAAACTAAGACGCGAAGTGCCTCATTTTCCTCCTAGGAGTAAAATAAACGTATGAAAACATTTTCCGTCCATATCCATATTGATTAAAAGTGCTCTCTATTGCATATAAAATCGAAAGGAACGTGAAAAAAATCCCGTACACCCAACCAGTGGGTTCAGTGGCGGCGGCGCGTTTTGCGTAAACTATCAACTAATACTCGTAGTTCTCAAACAAACATTCTCTACGAATTGGTCAAAGGTTTTTAAAAATCCTTATAATTATCTATGTATTCGTATCATTTCCTCGCATTGTTTGAGAAAAGCATTATATTTGCCTCGGCGGAAACAAGGATTTCGTGACTCGTATTTTAGGAGGCTCGCTATTGCTCGGCCTGCTAACCACCTCGCCAGGAAATCCCTTACTTTCCGCGCCTAGGCAATAATGTACTATTAAACGTCAATTTGACTGACTACTAACTCAAAGGCTTAAATAAACTAGGTATACTTGAAATTACCTTCTTTGATAAATATGCGTGAGCAGAACACATTGCTATCTGCAGAATAAAAAATACAAATATTGTGATGTCCATTTCGGATACTGAAAAATATACCTAAATGGTATTTGATGAATAAATAGAATCTTAATAAAATTAACCTAGACCTAAGATCTAGGCTTGTTCTAGACAATAAAATGAGAAATACATAGGTACTTATTTACGTAGGAAACGTCCAAGACTCAGGATTAAATGTTTGCCATTGACGGAAATGGAACTAGGTAGCATCGCTCGACCGCTATCTTTCGTAGGCAAGGTCGCTCCCTACACAGCCAATACATACATACATACATAACTTTACGCCTGTAATCCTAGAGTGGGGTAGAGCTACATAATTACCTACAACATTAAATATGAAATAGGTAAGTAGTGTTTTTTTGTTAATTGGTCACAGATCCCACTCACCACTACACGTAGCTACTTATTGGCTGTAATACTTTAACCGTGTTATTTTTGAACCTCCCAATAGCAGCAGTATACTTAATTACTGAAATATGCCGCTGCTGTGGGTTACGGAAAGACTGACGGACAGACGGACAAAGTGGTACCATTAAAGTACTTACGGAACCCTAAAAATTTGGATCATAACTCAAGCTGTAACTATACTTCCAATGTCAATTCTTACGGGAACTTTGAAATACAAATTGAGAGAAACAAACAAGCATACAGCACGTCCCCAACCAAGATACAATGCCCATGTACATGTTGGCTCGGCCAAGACTCCAGCAGAAGAATTTCTTCAATATCGGCATTTGAACTAAAACATAAATGCTTTCTGCAGTCAATTTTCAAAATATTTATTCAGTAAATTGGCCCCACAAGGACTCTTTTACACGTCGGTCGGTACGGTACAATTGTTATATGAAGTGAACCTGCCAGCAGCGCTTTGGACAAGACCATCGTTGCGGAGAAGCGCCGCAACAAACTTAAGCAGAGGGACATTTTATCAATTATACATAACAAAAATATACGCATTGACTTGAGAAACTCCTCCTTTTTTTGAAGTCGGTTGAAAACTAATACATCACAAGGGAATAATATCTCCGCTAAAGTACCAACAGGTTTGTCAAAAAGTCAACAAATTAACAAAATATCAAAAGCAATAACTATTAATACCTAATAATTGAGTGAAAAAAACGGTCCTTGCTAGCGTGAACAGACCGGACCCCACAAAAGCACCCGTTCACGTTCATTGGCAGAATAAATAATACCTAGTACTACTACAGTGCAGTTGTCAGCACGAACAAATACCTACTAAAACTAAAACTTACAGTATTAATTGAGCTTGTTTTCTTCTTGTGTATTTTAGTAAATATATAGGTACATGCGTACTTATAAATGAATACGTACATTCAAAACCCAAAAACAATTTAATCGTATATATATTTAACTATGCGTTCAATGTTTTGGGTTAAATTAATGTAAAATATACATTAAAAACATTTACTTACTTCTGTCAGACTCAACGTAGTGATTATTTACTCAGTGGTCAGACTTTGGCAGTCCGGCAGGCCACAGATTATAACTGGCAGACAGAGAGAAAAATCTTTGAGAAGTTCAGTTGGTAACACCGAATAAAGGAGCTTGAGAAGTAAAAGTCCATACAATGATGATACAAGGACCTTTGTGACATAAGTACTAAGCTCAGATCATGGACTTGTACCTAAACTGGACTAAGTACTAACGTTTTCTAGTCAATCAAAATTGAACCGTATTACGAAGTAAGACAGTTACAATTTATGTGATGATATAGGTTGAGGACGAGCGAGAGCAACCAACCCGAGGACGGTGTCCCCCTCACTCACGTTGCCAATGTAAAAAAGGTATATATATATTTGATGTACTTGGTCACCCTAGTTAAAACGAGATACAATTCTCTAGTATGGTTTCTCTGTCGGTCACACTTTTATATCGCAGTACTCAGTCCAGTTTAGGTACAAGTCCATGGCTCAGATACAATGTAATCTGTTTGCGCAGCTCGGAATAGGTAAAACAGTGGAAGTGACATGAGCTCCTAGTTTTGAGTGGTTTGGTCCTTCGGGCCTGATACGCTCGTAAATACGAAATAAAATGAACCATAGTCACACCTGTATGACAAATTGGTGTGACTACAAGACACTGTATTCCATCCATGCATGCCGCCGCGCGCGACCTCATTGTGTTGAGTCTCCTATTATTACTGCGACCCTAGCTAACATGCAAACGCTATGCTAACGTTTTTCTTTTGTCGCTCAAAATGCATAGGATGACAGTTGACCACGTGGTTTAGGCTATTCCCAGTTGTCCACACCCTCAAAATTATGTGGACGTTTCACACTCTTTAATTTGACTTAAATGTGTTAGTTTTTAGTTAATTTTTATTGTACTTTAGTAGATATGAAACTAACACAGTTGAGTCAAATTAAAGAGTGTGAAATGTCCACATAATTTCGAGGGTGTGTGTGTGGTCAATTGTATTCCCAGTTGTCCACACTGTGGCCCTAGCCCGTTGTTTATCGTAAAGTAAGAGAATGTATGACATGCCTTAATTATTTATTGCTTCCACAAGTTATACAATACAAATTTTAGGTAACTTATAACTACTTATAATGTACGAGATCTTTATGGACCCTGGTAGGGCACAGCAACTTACAGACTAGTGAGGGGCTTGTTTATGCCATACATTATGAGTGATAAACAAGAAAAACTTTAGTAGCGTTTGCATCATGGCTACGGCCCTACGGCTCCAACCCCTCCTTCCCCACGGCACACTACTGACCAATGAATTCATATCCTTAATTAAACAGAGTCGACGGAACCGGGCCGGCTGAACAACTAACCTAACCTATGGTCCGACTTTTAATTCACTGCAGTAAAATGACACAGCCAAATGTCATTCTGAGAAATAATGATACCACATTTATTTAAATAGTGCTTGACACGTTCACCTAACGAATGATTTGATCAAAGAATGAACTAAGTAAATATTTTATGAGCATTATATAGGTACTTAGCTAAGTAGATTATTTTATTACATTAAGCTGATCAAATTGCTTGCAACAGATTGTTAATAAAAAAATATGAGACACGAGTAAGCCACAGACTAAACAATAAAAAAACAAACCTGCTCAATTCATAAAGACAGTGACATACTTAAATCAAGGGAGCTGTAATAATTATATAAACCAAAAACGTCAGATCACTTATTCATATTATATTATTATTATTTATTTATTTAATAAGTACAATTTTTTAAAAACTAACAATTAGGCATTGCCCCACAAAACTGGAGTAACAGTTTGACTGTGGGAACGGCAGTCTCTAAGATAGGCATTCACTAACATAAAAATTAAATAACAGTATTATGCAGTCCAAAAAAATCTGTGAAGTATACTAAACATACATTTATAATATTATATAAGTAGATCTAAATAATGCTTTTTTAATAGTCTCTTGAATTTATTCTTATTTTTTTCACGTCTAATAGCTTCAGGCAAACTATTGAGTAGGTATGGGATACGCTTTTTGAGAGTTCTGTCTCCATAGTAATTATTTATCCTCGGGACGAATAGTTTACCAGTCGCCATAGCCTTGGTGTTATAGGTATGATCAATGGGTTTTAATGAGGAATACGCTGAGTTATGAACGAGACAGCCATGGTTATTAGATGCAAGTAGATACTTATGTTTCATGCTTACCGGTAATATTCTACAGATTTTAAAGAGTTTTCGATAGTTACCTTTACATTTGAGTTTAATTTTTTCGTTAACAAGTAATTTTAAAAATCTAATTTGTATGGCTTCTAATTTATCGATCTTAGCCGTTTTGTTTATTTGTCAAAATTGACATCCTTAGCAATATCACGCCACATAACATACCTACCATTGACGTGTGGCATTCGGTACGCACGGCTTCCCTGAGAGTTTTCGTTTGCTTACTGCTACTTAAACCCTCCTAAATATTAATAGTATTAATGTAGTGCAAATAACTCGAATGAACTACAATACATTGTTCATTTTTTCATTCATTCATTAGGCAACATCACTATTTTTTATACACCAAAAACTGACAACACTGAAGCTGTCATTCTACTGCACTGAATTAAAAGTCGGACCATACTACATATTTATGATACTAATTTTGGTCAGTAGTGCGGTTGCGGTGCGGTCCCAGGCCCCAACATGTCAGCTGATCACGTCCTCGCCACGTCAGCACACTTTTGTACCTAGCGTAGGGTGGCGGTCAGGAGATTAAGACTGCGCCGAGCGTACAGTGGCGCTCTCTTTCGTTTTCTAATAAACTAAAGTATTTTCTTGAAATTGGACGGTAGGTTTTCGTACTACAAATGAAAACACAACTTGTAGGGTAGACATAGTTTAATAACAATTCACCTTCAAGCTGACTACTCAAAGGGTAATTTTATTGTTATCAAAGTTTGTTACGTATTCCACAAATTGTGTTTTACTTGCGCTACAAAAACGCATCGTCTGATCCAAGGAAATCCTTTAGTTGATTAGAAAACACAATAATAGTAATGAGGGCGCCACTGGACGCTCGGCGTAGTCTTAACACATCCATGTTTTGCGCCCCAGCGCTTAACAATAAAACAACATTTCTCATATTCGTTTATTATGAATATTGGTACAAAGTACAAAATTAAATTGACCTATTAGTTTACAGCGTTTACTGTCGTAGTTAACTTATGCACATGCCTTTATCTCTCGCTAATAATAACGGTTAGATTTCCCTGAAAATAGAAGCCTACTATTATTATTTAGGCATATCTAAATAAAATATGGTATTCCCATACTACAATTCAAAAACCTTGTGATATTCACCTGGGGTGGTTTTAAGCTAGGTTTGACAAAAACCGTTTGGACCGTTTAAGAGATATCCGTACTAAAAGTGGGTGTTGCCATTATACATAGTCCTGCCATAAGTTCTGTCGCTAAGGTCTAGTGAAATAAAACAAAATAATAGATACTTTTTAACAATAAAGTATATATTAATTAAAAGCTTTTTTAATATAACTTTTTAAGAAATATCTTTCATTTTTAATGGCTTTTATTAAATCTATATAAATAGATTTATGAACATATTTTTGCATCTTATTTTTAAATTTTAATAAATCTCAGTGACAGGACTTATGGCAGGACTAGGTATTTACATCGAGAGTTTGTCTTTATTTAATATTTATATTAACTTCAGTACTATTGGTTCATTACTTAAAGTAACATAAAATAGTATTTACGAAAAATAAGATAATTATTGACGCCAAATGTTACATGAACGAGAACTTGAACGTGTCATGCGCATATTATTTTAAGTATTTTTAAGGAATGTGCATAAGTAAATCTTATAGTATCAACGTACCTACTAATTAGGCACTCTAATTAATTAACTTATTACAAAACTACAAATTAAATGTTCCTTTAAAATATAGCGATAATTTCAACATTCATTATATTATTTATAAGACATGGTTTTCAATATATTAATGACTACAGGTATGGCAGTATTTATCTAGGCAGGTATACAAATATATTTATTTACATATAGCACATTTCTTGGTTTGTTTTGGTACTTATATTTTCCTTGCTTTAACGTTTTTTACTCCGCTCTTATACTTCACATAGCGTTTTACGTAAAGACGTAAAAATTAAGGATGGTTCTTTTCTTCAAAATTATGAAAAATGACGCACAAAAGAATCCTGGTGTCCAATACGGAGGAAGTAATTGTCCGGTTCGTTACCGAAATTCAATCAATTTATCGGTAACAAAACGGACATTTACGAAAACTTTAGGTGACATATCGGAAATCCTTTTTTTTGTTAAGAATTATTATTTTTCACACGACGCCACAGCGTTGCGCTGCCGGCTGTGTGACGCAGGGTTTCACGAATACCACCCCATTAATAACATCTAAATAGCTCCCTATCTTACGTAACAATTAAATTTTTAAAAGAAAATAACGAAACATGTATATCTAAAATAGTTTATGAACTATGGAATAAACCTACACGTCACCAATACAATATATATACATCTACATTTATATAAATATACGTAATCGTCGAAACTCCTCATCCATAACACTAGGATAAGCCTTCATAGAAATATATATCCTAAAGCAATTTCACATGTAACCTGTACAATTATTTACCCTGTTCTTGTTTTTACACATCTTTGGCTATCCTCATCAAAAACCATTTTTTCTTGCAAACGAGATGCTTTTTCCGCATTTAATAAGTAATTAATTAACAATTATATTTTAAATGTACCTACAAACATGGCATGTTGAAAAATCGTTTTTTAGCCAACCTGAACTGTTTTTTTGAGATAGTTTTTGTGGTTGTGGTCCGACATGCTCTTGCTCGGTTTTTACTTATAATATCATTGATAAGTAATTGTTTTTGAGCAAACTTAAAGGTTGCCAAAAAAAGTTTAAAAAGTGTAGAGCGATGGTTCAGAGGGAAAGTGGCAACATAATCGAATTTATATCCAAAACCTAGGGAATATTGTTTTGTCAAGTTCTGGGACATGCAAACGAGACCTCCGCGCTCTGCTTTCTATATATATATATATGTCCCTTATGGCTGTATTTTTTTAATATACAATCGATTATATCGAAATTAGACAGGGTACCGGTCAAACTTACGCCAGCGAGCAATTTTGTTTTTACAAAAGTAAGAAAAAAGTAGGTGCTATTATTCTGTAACTTTCCGTTACACACATTTAAATCACGGAATCGATCGTAACATAAATCCAAATTATTGTTATTTTTTATATAACAAAACAATAAACGAGAAATGTTTGCTTAAATAAAATAATATTAAACTTTTGCAAAATTTAGAGCGAATCGACAATCCTTGGTCACGTCATCCAGGACCTGTAAATAAGAATTATTTATAGATAAGTACGTATATTTAAAAATACAAGATAGTATCAAAAGTTTCAAGTTTGCTTCTACATAACTACTTATCTACTGTTAACATAATTTTGTTTAATAACTGTGAAGAACTCGCTTTGCTCGTCGTCGGACCAAACTAAGTCGTGCACACTCTAATTTAAATACAAGATAACATTCAGGAGACGTATTATTGAGAGCGAATTAAGCGTTACTAATTATTATGATAACAGAATCAACGACCAGCCCCCATTTCCACGAAGATGACAGTGACACGTGACAATCTGGTATACTTTGCAAAGTTTCCCGTCGTTTTTACTGAATCGAGCAATCACAACTAAAACCTTACACTGGCGGAATTTTCGAGCCTCGATGGCGCTATATACAAAAATATTTTTAAAAGATGTGGAAAACCAAGTATTTTATCGAATTTCACTTCATCGAGTATTTTCTGCTGAACCGCGATGTTTTCAGAAAATCTTAAACATTAATTTCGTAGGTTAGGTTAAACTTGCGGCTACCAAAAAAAATTAACTCATGCGGCGAGAGATGCATTCCGATAAAATGAAAGTACTCGTACTGCGTAAATTTAAGTTCATTGAAAGATGTTTCGATAAATTAATAGGTACCCACGGTGGACATATCATAAAAAAAATGTATGAATATCAATTTTGTTATCGAAATATTAATTGGGTTTTGGTAACAAACAGGACATCTCTATATTTTCTTGGCGACGTGTCCAAAAGTACCATTTTTACTTCCACAAAAATTTATTGATTGAAATTTATCGATCATTGCGCGATGGCCCGTAAGATCACCTGGTAGGATCCCCCACGTACAAAATTAATAGGTAGGGGATCCAACCAGGTGATCTTACTGGCCATCGCGGATCATTGATTGCCATCGCTGGCATGTAAGCTGCGCAAATGTCACAGTCAACTTTATAGTTATAGCGGGCGTTACCGTGCGGTCAGTTGACGGCGGCCGGCTCGAAGTCGCCCTTGTCCCGGCGCTGCGGCGCCTTCGCCGGCTCGTACAGCATGGACACGCGCTCCGGACTCGTCTTGTTACGCATATCTGCAACGCGCCACGACAAAGCACAATATTACAACTACAATGGCCTTAAGACTGCGCCGAGCAAACGTCGAGCTGCCAGTGGCGCCCTCATTACTATTATTGTGTTTTCTAATTAACTAAAGATTTTTTTGCAATCAGACGATGCGTTTTTGTAGCACAAGTAAAAACACAATTTATGAGATACGTAACAAACTTTAATAACAATTACCCTTTGAGTAGTCAGCTTAACGGGAAAAGGTGGCCACTTTTTTCCGTTAAGTTGATAACTCGAAGGTGAATTGTTATTAAACTATCTGATATACCCTATAAGTTGTGTTTTCATTTGTAGTACAAAAACCTACCGACCAATTTCAAGGAAATACTTTAGTTTATTAGAAAACATAATAATAGTAATGACGGCGTCACTGGACGCGCGGCGTAAGCTCGGCGCAGTCTTAGGCCAGGGTCGTTTTCACCCGCCGCCCGCAGCCGACAGCGGCCCGCCGCCCGCGGCGTCTGAATGGTATGTTCGGGAATGCTCGGGAGTGGTCGTTTTCGCCCGCCGCGTGCGGCGTCCCCCCGCCGCCCGCGACTGCCGCCCGCTGGCCGCCGCGTCTTTAGTTATTTTGAAGCATTGCGGCGGGTGGACGCTGGCTCAATATGGAGAAATTCACCAAAGAAAAGTACGAACTTTTGATCGAGTTAGTCAAATGTAATATTGTACGATGCACGCAGGACAAAAACTTTAAAAACAACAATTTGAAACATAAAGTGTGGGAAAGTAAATATCTTGTTCTTCTTTTTCTTTTGCTTCCTCAATATTATTAAGAAATCCTCATCCTCTTCCTCCTGAAGCAATAAATATGCTAGAGTTTTTTTCCATTTCACGAACCTACATTCACACGTCCGTTCGCAAGCAAAAACCCTCGATTGCCGCGACTGGCCGCCGCGGCTACGTTCTCAAAACGACCAAACACCCGCTGTCGGCGGCGTCTAGATTCAGACGCCGCGGGCGGCGGGCCGCTGTCGGCCGCGGGCGGCGGGTGAAAACGACCCTGGCCTTAACTAGAGATTAACGGCCGAACCCTGTATTCAATCCGCGGACAGATAAGGATTACCTCGTGTTAAAATTGACATTTGCCCAAACAAACTTTTCCTTGACGCGTATTTTATATTCGCTTTTTTATGTTTTAACTTTTTCCAGTTGTATATTCTCTTGCAATTGCAAACCCTATTTATAATTAGGTCGAAATAGGTAGGTAGGATTAGGTTAAGTACGTTAATAATGCAGCAAACCTGAAGGCCCGCGGCATTCAGAAAAGGAAGGTAATTTCTACGAGGAAAAATGCGATAAAAACGTGTCAAAAGGAAAAAAACAGCTGCGAAAATATTATCCGGGAAAAAAATGCAAACGGTATTTCTGCTATAACAAATGAAAAACAAAATTGAAAATGATCTAACAAATCGCACAAACTGCGGCGTGTGTGTGCGTGTATGTGGGTCAATCAACTTTTTGTTGTAGCTCGTTGCCATGGTGACGTCTCCTGAGTCACTCTTTAAAACTATGATTTTAAACGATATAAGTAAGTCTACTAATAAACAGTTTTACTGGCAATTACAAACCCATTATTTTATGGCTTTTCTCCTGAGTGTGTGTAGAATGCAGACTTCAGTATAATAAATAACACGTGTACATAAAAATAATAACACGTACGGCTGAGCACAGAAAGATAAAAAGTATATAAAGTATGTAACAAATTATTGTTTACGTGAACTTTGAATCTTTAGTTTATAGGTATATTATTAACTAAACATTTTCATTAAATCCCGTGCTATAAGGAGTGGTCCGGAAAAAAAGTAGCAGCACATAATATGGAATTTATTTTTATTTTGTGCTAATTTCTAAGCAGTGCATTTTTAATAGTAATATGTAGATATTATTAAATAAAATAAACAATAAGAATGGTAAAAATTAAAGAGGGATTTCAAGTTTTCGCCTTTTACATTAAATCTCACCTAAAACTTTTTGAACAGTGTCTTTTGAGAGAATTTATGAGGTGTTTGTCATAAACATAGTTTTTTTTTTTAAGTTTGATGGGCTAGTTAATACCTTATTGAATTGTCTTTTGATCATTATTTAATATTTTTGATTTGACTTTAGTTTGAGGTAGTTACATGGACTTTCAAAAATTGTGTATTTGCCATTTTTACGGAAATTTGTCTCCCATAGAAAAACCCCTGTCAGAGGTTAGATTGGAGAAACTTCCTTACTACCCAACGTGAAATCCAGTTTATTGGTATAACTTATTCGTATAATAATATTCTTAAAAGCATAAAACAAGTTCTGAAAATGGAAATTCAATTGTGGTATTGTAGAAAACGGCAAGCGAAAATTGACAAATTGTGTTGTGCAAAAAGTTATAAAGTACATTGCAATAAATATTGAGAAAACTTTTGAATCTCATATATTTCAAAATGATTGAATTTTTATTTAATAGTATGATATCTACAGATTACTATTACAAATGCACTGCTTAGAAATAAGCACAAAATAAAAATAAATTCCATATTATGTGCTGCTACTTTTTTTCTGGACCACTCCTTAATATAAGCACCTATCTACTTTTCTATAACTACTTACTATTTAAACTTTATAATCATAAAAAACCCGGGATTAAGGCATATCCATATTAATGTTTCGGCACGAAGTCTCGGGTCATTCACCCCAAATAGCACTGCCTAATCCTATGACAGCATATGAGAGACTCACAGCGCAGGCTGAGCCGGCGGCGGTGCGCGGCGCTGAGCTCCAGCTGGCGCCGCACCAGCTGCGAGGCGGACGCGGGCCGCGCCGGCAGCGTCAGCGCTGAGCGCGCCGGCATCACGTCCGACGACGCCGTCTCGCTAGACATATATGAGAGACTCACAGCGCAGGCTGAGCCGGCGGCGGTGCGCGGCGCTGAGCTCCAGCTGGCGCCGCACCAGCTGCGAGGCGGACGCGGGCCGCGCCGGCAGCGTCAGCGCTGAGCGCGCCGGCATCACGTCCGACGACGCCGTCTTGCTGTACTCTGGAATATACATGCTCGTCCAAGTACACGATCGACGAACAATTGAGAACCTCGTGAGTGCAAAAGAGGTGACTTATCAGGAGGGACAAAGCATACATATTAAAGTTCGCTAATGTTTGGGCCAATCAACAATTTTTATCGTGGAAGTTTGTAGAGCATTTCTTACATAACTATAAATGGGGAATTCATGAATGACCTTATTTATGAAGTATACCAAATTTCTTATTTCAAACGTAACACAGTGGCAAGAAGTAGCCTGCTGAATGCGGATCCATCAGTATCGGAGAGAAAACGAAATAAAAAATAAATTGAGTCAGAATCGCGTTCCAAAAATTCAGTAGGACGGCCCGATTTATTCATGTCTGGTTTTTATTCTTTCTCGTTTCTTTAGTGTTTGCACAACAATCACACTAAATTTAACGCTTGTAAAACTTAAAAAAACGTGACTGGTACACATTATTCTTTTATTTTTTTACCATTTTCAAGGATATCCGCCGTTTTATCACATATTTCGAATATTGGCCGACTATCGGCGACCCGCTCATAAAAGTTAGGACGTGCGGACGGGCAGGGGGACTGGCTCCCGAGTACTCCTGACCTGACCCGCCAGTGTTGATATCTGACCTCGGTCGATGCCGATCTCCTTGGGCAGCGCGTACTCCCCGTCCTTGAGCAGCACCAGCGACATCGCGTTCATCTTCAGCTCCTGGGAGCTGGCCTTCGACCCGTCCTGCGAGGAGCCCTGGCTCACCGGCTCGCCCTGAAACAAACCGGTCAGGTGCCAGTAGGCCTCCGCTTTCATAGCTTGATGGCAAGCACGCACACAGGCCACCTGGCGGAAAATAGGGTATGAGACTCATAGACTATATTTACAAGAGTACAAATGCGTTGCAAATCCTGATGAATAAGATGGAATTCCCCTATGCTAGTTATTTCGGAGTATGAAACGAAAACGTAAGAAGAAAAATACCATGTGGACTAAAAGAGAGCAAATTCTTGATTTACCCTTGTTGTGTCGACACTCACTTCATAGAACGTATCACTTCAGAGAATTTTCAATTCATCGAGCTCTTCTAGGCGCCGGAGTTTAGATTGTGACTACGTCATTACGTTCCGTGAAATGAGTATCGGGTAAAACAAGGGGATACTATGTTATTTACAAGTCCCGCTCGATGGTGAAGTCAGATAGTGTTGCCATGGCATGCAGCACCCTAAGGCATCAAACGCTCGCTCGTAGATGCCGCTGCTGGAATTCATCTCAAAATCCACACAGTCATACATCATACCTTAACCTTCTTAGTAGGACTGGATTGCGGTCTGTTCAAGAAGTCGATGTGGTTAGCGCCGCTCTTGGTCCGCGCGATGGGCGAGAGCTTGCGGAACTCGGCACGCGGCTCCAGCTCTATCCGGGGCTCGTCGATGGTGGTCCGGCTGGCCCGGCCGAACAGCGGCGACAACTTCGGCTTGATGCTGGTGCCCTCAGAGTCCACGCTCTCGATGGTCACCGTGGTGTCGACGCTGTTGGGCTTGTGCGTGATGGGCTTCACTATGATCAGACCTCGCTCTATGTCGTTTCTTTCTATGAAGTTGGGGTTTTCGAAGCCTGTAAAGAGAGACAACCAATGTTTCACCTTCATCCCTCTCATTCCACAATGTTGAAATATAAAGTAAGAAAGGGCAGCGCTCACAGGGCCGCTATTTTACTTTCAACGAGTAGGTGTCTTTTTAAAACTACAACATAACCACTGCCTATAAGCGACTACCGAGTGACCGAAACACCCATCATCGCCTTTAGACGTAGGCTAATATTCTTTATCTTTCTTTACACCTGCCACAGTCACCTGATGATAAGTTGAATCTGTGACTTATAGACATTTGTATTCTCAAGGCAACATAACTGCAATCCTAAGACCGCAAATGCGTGGCCAACCGTGAGGACTAATATGGAATACCCTATGTTAGTAATTTCCCGCACCAGATCACAACAATGCGAACACTGCTTGGCTTCAGCTGTAAAATGGTGGAAGTAACCGCACACACCTGTTTGCGTGACCTCGTCGTTAATGGCCGTGAAGGTCTGCGAAGCGGTGTCGGCGGCGGTCCTGTTGTGGAGCCGGCGGCGCTCCAGGTCCGCGTGTATGTCCGTCTGCACGCGCAGGTTAATGTCGCCGTAGCGCCGCACGATGTAGTTAAGCAGCCAATGGTAGCCCTTCTTCAGCCCTGGGTCGATTTTGGGCTTCTTGGTCTTACTTTCCGACTCGGCTGTGTACGACTCTACTAGGGTTGGGCATCGGTATCTGCATGTGGGGAGGGTTTTTAGTTTGCTGATGGGTTTGAATAAGATGATCGCGTTAAAATTTAGTGTAGTTTCAATTTTGTTTTTGATGACCTATGCAAATAGGTACGGTTGGCAAAGGTCGGCCAAATGCGAGGTCAAATATGAAGGGGTCAAAAGACCAGGAACTCAAAATTCTTAATAAAATAATATTTAAAATAAGGTTTTGTTTATTATTAGGACTGCGCCGAGCGTATGCCGGATGTACAGTGGTGCACTCATTACTTTTATTGTGTTTTCTAATAAACCAAAGTATTGTCTTGAAATTGGTCAGTAGGTTTTGTACTAAAAATGAAAACACAACGTATGTTACATAGTTTAATAACAATCCACCTTCGAGTTATCAACTGAACGGAAAAAAGTGGTCACCTTTTCCCGTTAAGCTGACCACTCTTAAAGTAAGACACAGCCATGACATACAGACGGCCGACATTGCAAGTACACTACCTAGTTAGTACAGACCTACGCATATCTATAATATATTGATAATCCGAGAACATTGCTCCCTTTAGCAGGCCGAAGACTTACAAGACTGAGAGGCATTACACAGGATTACATGGGCTTAGGTAAATGTCAGCCAATTCGAGGAAATCGTTACAGCAGTTACAACTATCGCTGTATTTCAACGTAGAAGAATTCATCATCTTAAATGATCATCCAAATAAAAACAATACTTTTTCATTACAGGCTTATAAACATTTTAAGCCTCTTAAATTAATAATAAAGACAGAGTCGTATGATTGTAACCCTAGCCCTTCCACTGGCTTGAGCAAAAATGGATCCAGGGTTTTCCGTGACCTCGAACCAAGGCGAGAGAAGGAACATCCCAGAAGTTTTAGTCAGTGCGAGTCTAACACAAGCACTCGGTCTCCTAACGGAAAACGAAAAAAATAGGATCCAGGATTGAAACGAGGTTAGGTTACCTGTTGACGAGCGGCTCGATGTTGAGTTTCTCAACGACGTCGATGTCGTCCAGGGCGCCGCTCTTGTCCTGCTTGTTGGCGAGCACCAGAACTGGTTTACCTTGAGGAACATGTATATTAGGATACGTTTTCACTAGAGCTTGATTTTAAGTCTGAGCCGTTCTTCTAAATTGACACTTTGAGTAGAGTATTCTACTTTCATGTCATCTAGCTGAAATGGTCCTTTAGCGATAAAGTAAGAGTTGGAAAAGCCCTAGATATGAAAATTCCGTTTCTTATGGCCAGATTTTCAGCCCACGATGCTGCATCACTCCCGCGCACCCGGGCCCTGTATATTTTGCGTCGCTACGCTGGTATACATTTTTTATGAAAGTTCATCATTCGGCGCGAGGTGCGCGACGCTTCTCGTTTAGTCTTCTCTGTCTGGGTTGCGCCTAAGGAATCTGAGCGTTGAGCGAGTTAAAATGCACCAATTAGATAGCTCCACTGTGAGAGGCTAGGGAAATAAATGTATTTTATTGGTGGATTTTTTTATTGCGCATCAACTCGCCCGCCCGCCTCGAGACTTGTCGCTAATGGAAGCAGTTACTTAAGAATAGCCAAAGGGAGCGAATATTTTATTATTATTTTTTTATATTTTTTTTTGCGGTTGGTAGGACCTTGTGCAGGGTCCGTCCGGATCGCTACCACCTTCTTATTCATTAACCTACTGCCAAACAGCAGTGTTCGCATTGTTGTGTTCCGGTTTGGGGATAAGACAGCCGGTGAAATGACTAGCATAGAGGCATTCCATCTTAGCCTCAGGGTTGGCAACGCATTTGCAGTCTTAGGATTGCATTGCAGTCTTGTGATTGCGAATGTCTATGGGTCACAGTTTCCACTTACCATCAGGTGGCCTGTGTGCTCGTTTGTCTACTCGATGCCATAAAAAAAACAGTATTTAAAAATACCTGATTCTCAATATATCGGAATCCCAAAACTAAACATACAAATTAGGGTATTGTTTATTATCTTTACCCAACATTTCGAATCTGGTTCTTTGAGAACCTGGTAAAAAGAGTAGTTTGGTATTTTGAAATACTGGTATTTTGGGAATGAGCGAATATTTTTCCATTCTATTCGACAGGCCCTGACCATGCCGAATTAGCGGAACCGCGTTTAATCCCCGGTAAGGGTATTTCCTAGCCACTACGTTAGCTCCGCTGCAGCACAGAATACTCCACTATGCGCTTACTGACGATATGTATCCAATAAAATAAAGACGCCCATTAGTCACTTTTAAAAAGACTGGATAATGGCTTTTCAGAGGCCTCGTGTAAATTGGATCCGACCAACATTTTAACATTCCTGGGGTCTTAGTCAAGATGCATAACGCTAATTTACCGACAATCGACTAAACGTATGAATTGTATACCAGAATTTAGATGTCCAGTTGGGTTTTGGTAGATTTGAGTGTTTGACTCATTATGTGGTAAAAAAAAGATAAAAGATAAAAGATGTTTATTCAGCAAGTAGGCCGCACGGGCACTTTTACACGTCAAAAATCTACCAGCGCTTCGCAAGAGACCACTGCTGAGAAGAAGCGCCGCAAGAAACTCAACAGTTAGTCGTTTTTTAAATATACAATTTTAAAACTTAACCCAGCATTATATAAAACAATTAATCTAACATACGATAAGAAATAAATGTATTCACGCGTAGTTGAGCAGGAAAATGTGTCAAAACTCTGAGTTTTCTCCAGAACTAATTGGTAGTAAGTAATAGAAAATAATTATGGTAGGTAGTTACTTTAAGCTTTAGGAAAATATCAGATTGAGTCAAATTGGGTTCAAAAGTTTGTTCCTATTCAGACTGCCAATGACAATAACAAGTTTAACTGACTGTAATTGTCTTTAGATAGAGGATGAAATTGTGACGAGAATAATGTTACCTTTCATTTGTTTATTAAAAAGGTTGAAATCTGATGTATGTAGCTACTAGTTGTTATTTCCTGAAATTTTGTTAATTTGTCTACCCTTCGGCATTGTCCTTGCTTATTCTACTCCAAGGTTAACTGGAAGAGATCCCATATGGGATAAGTTCCCCTATGTAAATTATTTATATTGATGCAAACATGTCTTGTAATTTTTTATGTGCAACAAAGAGTTTACATACATACTTACATATAAATACATATTTTCAATGTTGACAAATAGCCAATTGCAAATTCAATTATTATTTTCCCTATTAATAAGATAGTAACAAGGCAATGAAAACAGTCGCACGATAGTGTTTTATTAACAATTTTACTTTTTAAATACCTAATCATTTTTATCTCTGACCCTAGTCACCTATTACTAGAACTTTTGTTTAAAGGTATTTTAATTAAATACATAGCTTATCTAATTATAAAAAACACATGAGTAACAAAATGCTTATCATTAAATAACACCATTTAAAATGTTATCAAATACCTACACGTAAAACCTAATTAATGGTCTCTAAATACCAGATACTGGCACCTATTATTGTTGAATTATCATCTCTCCCACCTTATGTTAAAGTTCATGGGGCCAATATTCGGTAGGCGCGGTCACAGGTAGGTATCCATATCAGCTTTGCTCATTAGTGTTATACCTAAGAAGCTTATCGCACAAATACCTATTAGAGTGACGGAACCAATAATGGACAAGGACCAATGACCGACACTTGATTCTTATTTTACAGAAGATAAGGGTTATTCATTTGTTTTGCAACAATCAGGACCGTATGAAATTTGAATTAAGAGTGAAGTGTCCATTACTGGTGCTGTCACTCTAGGTATAAATGCGACAGTTTGTGAGTATACTTCTTCAGGCAAAAACGGCCGGATAGATTGATTTGGATGAAATTTGGAATGGAGATAAGTTATCACTAAAACTATCACTGCTCTCATAGGATGGTTAACGCAGATGAAGGCGCGGGTAGAAAGTTAACATAAATTTGAATCAAATCGAATTGAGAACCTCCCCAAGTCGGTTAAATAGTTTTTTTGCAAATGCCCTTCATGCTTAGTCCTTCTAGTACCAATTGTAAACAAAGGATTGCAAAGCCATTGCGATAGACTAAGTTTTTAGATTGTTACACTTATTTACCACAACTCAAAAAAATTAACATCAAAATATATTTGATAAATTACAACATGTACACAGTGGTACTTTTAGTGTCCGTTAGTGTTTAATTGTCGCCGGAAGTCAACATATTTTTCCAACTTAGGTACATTACCCGATGCTCTTATGGTGAAAGAAAACATTGTGAGGAAACCTGCACATTCAAACAACTGAGTGTGTAAGACGATATTCAAAGTGTATCTGAAAGAGCTCATTTGTAAAATTAGATAAGATGTTTTAAGTGGGTGTGTAAACTATTTTTTGCACATTTAAGTATGCAATCCAATTTATATGACACTGTTTTTCCTTTTAACCTTATCACCAGATTTATAAGTGCAAATCACTACTTATTACAAAACAAAGTCCCCCACACATCTGACTGTCTGTTCGCAATTATCTCAAAACTACTAAACTGTTTTTTTTTTTTAAATAAATATGTCTACTAGGAATTAAAATAACACTTGTATAGATTTAAAACTTGAAAAATTTGCATGACAAAAAATAATTGTACGACTCAAGTACCTTACTTGTTAAACAATCCAGTCGAGGGTGTCAGGAGTAACAGCCCATGACATTTCCAGAAAATGGGGTGCTATAAAAAGGTCACTGGGACAGTAACACAATAGAACAATTGAGTGAGTCAGGTGTTTATAATCTACTATCTATACTAATATTATATAGGGCGAAAAACATGTTTGTTTGTATGTTGGGGGTAATCTCTGAAACTACTAAACCAATTTAATAAATATTTATATTTTATTTGATTTTATAAAGAGATATTTATGTATGTTTGTAATGAATAAACTCAAAAACACCTGAACTGATTTCGAAAATTCTTTCACCATTATAATAGTTACTACATTATCCCTGAATAACATAGGCTATGTGGTTTTTTTATGCTGACGGAGTCGCAGGCAACAGCTAGTAATTAATAAAAGCGATTGATTAATATTGAGAGACATAGCCTTAACAAAAAATAAAAATATCATATTGACAGTGTGTATTTACATCGCGAGCACAAGTTTCGAAAAGTTATGAGGTGTTAGTTATATTTATATTATAGAATAATCGCTTCGAACCATCAACTATATCTAAACACTAATACAGTATATTTTCTAATTAGTTCCAACTGAAAGCATACCTGATATTTTGTTGTGCGATAAGACCTCTTCAAGCACCGCGCGGCACTCATCCAGCCGTGAAAAATCGCTTGAATCGATAACAAAAATTACACCGTGCACCTCGCTGTAATATTGTGACCAAATCTGCCTGAAATGGGGCCCTCCGCCCAAATCGTATATAGTCACCGGCGTGTCCTTATGAATCAAATTAACAGCCTTAAACCCAACTGTGGGCAAAACAGCCTGATCTTTTTCCCCGGCTAGATTATTAACGGTTTTCGTTTTTCCCGCGTTGTCTAAACCTATTAATATTAACACTATACGTCTCCGCACATTCCGGCGACCACAAATCGCCCAGCAATTACCCATCACTAAAAATTAATATTCGAACTAAAATAACACAATCACATGGCAAATCCGTGGAGCAACTTTGAATTTGTCGCCAGTGGCCATTTGTAAACAAAAGTTCTGTTGACACAACGGTTACCAATGGCGATCGAGGTGAATGTGGCCAGTATCAAAATGAGTTTGTTCACATTGCTTGCGATACCTTTGCGATAACTAATTTAACACAGTATTCACTTATTTTTTATAATTATACCTAATGATTAAATATGATAAAATACGGCCAAGGCAGACTGAATGAGTTCTTCGATGACATTGCAATCGGAGGGCGTATTCAAGGTTACAGCTGTTTCTTTTATTTCTTGAATACTTGACTATGTAAAGAAATATCGCGTAAGCATTGACGTGTATGTAGTGTTTTACTTTAAATTCAAGGGTAGTTTAATAATTTGAATCAATTTGGCAAAATAAATGAATTTTATAAAAAAATGTTTTAGTCACCTACCTACATTTTCTGTTAACTTTTACCAACGAAAATTATACGAGAACTTCTCTTACTTATCTCTAATAAAAAAAACTTACTTTAGGGTATCCCAATCTGCAAAACGAAATTAATTGGCCCTGTCTTTTGTGTCGACGGCATATGTAACTGTTTAGTACAGGAGACAAAGCCCAAGAATATAATCTATCACTAATGTTATTTGATAAACCCGGGTACCCACTAATGAGCTAGTAGGTATACCTTGCCATAAAACGATTAACGAGGTGACGGACGGGTGCAATAGCAATATTCTCAAGTGGCAACCACCACGCAGCAGTTTTTGGATAAAAATTGGATCATGTTGCCAATGTCATTCCTAACAGCGCCCTCTTCACCATACTTACCAGTAGTGTGCAGAAAGTATCATAGTCGTAAAGTGTATATCGATTCTCTTTAAATAATTTTGCAAGCTTTTTTGGGATAGTAGACTGATTAAATTAACGACTCGCAAAAGTGAGCGAGCACATCGCAGCGATGAGGTCACTTTGGCGAGACGGTAATTTTGCGATCAAAACATTCTACTACTGACCCGATTTATGGAGTCGTTAAGAAGTGGTCATATCGGGAGGTGGTCATAGCGGGAGGTGGTCATATTGGGAAGCGGTCATATTGGGAGGTGGTCATATCGGGAAGTGGTCATATCAGGAATTGGTCATATCAGGAAGTGGTCATCACCAACCGAAAGGAACTATACGTTATTGTGTTAATGGTCTTTACATGGTATAAAACAGTCACTTTCCGCCGTCTGTATGTATGTATGTGCGCGTAGATCTTTCAAACTACGCAACGTATTTTAATTCAGTTTTCATCAATAGCTAGGTTTTTACATTCTTATATATAAAAATCACTAGTCTCAAAAAAAAAACACCGACAGCTAGGTAGTTTACAATAAACTTTGAATTTTGTTGATTTCGCCATGTTCGCATACCTACTAAAGACAGAAACCTACAGACACACTAGATTAACCGTGACAAGTTTACTGAGACTAAAGTAAATAGATAGCTATGAGACGCGTATAAGATACGTGTATTTTTCGTCTGCAATCGAGAAAAGTTGTACCATTGACTGTATTGAAACATGGGAGCGTCAAATCTTACTACGGTTAGTTACAACCCTAACAGCTCGCCAGTGAATAACTGACCTGGCTTTATTATAAACTACTTGTTGCGTGCTACACCGTCCACATAGAAGTCGTCTTTCGCACTCAGTGATAGGTGACATTACTTTTGTTCATTTAATTCGTGCCAGCTTTAGTGAATCTACCTGTACCCATAGTAGGAGCGAGGTAGGAAGTAGTGAAAGTCGAAAATAAAAATACAATGTTTTTATTTGTGAACATAATCGTAGTAAACACAGGTACAATTTTGACATTATTATTATTTACAAAGCCGGATTACTAAAGAATAAATAAATGCGGGCCAATTTTAGCTTTTATGGGGTTCAGCCAATATGCAAAATTAATGGTGGAAAAATTTATCTGAATCTCACAAGAATATTATCGCCATTCTTTACAGAAAAAAACGCGAGATCTTTCATATTATTATCTAGGCAAATTTCCGCTCCTTTCATTTGCTCGTCGAGTAAATAAAGCTTCGGAATACCGGTGTGGCCAGCCTTTGAAAATAGTCTATGAGCCAGTGTGACCAGTTTTTGCACCGCCATTGAATTTGGGAATTTCTTTTTGAGGATTTTTCCGTCTTCACCTTGGAGCGTTATTTCAAGCAGTTGCGAAGTTAAAGTTGTATTAAGCGGTTGTTTTACTAAAAGACTGTCCTCTGGGATACCGTATCCTGAAAAAAAATAGTTAAGTATTTATAAAATTACGATATACTACTTTTTGTAACTTAGTACATTTCATTGTAGAAAATCGTCATTTTATTAGATAACTATTAGGCTTGTTTCACACGTACCACAACCACACCATATCGCAGCGGCAAAAAGTAGTTGCCACAGAAAATATATGGTTACCACTGACGGCAGAATGTGGTCTGTGTGAATAGAGTTATTTAGTTTCATAGAAATTACCGTCCAACGACATTGCAGCGACAGGTTTTGTCGCTGCGATGTGGTATGGTTGTGGTACGTGTGTAACAAGCCTTAGATAGATAAAAATCTCTCAGCACTGTCATGGCATGAACTGCGACGCTGATTTCCAGAGGCACCAACGTGACTTACGAACGAAGAGACAGCGTTATACATCAGGGTTTTAAAAATGGTACTCACTGTCGACGAGCTCGAGGAACCTGCAGTGGTCTCTGTCGAAGGCGCGCCGCCCGGCGCCCTCCGGCTGGGCCAGCTTCCACTCGGCGCCGTACCGCTTCAGGTAGTCGTACTCCGCGCCGCGCCGCAACTCGCGCGTTATCAGGGATCCGTTTAGCTCCTGGCAACACCGGAACAATTAGGGTTTTTTTTTACCGTTTGGAACTTGTCAGATTTTGACAGTTTATTCAATAAAATACTGTCAACACAAGTAATCACTGATTACTAATCAGCAAGGGGCGGAATTTTCATAGCAAAAAACAAACATCAAGAGGGATTGACCATTGTGTTTTATCGACTATCGATGATTAATTGTCACTTAGCACTATAGAGTACTAAAAAAAATTGACGTGTGTATAAAGGTTAACATAGTAATAAATTAATAGAGCAGTAACTAGTTTTATTTTGTTACAATTTAAATATAAAACCAAAACGGAAATGTTACACAGCATAACTGACAGTAGACTAGCCTTCATTCATAATAACAGCATCGAAAACTATATCTACTACTATTATATTTTCTTTATCTTGTCTGTAGTAATAAAGAATAGTCATTATTTTCTCTACATTGTCATCATTTAAAATGGCCCTGTTTTCGTTGTAGATCCATTTAATTTATACACAGGAGTGATTTATGCATGAAATCGGCATAATCGCGAATTTTGTCATAATCCGGGATCCTATCTAGTAAAATCGATAGCTGGAATAGTCGATAAAACATAATGGTCAATCCCTCTTGACGTTTGATTTTTGCTATGAAAATTCCGCCCCTTGCTAATCAGTGAACCCTAAAACTTAATACAGTGTGAAGCTCTTAGAAGGTGCTTGTTTTAAGGGCGAGGGAGTGAGAAGTACAAGTCCAAATCACCTAAGTGCTCACAGACTGTAAGTTGATTTGCTAGGTTCTGGCAACACCAGGCCAAAGTCTACAGATATAGAATTTTGGTACAAAACAAACAAAATTAAAGAACTATTCAAACAATCTTTGTAAAACTTGTATTGTTTTATTTCTTTAGTTCGTTTTTGTGTGTTCAATAAAGTTTTAGTTGTAATTACCTGGAGCGTGCCAATTTTCGCTATGATCATTTGGGAGCCGGTGTCGTAATCCTCTGTGGCCTGCACGGGGTTCTTCAGGAAGTATAGCTTCTTCAGGTGGTTCAGTTTGTCGAGTTCACTCAGCGATCGCCACTGAAAATGTTCATCATCATATCATCATCAAAACAGTGTTAAACAGGTATATAGAAAAAAAACTTCTTGTTTATTAACCTTTTGAACGCCACAGACGGCTGTGGCCGACATCTGAAAGTCGTGCCACTGACGCCACGACGGCTACACCCGACACAAGTCCAAGATTAAAAGAGACTTTGTTTGTCATGTCAAGGAAGGAGAATACTTGGCCCAAAGTCCATCCGAAAGGAAACAATTTAAGCAAGTAATTAAGAACACTTACATCATTAATTTTATTTCTGTTTAAGAAGAGAACCTCCAAATTTTCAAACACATCCACCTTCGCATTACTCGGGTTATCATCAAACCGTATTTGTTCAATCTGGCAGTCGTTCAAACTGAGCACCTTAAGGTTCTTCAACCAGCCCAGGTTCATGACTTCGTACCAGGAGTCTATGGGGTTCCCGTCCAGGCGCAAGATGGTCAGGGTTCTCAGAGTGACCACTGGTGGGGTGATCAACTTGATTCTGTTGAAGGCAGCCATGACCTCGTTTACTTTGGGCCAGAGGTGGGACAGAGTGAGAAAATCAGACCACTCGTAATCGCAGGCGCAGATGTTGAGTTTTTCCAGCTGTGCAAAGTTGATCGAGAGCTGCGCAAGAGTCTCCTCAGGCATATCGATCGCCATTCGGTTTTTGCTGTAATGAAAGTTTTACTAATATTTATTTATTTATTTATTTATTTATTTCCACAATAATAAGTTAAGTTTAAGTTTGTACTAAACTTTAAGTTTGCTACTCTGTCACTACATGTGAAATCCTGTAATTGGTTTTGTGCTTCCTATTCTTGTTTCGTATGTTATATTTGTAACTGTTGGATTTCCCACCAATAAATAAATAAATAAATAAATAAATAATAGGCTTACAGTTTTATCCAAATCGCCTATCATGTTAGCTAACAATTATTATATAATATTATACAGATACCTAAGGATTACAGATATAAAATAATTAAGTTTTATAACATAAAAATAGTAGACGAGTACATAATTAATAGGGTTATACAATACAGTTACAAAAACGTAAACGAATTACACAAGAACGTACAGATACTATGCTTTAAAATGTGCCAGCGGTCGGCTAGCACGTCGGTATCCTGGAGCTCGGCAAGTAGCGCGTTTAACAGCTGTACCGCGCGGGCGGTCGGGGAGTTCCGGGTGCGGCGCGTCTGGAGCCCCGGCGGCGCCGCGAGCAGCGGGTGCCGGCGGCGCGCCCCCGCGCGCACGTACTGGTCGGGAACGAACAAGCGGAGCTGCTCAAAAGTAGTCGGATTGTCTACCTCATTACGCAGAAGAAGACAATAGTGCACTAACAAATGCGTTTTCCGTCTGTGCGTCTGTGTGTATAGCCCGACCATGCCCAGCACAAAGAGAGAGGGATATAGAAACGGGTAATACCCGTACATCCTCTTAAATAGATACCTAGCAAATCTCCGTTGCACCCTTTCCAGCATAAGAGTGTACTTGGCTTCCATAGGGTCCCAGACAACACAGTTAAATTCAAGCTTAGAACGGACGAAAGCATTAAATAACAACTTTGCAACCTTAACACCTTTGAATTCCGCGGCTGCTCGCATAATAAATCCTAGGGATTTACATGCGTCTTTGCATGTTTTAATGAAGTGCTCATGAAAATCTAGCCTAGAGTCGAGATGCAAGCCAAGATCACGGATGCTGTTTACACGACTTAGGGTTGTATTACCCAAAAAATATATCGCTTCCACCGGCATACGGGATCGAGTAAATGTAATCACGTTACATTTGCTAGTATTAAAGTACAGCTTATTGATCTGTGCCCAGTTCATCACGGAGTCTATGTCACCCTGTAGAGCTGTGCAGTCATCAGGCCCATCTATAGCTGAGAACAGCTTTAAGTCATCCGCAAACAGTAGGCACTTTGCATAACGGACGGCTGCCGGCAAATCGTCGACCATGATCAAGAACAGGGTTGGCCCAAGCGAACTGCCCTGACTTACACCAGATCGAGTATAGAAGTCCTCTGATGCAAAGCCAGATATTTGGACATATTGCCTTCGATCGGTAAGATAGTTAGCAAATAACTTTAGTAGGTCGAAGGAAAATCCGAAAATGGAGAGTTTGCGTAGAAGGACATCGTTATCAACCTGATCGAAAGCCTTTTGAAAGTCAAAGTATGCCGCATCCACTTGCCTGGACCTATCCATATGTTGAAGCACATAGTCCACATAGTTGACGTTATTAGTACAGGTAGACCTTCCTGCTCGAAAACCGTGCTGAGAGTCGTGAAAGTAAGATGAGGCTTGCGACATGACGCGGCGATTGATGACATTTTCAAAAACCTTCCCAAAAACAGACAGGATGGCAATAGGTCTAAAATCGGTGATATCTGCGGACGACGACGTTTTGGGAACAGGTGTAACCCTTGAAACTTTCCACGACGATGGGTAGATTCCCTTTGCAATTGAGAGGTTGAATATGAACAGCAAGGGCTTTTCTAATACAGACAAGCAGTCCTTGACTATGAAACTAGGAACACCATCCGGCCCCGGAGATGAACCAGTTTTTAGCCTACGCACTGAGCGACGCAGGTCATCTGACGATATATGCGATAAACGAATATCGGCGGGGCTCTGATGGGCTGCAGTACTCTGCATCGCTTCCTCCGTGTCAAGGGTCGGCACATTAGGTTGGAACACAGAGCTGAAATGCCTAGCAAACGCCTCCGCGGCCTCCAGTCCCACAACTACCTTGGTATACATACGTTCCTTGCGCTTGCCTCTTATTTCGCTTATTTTTTATGTATTTCCAAAACTGAGTTGGTTCATGACTTATATTTTGCTCAACGTTCGCAATGTGTCGCTCATACGCGCTCCTAATAAGTAGCTTCACTTCGGACCTGTAGTAACGAAACAACTCGCGATTAAACTCTAGGCCTAAACATTTAATCACAGTATTGATGAATGACAGGATTATGCAAGAGGAAAGGAAGTAGGAACTAGGATTAAATTGAATGTTTTTAAAGTTGTTTTTTAATGGATAAGAAAGTAGGATAGAGCTTCCATAACTATCACTGAACAAAATATACACAATACAATCTTTTGATTTTTTTCCTTAGCTGAATCTACGATCAGTCGGTTCGGCTAGATTGTGAGCAGATCACATCAGCTCTTTTGGGGCTCTTGATCAGGTTTGGGGACAACAAGTCTTTCGATAGTGGGTTGGGATTATTAGTCGATCCTTGTAGATTCACAAGTAGCGTTTTGCTTCAGTTGGAATCTCGGGGTATTCGTTGATTTCTAGGTTGCATGTAAACCAGAGACAGAATATGTTGGATTTGTTCGCAAATGATCACAATTGTATGCCGTAAAGTTTAAATCGGTTTGATGATGGAGCAATATACTCTGCCTTTGTTGCTAGGAGAAAGTGCAGATTGAGCCAGAAAAGGTTTTAAAGCTTGTGTGGAGACAATAAATATGTAACAATTGAATTCTGTTATGCCCGCCATACACACTTACCGAGACACCCTGAGACGGTCCAAGAGCGAGTGTATACTAGGGAATGCAAACCGGTAAACCGGATTACCGGTTTACCGGTAATACCAGCCCAGTCTGGCGTCGGTAATTTACCGGTAAATTTTAGAGATTAAAGGAAAAAAAAACGAAAAACAACGTTGTACGTGCAAATTCTGTTGCAAATATCAGAATAAAACTCTAACAAACTATTTTTACTTATACTGACTTATGAATTGTTAGTGTTACCGCTCGCGCCTCCAACTTAACTACCCATTACCTGCCTACCCACTAGTTAACTTAGGAAAAAATCGACAACCTTATGTTTGCATATTCTATAGGTTTCATACTTTCGATTGGTTGATATACTAGTAGATTTTGTGGTGTATAGTAATAGAAGCGTTTATTTTATATTTTAAAGTTGATTATTGACCAAAAAATTAAGTTTGATGTGGCCTTGACTACCAGGTAGGTAGTTATTTAAACAATTTCAAGAATAGAAGATTGATTGATATGTTAAAATATGTTTTAGAAGAGGTTTTGGTACCAAAATATCAGAGTATTTTCTTTTTAAAAATGTGATTACCGGGAATTTACCGGTAAAAATGTACAGAGACCGGTAATTTACCGGTTTTCAAAT
Source organism: Acleris laterana (assembly GCA_963966035.1). Lineage (NCBI taxonomy): Eukaryota > Metazoa > Arthropoda > Insecta > Lepidoptera > Tortricidae > Acleris > Acleris laterana. The sequence goes on along the minus strand of OZ014463.1, from coordinate 3,004,596 downwards.
CTGGCCTGTAATTGCATTCCGTAGTGTATACATACTGCTCTCGTTTTATCTCGCTCGCTCTTGTGTCGTCTCGCCATGTCCCGGTCGCGGTCGGTTTCGGCCCGAGACTCAGCGTAAGGGTCTCGACGAGTGTGTAGGGCCGGAATTAAAGACAAGGTAGAGGCACGATGGATGACTGTGTGTGTATAGAAACTAAATCGCCTGCAGGTCTGAAGCATATCACCATGGTATAGCGCTCAATGTAGACTAAAGTCGAGTGCAGAATTAGGCGAACTAATTTGACAGTTCATTGTACACCAATGTTGCCACAGTTCGGCTAGTGCTGTTAATATCGATAGCTAAATCGAACACATAACGGATTTGGAATTGTCATCGACGATATATAGCGTTTGTCTCTATCGCACTTTCATATTTGCCAGAAAGGGATGAATGCTATATGTATGGTACATGAAATGTATCGCACTATCCCGACAGAAGTCACCTATAAGGATCATAATGGCCTGTTGTAATAACAGCATTAATTTTGTATTTTGTTCCTAATTTGAGGAGGGATCCTTCAGATCCTAGTATATCATAAAAATTGCTGTATTTCGTCCCTATTTCGCAAGTATGTATCGGTGTGAAAGTTTCGACGACAATGACTTGATAAAATATAAATAGAATCAGATTTACTGAATGCACAAAGTTATATCGACATATTTGTGTCGACACAAACCTATCACTATTTATTTTATCCTATGTCTGGCAACATTTTCGGAAGTCAAGTTAGTTCGCCTAATTGACAAGATTTCATATTTTCAAGACTTTAATTTAATTCGTTTTATAGATATTGTTTGGAAGGAGAAAGACACTAATAGTTTTAAATTTTCTCTAGAATGAATAATTATTTTATTATTAAACTATTAAGATGTACTTATTCTAAAAGGGCGTAACTTCATTTCTACGACACAATGGACATATTACGTTAGTCCAATCTGTATATAAAAAAGTATCATGTGGGCCACTTGCACGAAAAGTTTAACCCTGGGTTAAGACACTAACGCCCACTTGCGCGGACCAGAGTTAGCCCTTAACCCAGAGTTAAGCGTCTACTTTTGTACGTGGTTTGCCGCCTAACCTCGGGTTAAAACGCTAACTCTGGTCCACGCAAGTGGGCGTAAGTCTCTATCCATCTGTCAATAGTGTCAATTTCTAATTTGAAGTATGACAGCTTTTTTTCTCGTGAAAAAGGCAATGGTATTATATCTATTCAGGCATAGTATTGGTAAAACTCGATATTTTTATCAACTTACTTGTAATTTTGAAAATAAAGAAAAATAAATCTAAATAAATATTTTGCCGTGTTCAGAAGGTGTCACCAAAACGAAATGTTGTCAATTAAAGACAAGGTAGAGGCACGATGGATGACTGTGTATAAAAACTAAATCGCCTGCAGGTCTGAAGCATATCACCATGGTATAGCGCTCAATGTAGACTAAAGTCGAGTCCAGAATTAGGCGAACTAACTTGACAGTTCATTGTACACCAATGTTGCCACAGTTCGGCTAGTGCTGTTAATATCGATAGCTAAATCGAACACATAACGGAGTTGGAATTGTCATCGACGATATATAGCGTTTGTCTCTATCGCACTTTCATAAGAAGAAAGGGATGAATGCTATATGTATGGTACATGAAATGTACCGCACTATCCCGACAGAAGTCACCTATAAGGATCACAATGGCATGTTGTAATAACAGCATTAATTTTGTATTTTGTTCCTAATTTGAAGAGGGATCCTTCAGATCATAGTATATCATAAAAATTGCTGTATTTATTATTATTATTATTTATTTTAGACAGGCAGTTGGCACTGATATGTCTAAATCCTTGATCACTGCACGAATTGTCACACTAATTTAGAATGTTTGTCAAACTTATTTTTGAACTGGTTAACACTTTTAGAGTTCACAACATTAGAGGGTAATTTGTTCCACATTTTTATTATTCTATTCCCTAAAAAGTTTTTGCCGATATTTGTGTTGTGTTTTTTTGTTGCAATTTCATCCCTATTTCGCAAGTATGTATCAGTGTGAAAGTTTCAACGACAATGACTTGATAAAATATAAATAGAATCAGATTTACAGAATGCACAAAGTTATATCGACATATTTGTGTCGACACAAACCTATCACTATTTATTTTTTCCTATGTCTGGCAACATTTTCGGCTGTCAAGTTAGTTCGTTTAGTTAGTTTAGAACTATCTCACCTGACATCTAGCTCATTGAGATCAGGCAGCTGAGCGCTTAGGGCAATAACCTCGCGCCAGTTGCCGAACAGATTGCGTGCCACGTCGAGCGCCCGCAAGTTGGGGCACAGCGCCGCCACGTCGCCCGCGCGTGCCACGCACTGGTCGCGCACGCTCACTTCTAGTAGACGGTCGAATTTTCTGGAACCATCGACCAAGTTATAGTTTTACATGGTAATAGATGAAACTACAAACTAATAGTTACTTACTAGCTTACTAGTAGTCTGGGAAACTAATAGTTGTCCACCAAATGCCAAATCTTTTTATTTGTGTTTACTAGGTAACTTAGGCCCGTATTAATAAACTTGGCTGAGATGCGCGTCACAAGACATGTCAAAGTAAACGTCAAACCATAGAACACAGTCATTTTTGACGCATCTCGAGACGAGCATTAGAGTTGAGATTAGTTTATTAATACGGGCCGTAATAATAGAGCCTAATATATGAGAGTTCAGCGGCAAATTATGTATATCAATTAAACTTTGTTCATAAATTTATCTTGGCACTAGAAATGAAGATCTGCTGAGCCCTACCATGGCATTTAGGGGTCCCACCCCCATGAGGTGTCATTCTCCTTGTAATCTTTTGCGCTGAATATGACCATACCCATACAGTGTTTACAAAAAAAATATTATCAAAGATCTTACTGCTTCTGATGAATTTTGTCAAACCCAACCATTTCAATGAATGGAGCCCCCATCTCCCGCTTCCACTCGTTGATCACAGTCCTGCGGTGTGCCGCTACAGTCTCATCCTGAAAATCATAAAATACATAGTTAGAATTGCCATTAGCACAATTATTGCCAGAACAAAAACTCATTTTACAGATGTACAACTGTAGTTAGAGCTGAATGTTCATTAATTCAAAACAAAATTAATTTCAAATAATTGAAATAATATCACAACCACATTTTGCCTTTAAGAGTTTTAACCATGTGTCAATGATACATCAGAAACTTCCTACAGTAAATTGTTTTGTATAGCCAATTCAATTTCTTTTTTTTTTATGGTTTCAAAATTTCATATCTAAGACCCCAAATGCTAGTAATTTCACTGGTTGCCTTTACCCCCCACACTAATAGATAGATAGATAAATCGTTTGTCATACAACTGTCATATTTAGTGGAAAAGAACTAGGGCATCTTCCCGGGATATCCCGGTTCTGTAATTCCCGGGAAATTCATAGTGCCTCAAGAACTTACATCCCGGTTCTCACAGTTCTTTCCATGAACACCAAAAAAATATCATGGCACGTATCACAAATATCACCAATTCACACCTGAGCGACGTCACCGGCACAAGTGGCAACATCGCATCAACATCCATCATAATTTTGTGGCATATTTGCAATATTGATCTCTAGGTTTGTAAAAAATAGCAAAGGAAGAACAAATAACTTTTTGGTAAGTGTTTTACTTAATTAAGATACGTTTTTGTGTGAGGAACCATGCATGATTTTATTGCATATTTATAAAAATTGAAGTTGCATAAAGTTTTTTAATCATTTTATTTCTCAAATGTTCATGGGTGGCAGTATTTGAGGTAAAATAAAAGAACCGGGAGAACCGGGAATCCCGGTACCGTCCCTGCCTAGATCCGGAAAATGGAATTCTCGTAATCGGGCCCAGTACTGCATGCCCTAAAAAGAACAGTATTAAACTAACACACAGCAATGCAAACACTGCTAAGTGGCAGTAGGTTAAAGGATAAGATGGTGGTAGCGCAGCATTTGGAATAATATCCCCATGTCAAAACTCAATAGGTAGGTTATAAACAAATCTTTTGAGTTTTGTTTTATTATTTTGACCTTATGAGATTATAAATGCACATGGGTCAAGGTAGTTCTATAAGATATGCACACATATTTGCGATCGTTGTCTATTAACCCCTCGTATGCAGGAGGTCAAAAAAGTACCAAGTTCTAGTCTCTTCTGATTACGATACAGTCCATAAAATTAAGCTTAAAAAAAATACAAAAAGATATCCAACTTTTGAGCACGGATCCATACCTAAGCATACGAAGGGTTAATGTTATTACTTCCCGTCTTTGTAATAAAACACTTTTAACTAAGTCTTTTTTTAAAAGCTTTGACTAAACTTTATAAACTTAACAGGATTGTGTGTATTTAGCTACGCAATGATTTATTTGATCAAAACAAATTCAAGAACATTACTTATAAACATTTGAAACAAGTGCGAACGGCCCGTAATTCTTAGCTCCTTGATAACAAAATACTTTATTAACTTGCTTTGTTTGTAGTGACTAAGCTACAATAACAACTTGTGTAGGCGGATGACCTAATTGGAACACAAGCTTCTCTCTAGGCAACTATAAAGTGTACCATGTATAGGTCATAACCTAAGGGATTTGAACTAAATGGATATTATTCAGTACCTCTCGATCTCCATAATACTTCTTGATAGCCTCAGCACAGTTCGTGAAGGGTGCAATTTTGTTTGGACGAATGAACGAACCAGCACCAGGCTTCGATGTTTTAAAATACGGAATGTCGTCCACAGACCCATCGTGTTTTCCCCTTGCCGGATCGTCCCATTCCACCCCGTACCAAACTCCTTTGTATCCTTGCACTTCGCCGATGTATTTTACTGTAGCAAAGTCGTCATTGCACTTTACACGGCTACCGATTCTCACTTGTATCTCGCCCTCCTCGATACCATTTCGACTGTCCATGGTACCGTTGCAAAATTTTGGTATCAAATTAACAGGCATTGCGCCCACCATTCTCTTTAAATTTTCAAAAAAGGAACTGTTGACGAAAAGAGAAACAGGCTGAATTTTCTCCGAAAACAAACTGTCATAAATGTTTGCTGCTGTCAAGGAAAACAGTGGTGTTGCCGCTTAATATAGTAGCAGTAGCACTTCGGCCTACATATTGGCACACAATTTGACGCTGTTCATGTTATAAAATAGCATAAGGAATGTTTTTACATATTTTTATTTAGGTTTTTTATGATTAGACTTCGTTTACAAATCGATTAAAATACCAGAAAGTTACCAGTTGCAAAATAGCTGAGTCATTTCAGGAATACATAATGCAATTAATAGATGGCGGTAGCAGTCTCATTTAGAAATAAGGAATAAACTTCTGAAAGGTGATTGGTGCTCAAAGCTTTTATGTATTATACGGCCAAGGATGGTAGTCGCACTACATAAGGACGAAAATGAGAATGACAGGTCCGAAACGTACGTAAAATTTTCATAGTTGCCTTTTTTTGCTGATGAATGTACCAGTAAGGTTCAAAGTTAAACGCCTCAGTAGGCAAAAAGTAAATTCACCGGAGTAGTTCGGACTCAGCATGAGCTGCCAGTCGCCGGTTCAATGATCCATTTATTTTAAATCGTTCGTCGTGTCGGCGCGGTGCTAGCGTCCTCTCGCTCTCCTCTTTCCGAAATGGGGATCGGGACGTAAAAGTAAAAAATCGCTTTTTGACAAAAATGGCTACCCAATGTAGTGCCCCGGACGTGTGCATTAGTCGATAATAGGGAAATGTTTTGTTGTGTCTGTGAAAATATGCAGTTTTTAAGTGAACAATTGTTGCGTGCTGTGCATTAGTGTATACGGATTGGTCCCTACAAAGGATCGAGCATCAAAATGAGGTATGTGCAGTGCAGAGTTCATCGCTCGAGCTTTCCTTAGCAAAACAAATAAATAATTACACGGTTAGTCTAGCAGGCGTCGTACTATTTTTAAACGGCGATAATTTACTGCATCGATGAGCTTTTGATCGGTGCTCGTGTCTGCAGGTCCGATATAAGAAACGTAAACACGGGCGTGTGGACGTCACGGGAGATCGATTATTTGATTACCGACGTAAATTTTGCATTTTATGAATGACAATGTTTCGAAGGCTGTAGTAAACTTGGACTCGATAGCCTAGGCTACACGAAAGTTGCATTATAATGAATATTCGCGTATGCTATTGATTTTTCTTTAGCGTAAAAGCGCGGCCCCACACGATGTTACATTTAGGTGGTTTGTTACCCTTATTAATATCAGAATATAGAATAAAATTACATGGTGAAACGACCTTGCGGTAGGTTTAGTAGTGATTAATTAAATGGGTACATTGGGGACATTTACTATGGGTGGTATCTATGCGTAATGTTTCCTAGAACTAGGGTGGCAGTGCCCCAAGGGGAACGCTGCGAACGTCAGTGTACATTAGGTACTAATCAACACACCCTCATATTTTCGCGATTACTGTTATCTAAGTTATTACCTGATTAATATGTGATATCAGGTGTTTGAGGAAGTTTATCTTTGCATTACTGAGTAATGTAATAATCATCTGATAATGTTACAATTTAAGTCTTAACTTAATCATAACAAAACACAATTTGTGCTAGGAATATGTCCAAATTCTTTTTTTACAACAATAATGTCAGGAATAAATCCTAATAAATAAATAAATAAATCCTATAAACAATCCTTAGTTTTTGACAACAATATTGTGACTGAACTGTAAAAAAAAGGAATGTGCAATCAAAAACATTTCTAAGTAATATGATCTTAGCTTGGCCAAATAACACAGTAGAAAAAAAACACAGGTTTCCTGCTACAGATTAAATGTATAAAACTATGGAATTAGAAATCTGATTGATATCCAAGATCCGGATGTATAATCTTCAATATTTTTACAAAGGTATCAAACAAAATTAATTTATACTAATAGGTGTTGACCATTCATTGAGAACTGAATGTCTGATCTCAGGCCTCTCTTGCCTCATCCAGCAGGTGGCCTGTGTGCACATTAGCTTTCTCTTCACAATACAAAAATAATTACCTTAATCCTCAGAACTTTAGTAAGATTAAAAATAAAACTACAAAGTCATAACCCTCACCTACTATAGGTATTTATCCCCAGTTGGACAAACCATATATGCTCCCTAATTAACATCCCACCTGGTTGTTAAATGTCACCACCTGTCAATACTTCTCTCAAAACTGGTTTCAAAATTGTAATAAAAAGTTGCCTTAACATCTGCTTGAGACTGCCTGGTTGAGCAGTAGTTTATAATAGTACTTAGTGCTATTTAAAAAGTTTATTAAACAGTGAAATATAGGTCAAACTGGTTTTTATGTGTTTTTTAAGAAAATTGAATGCTCTTACAGGAGGGACCGTGTGGCCAGAGGGAGAAATTTAGTTGAAAAGTCGACAAACTTTTGTATTTTAAATAGAATAGAGCTTTTGAAATACAAAATGAAACATACTTCATTAATGTAATAAAATTGATATAAACATTAGAAGCAGGAAATGGGTTATTGTAATTTAATAATATTTAATTTGTATCCCGATTTTTATCAACTGTTATAATTATTTTCCTTAAAACCACAACTGTGATTGTTTAAAATCAAAATGTTTATTACAATCATGTTGTATAAAGGGTCTAATGTTTAACTTTATTAGGTCCAACATAAACCCCACTCATAGGGTTTATCTTTGGCTTTTTAATTATAATGTAAGTATAGAATCGTGGTCATGTAAGGATTCTTTGTTTTAACCCACTTAGGGATCCAATTAATACCTGGAATCGTGAGATGATGCCTTAGAACATACTTATTATCAAAGACAAGATGCCAAATAGGAGAGGCCCTTGACCAACGGTGGGACCAGAAGTCGTTTATTGTAACTCCCTCAGGAACGATGTAATTTTCCTGAATAACAATTAACCTATGTCCTTTGACAGGGTAAAATCTATCGACTTGCCAAATTTAATTAGGACTCATTCAGCTGATTTGCTGTGGAAAGGTAGCAAACAAACAAACTTTGGCAAACTTTCGAATTTATTATGGATAGTATGGAAGTATTGAGTTATAGATATGTATATAAGGTAATATACACATAAGATACCTAGACGATGTCACGATTTCCTACCTAACTCGATTGTGAGTAGTAGAGTTTTCATGTAGGTATTTGCGGGTAGATAGGGGTAATTTTACTGATCTACACAAATGTGTATTTTTAATTAACTCACTTCCCCTCTAATTTAGTAATGAAAGGACGCAATTGGTCGTAATTAATATTGTTTTACCCAATGCTGTTTCTGTGACCCCTATGCGTGAGGTACTTGGTATTGGTATCTATTCATTTAATCTAATGTAGGTACCTATAGGTATGAAAGATTAAACTGCCTGACTAGTCGATCAACGCAGCCTTGAAATTTGGACGGTATGTTCCTTGGATATCCTAGGGGTGCACTAAGGGAGTTTTAGAAACTCACCACCTAAGGGGTTGAAATAGAGGGAAGTAGCGGAAATCTAATTTTACGCGTACGAAGTCGCGGGAGTCCTCTACCTGGGTTTCCTTTGTTTCGGCGATCGGTTGGGAAACGGTACATTTTGGTAAACATATTTCGGCCAAACTGCAGCTAATAGTATCGCTACTATTTCTGTGGTAATTTCATTTACTTAGTTCAAGTTTTTTCTTAGGGTGTATACAGTTTTATTCTGGTAAATCAGTTCCATACTAGACAATTTCACTACGACTACTCTGACTAGACTGGCAATAGTTGGTTGGCTATTAAAATCCAAGTTCATACGAAAGGTGCATAGGTAGGTTGAGCAATTTTCGTAAAACCCTAACGCGTGTAATATTATCTTAACCCCTCATTTGGCAAAAATAAAAAAAGTCGGGAATTCAAACCCTTTTTGATTTTGAATCACCAAAAAAAAAACACAATCCAAAAAAAATATTGGTCACTATGGAAACCTATATATTGCCAAATGAAGGGCAGGGCCGGATCTACCATGGCTTTTTGGGCTTCAGCCCAGGGCCCCGTGGAGTAAAGGGGGATAAATCAAAGTCAAAAATAGATGATACACGATAATACGAAAAAATCCCCCTAATTAGTATGTGCCCCTAAGTAGTATTAGCCCAGGGCCCACTAACCTCACGCTCCGGCCCTAATCAAGGGTACCAAGTCTTCTCTGAACCTGAACCGCCGAGCCTCAGTTCCCCTGTGCGCTCATAGGACAAGTTAACAGTTTCCAAAAGGTTCTCGATCAGGGGTGTGATTCCCTAAAGAAGCAAAGGTGAGCGAATGAACGAGTGATGTCCAAGCGGCGAAATTAAGTAGTCTCGTCAGTGCGAACAAAACACATTGTAGCGTGTGCATTTTCAATTTAGCAGCATGGTTTCTGTCGATGGATCGAACGTATAAGGCCTGCTTAACTGAAAATGCACGCGCTAAAACGTGTTTTCTTTGCTCTGATCTGATGGGACTACTTAAACTCGCCGCTTGGACATCACTCGTCCGTCCGTTCGACCGTCGTTGTTTACAGAATCACCCAGAAGTTTTATTAAACTTTTTGGTTTTATCTAACTATGTTTCTAATCCATCAACGTAGCTAACTTACCATTCCTTTGCAAACCACAAAACAATGATCGATTTGAAAGGCAGGTAGGTACCTAGGTACTTTCTCTTTGGATGCAGACCTGACTAATTTGCAATACCTACCTACGTAATAACAAGGCCGCAATCACGAAATAACAATTGAGAAGTTATTAATTAACGTGTTTCTCTTTACATATTAGGGTGGGATTGCCTTGACATGTTTAACTCTTTAGTTGTTGCATTGGCTTCATAGGTGTATACATATCGTATTTAATTTAACTTAAAAAGCAGAAAATTTATGCGGATTTCAGTTTTTAAAGATGATGTCCAAGTGTTGTCCATCGAACTGCCAACACGGCTCGAAAGGGAGCTTAGTGTTTTGCGCCACACGGTTTGGTAGGTTTGGTTCGATCGCGCCCATTTTCCGACGATTTTTTTTCATGTCTTCAATCTATACAATTCTATACAAGAACATTTTAAGTGGTCCAACTGGTCCGTCGATCGACATACCCTATTATATAGTATGTTGTGCAAGCCAGCGATGCAGTAAACTGCAATTTCATAGCTATTTAGCGGAGGTGTCATCTGCAGCGAAAAGTAGAGCGCCGCAACTGCCGCAACAAGATAATATTCTGCCTACGGCTCGGGACCGGCGACGACACAAGCGCTACTCTTGAATGCACCATATTGAATACTAGGTACCTGCCCAGTGTGGTCACATCTACCAACTTTTTGGTAGATCTACCTAATTTGCCTCCTGTCTACCTATCTACCACCCTCGGCCTCAAAGCTACCTAATTTTGATTGTAAACATTTTTCTAGTGCTATCGAATTTAGTCTTGTAATTTCAGCAATTAAAACGGAGCGCGTTACGTTAAGTGTATAATCTGCGTTTAAGGTGACGTAAAAAAAAAGAAGCTGTCTGTGAGCGACAGCTGAGCCTGACAGATAGCAAAGTATTTCGCGGTATTTTAAGTAAGATTGGTGTTAATTTTGAACATTTATACGCATTTTTAATCATTAAAAACAGGGTGGTAGATCTACCTAATTTTTGTTTCAAATTCTACCAATTTCTACTAATTTTTGGATTCCGTTCTACCAATTTGACAAAATTTGATGTGACAACATCGGACCTGCCCGCGCTTCAGTTCAAACCTATATTAGTAAGTAATAATGTAGCTTTCTGTCAGTGAAATATTTTTAAAATCGGGTCAGTAGTTTCCAGAGACTGATTGCCTCCTAAGTAACGAAAAAGCGACCGTTAGTTAGGTACCTCTTCATAAAAGTAAAATAGATTATACGGGTGGGACCTGTAACTAAAGCAAAAAATTAAAACGTAGATTCTACTCCTCAAACTAGACAACTTTTGTTTAGCAACTTTTTAAAATCATAAAGTTTTGAGATTGTTCTTTTTTTAAACAAAGTAAATAGTATTTTCAATGTACTTAAAACTCCGCCTAATTGACATCGCCTGTCAGTCTAGTCACTCTACAGACATAATCAATTTCATAGTACAGTCAACAGCATAAATAAGTGATCATTTATGTACCTTGTCACTTTCAATCATTTCACAATTTTGTATAACATTTGAAACACGACGTTAAAAGTGACAAGGTACATAAATGATCACTTATTTATGCTGTTGACTGTACATTGCGTGTTCGAATTAACTTTAAAATGTAATAAAATTCAAACCGCAAGTTTTTTTTCAAAGTCGTCAAACAAACGTTGCGTAGTTTGAGGAGAAAAATGTACAGTAGTTGGGTATTACGTAGGTTGGTATAGATGTAGACAAGACAAGGTAGGATCATGCTAACCTGTTTTTAACCGACTTAAAAAAAAAAAGGAGTTCTCAATTCGTCCGTATTTTTGTACCCATCATGTCTGTGACTCTCGTCAAGTTAGGTACTTATATGTTCTTTAAATAGGTACTATATTTGAGTGTTCGAAAACTGTTTAGTTGTTGTGTAGGAAAGACATTCGCGTTCAAATATATCAAAATAGGTGCCTGCCTATTTACGAGTAAGGCAATTTTGTAAATCATTAAAGTGAAAATGAATATTTTTGTTAATAATAAAAAAAAAACAGTTTTCAGTTAAAATATCTTATTTTGACATAGGTAGGTTACGGACCTATTATTCATACTTTAGTGTTTCTCATTGGTTTAAAACTGAATATTGCAAAGTATTTTATTTACTAAGAAAGGAAAAAAAAACATGTACAGTCATAGACTTAGATTTGTGTCCCACTATAGGTTCAAAGTCAAGCGATCACGATGACTTTCTACGACAATAAGGTTGAGTTTCCTATAAGTTACAAATGACTCGGCATCTCTAATGACATTGACGACTTCAAGCATTTATTTTTTGAAATGTTCACAATTTAACGTTCCTGACCGTACCTAATTGATTTCATTACAGAATTGTCAATATCAAATGGTATCTTTTAAGATAGTTTTCAATAAAAACTGTATTTTTTTAGGTGTATTGAAATTCAAAAAGTATTAAACGTGTAGTGCTTTCGCACGCACCTGTCCGTCAAACTATGTTACGGCGAGGATGTCATTGTTACTACAATGATATGTTCGCCGGTTATGCAACCGTAACGTTTGATGTTATAATATATAGTATTATAGTTTACATTGTTGGAAAGCGTTTGTCAGATGACGTTGATACGTTTACGTATATTATTAATACGTTATTGGTATTTTTGATTTTATAATATCGGCGGTTTATAAGGAAACTAGGCTAGGTACTATATTTCTACGTCTACTACTATGCATATTTCTTGTGTTGAAGTGTGTTTAAACCACCGACGAAAAAAGTGGGGCGTTTAGTTTGTTAATGCGTTTGTGACTTGGGTATCTGTGGAAATGTAGGGCCGATTCGCGGTTTTTTTTAAGTAGGCTAGTTTAATAGTAATGAAAATTATGAAAGTTTTATGATAACTATTCAGCTGGGTAGTTTAGGTATTAATAAACTGATCTCGAATGTAATGCCAGTCTCAAGGTGCGTAAAAAATTACAGGTTTCTATGGCTTAAAATAAAAGTCATACAGTCAGTCAGTCAGTCAGTCAATCAATCAATCAATCAATCATTTATTGCGTATCACATTACAATTCAAGGTGGAACAAACAGGAATAGGTATACATGTGACACCCTGCAAGGGCGCAGCAACACGAGACGGCTAGCTACATTTTTATAATAACTAATTAATAATAATTATTAGGTTTGTTAGACAAATTTCGCGAACGCATAATTTACACGTAGCATTTTTTCGCGTCTCGGTTTTCATCCATCGCAAATTTTACGATCGACTTATTAATCGATCGTTTTTTTTATTAGTCGCCAACTTTACTAGTCGCATTTTTACGCGATTTGCTTAATTCGTGGTAGAATGTTTCATTGCAATCATATATTATGGATCGCATCATTGACTACAAGCAAGTTTCAGCGGTCGGTATGTTTTTCAAATATTTATCTACTGCGAATCTTATAATTCGGTACTATTTTATTTAATTGATGAAATCGATTGCGTTGAGCATGCTAAAATTGAATTCTATAAACTAGACACAAAATGTTAATGCTAATGTTACAATAGCGGTTAGTTTTTTTTCATTCTTACAGTAAAATCAATACGAGCTCAGGATAGTAGGTAATTTAACTTTAGGGAAATGAAATAAAATACCTGTTATACTTTACTTATATTTTATTGTTACACGTAAACTAAACACTACTGTTACTTAGCACATCAAATTACATCCAAACGATTTAACATAAAGGCGAAGACTTTATTTCGGTAAAAATTAAATCTATTGCACATTCTTATAAAAAAACTGACTTCTTATAAAAAAACTGTCTTCTTATAAAGTAAACATTGGTTTCATATTATTTATAACGTAAACAGGATAGTTTTGCAATGCATTCCTTCATCGACGTCTCTCCAACTAAATAATCATCCACAATTTTTTTTATTTGTTTATCATTTTCCACGTATTTTTTTGACCTTTTGCGTTCTACATTCAAATTTATATCCGCTTGAAGTAGATTGAAATCTGTAGTCATGGACTCTTCTTTCAGTTTAGTAATTAAATAAAGTACATTTTCTTTATGTTGCACCAACTTATTCATTTTGCTGTGCCACCCTTCTGCGACGTTGTTTGTTCGGTGGCGTTGGGCATAACATGATATCATGTTCACATTTTTAATGTTGAACCACTGTGATTGCATGTAATTGTTAAAATCATCGATGTTTTTTATAGCTGGTGTTTCTTCAATAACACAGTACCAAGCCTCTAGGATTTTACTGTTGGGTAAATGGATAATCGCAACACACTTTGACACGTAATTGCTACCCTCACGGTTTGTCGAAATGTCTAGCAGTGAAGCATGTTTCCAGACTGCATGAGTAAAGTGATAGAAGCATCCGCTCACTTTAACAGATTCATATACTTTTGAAATAGCATTCATTGCAGCTATTTCAAAGTCTGTCTTAATATGTCTAGGTTGGAAGTTAGGGATATTTTCTTGAATGGCTTTGAATAGTTTTTCGTAAGTATTTTGTTTCTTATTCGGCAATAAAGCATATATAAAAGGTATCACATTTGTGCTGTGATCGCTGGAGCCGATGTCTCCATGAAGGGTGTAAAGTTGGGCAAAAGGTTTCGGAGCTATTTTAAATGTGCCGTCACCGAAGTAATCCTGAACATTTTTCATGTATTCTTTACATTTCGGAGAGACAAATATGAGAATGTCCTCAACTTTGGTACAAAGAAAATTTTCAGCTAAATCATCAGGACAGACGACGTCATCGCATTTGTTAAATCTAAACTTATTTAAATTACGATTTCTCGCTCTGTATAATGAGTCCCTCTTTTCGTAAAACGACGGGAGTTTGTCGGCATACTCGTCAGTCATATACTTCGACATTTCTTTTCGGTACAACAAAGGAATTGGCCTAAAATCTGTTGCAACTTTCTTTTTCAGGTCTACTATACTCTTCTCAATGTCAATTCCTTGAAAATCAGGTGTGCATGAGTGAATTTTCTCCCGCACTATTTTAGTATCTTTTTCATCCAAAACAGTCACACCGTTACAATCTCTTTTGGTACATCGCCACACGGTAGTATTTTTATTTCTCCGATTGACGTAAAATCTGTAACCCCCTCTTATCAAGATTTTCCCGCCATGGCTACTAGTCACAAACGAAATTTTTTGATTATTCTGACTCGTACACGCCTCACCCATTATTTATTAAGTAGCACCCGAATGCTGATGTCGTTTATTATACTTACTTATTTTTTTTACACTTTTTTTACACAATAGTATTTCTTATTAGTCGTATTACTTATGCCATTAAAGAATGTCAAACTGACAATTATCTGTAAAATCAATCTGTAATCTGAAGAGGTTGCGTGTATATGAAATGTCTGGTGATAACAAATACCTATGTAGGTAAGTAGTTTAAATAGAGAAACACGTGTGATGCAAAGAAAAGTCAAACAAGGCAAGGCAATACGGGACACTAGTATAAATAGGTTTATGCGATAGTTGTTGAAAATATAAAAAAAAAAATTACAATATTAATGAATTTTTAAATGACATGGATAATCAAATGGGATAGTATTTACTTAACCACTGTACATTATGTGTGTATACTACAATTTGTACGCCGAAAGGCAAAAAATTACGGACTCCTTTATGACTAGAACAAATTTGTAATGTAATTTTAACTCATGTTTATGCAAATAAATGATCTCTTATCTCTCTCTTATCTTATAACATTTTTATTAGTAACATTATAATAATATCTTACTATAACCTACATCAATCTTGTATGATATTCCTTATTTGTATGTATAAAAATAATGATACACACGAATACTCAGGAACAAATATTCGCGCTCATTTCAAAAATATCTGCCCTTACCGGGATTTGAACCCATGACCACTACATTCGTAGGCAGGCTCACTACCAACTAGGCCAGCGCGTCGTCAAAATATCAAATACTTTTATTTCACTTAAAGCATATGACTTGGAAAAATCACCATATTGCATTAAACCGATCTAATATCAAGTTGTCTTGCTGGCTTTCGTCGTAAATAAGTTTAGTAAAACCGACCTTAAGTATGATGTCTTGCGCCGTTCAGTTATTTCACGGGAGATAACCACAAGAGTTTGATAAATTACAGCCGCTTAATACGTTTAGTGCCCAAAACTCTAATATGGGTACACTTTGTATGGATATTAATCTGGCGCTAACAGTGTTTAGAAAGAGCATCGTTAAACGGTTGTAAGTGGGGTCGTTATAAGATCTTTAAATTACGTAAGACCATGTGGTCTTATGTAACCGTTAAACGTATTAAGGTTGCCGCATAGGTACCTACTTATCAGAGGTTATCCACTTGAAAACTGCTCCTTGTCGAAAGGTCGACCGAGTGAGCGAAGTCATACAAGCTCTATGCTAAGCAATACTCTATGGGTAAAGCGGGTAAGCTGAGAATCCATGCCACGCCCATAAATGTTTACCCTGACGGGACAACTTTTAACTCGCTGGTTAATATTTGGTTCGTCGAGTTCAAGAACGAGTTGCTGAAACCTACAAGGTCGACATCGCTTCCATAGACAACTAAAATTCTACAGGAAATGTAGACTTGAATACTTACTACTGTTTGGCAGACAGCCAAACATACTTACTTACTTATGTCTGTACTTTATTGTACCTTTTGACGCAGACGAATGCAACTTTACGTGTCGAAGACGCTTGGACGTCATGTGCCGACGCAAATTATATGAAGCGTAGAACAACATCTGTTTCTGGTACTAGCTTCCCGTGGTTCCGTGTGGTTGCCGGGTTAGAATAGTGCCACTGCATGTCTTCCCGTGGATGTCGTAAGAGACGGCTAAGGGAATAAAGGCGTATAGTACTGTTAGGCGATGGGCTTGCAACCTGTCACTAATACACTGGTAAACATCTTAGCCTAAGTGTGCAAAATGTGGTTACAGAATTATCAAAAAGTTTTTAGAGTTTTTGGTAATTCTGTAGCTCTGCCTACCCCACTCTGGGAATAAAGGCGTGAGTTTATGTATGTATGTATGTATGTATGGTACTAGCTGACCTTATGGCATTCAAAACGTACGTTAGAATCGTAAAAGTTATTTTAACCGACTGTTATTTTAACCGTATAAGCAAGGTCTAGAAGAGAAGACTAGAAACCGTCTGGTCTGTGTTCATCCTAAGAGAGGTGCCACAAGGTCGTTGCCGGTGCGCTGCGATGTTCTACATATAAATTAGAACGTCATGCCACATGCATGATGCGCAAGGCTCGGAAACCTGGTTAATTTTGTTAACCAGCTCGTCACAAGCGCCATACATTTCAAAAAGAGCATTGTCATTTCGATTCCGCTCGGGACAGAATCGATATTATTTCGGTTTTGATCAAAGAGCAAAATTAAACTGTTCCTGCTCAAAAAACCGGTTAATTTCGCTCGCTAATTTGTTCGCACCGCCCACCAGTCCCACCACCCTCTTCTCGTCTTTCCTTATAGGTTAGTAGCTAGCTCTTCAGTTACTTGCATTTTAACTTGCTCGCGTGACTTATGATTGTATGATTCCAAGCAGCGTCGGCCGAACGATGCTCCACCCATTTGTCATTTGAAATTAACCAGGTTAATCGCAGCGATCGTAACGCTCGCGAATCGATTCTGCTCCCAGCGATCGTTTAAGAAAAATCTGGTTTAGAACCATATTAACCGGTATTTTTAGAACCGTTCCCAAGCCCTGATGATACGTTAAAATACGACGCAACGCACCGGCAATGCTCGTGTGTCATCGCCCATCGCTGTACAGTCACGAGATTTAATTTGGTACCCACCTTAGGTCCAAAGTCAATCTGACATTCTACAACAATAAGGTTGAGTTTCTTAAAAGTTACAAATGACTTGACATCTCTGATGACATTGAGGACTTCAAGCATATTTTTTTTAAAATGGGTCCCAAATTTACGCTCGTTTCCGTACATTAACGCGTTTGAATCTGTTTGCCCTGAGCTAAGACGTCATTACTGAAGTGATTGATGATACCAGTTGCCTCACCGGACCTCATCCAAGAATGAGGTACCCTTAGGTCAACAACCCTTAACGTTATTTAGCTAGCCCGCACTGAAAAGGATATCAAAAATATTGTAGTAACAGAAGCCGTTATGCCATTTTGTTGGTAACTTGTCGCTACAATGAATGCTAATAATTTCGAATACCTAAGCATGTCTAACTTTTTAAAACTATGATTAAATCTAAAAGGGAGTCGTTCTTGGATCGCATTTGCGTCTGGTTGGGTAGTTAATTGGGTTTTTTGGGTTTGGTATTCAGGAGAGGTTCGTCTCGGATAGTGTCTTTCGACGCTCTTGAATGCGCGACCCCTGTAAAATCTGAGGACCCCTGGTTCCTTTTCAAACAGAACATCTTTTTCACATATGTTTGGTTGAATTGTCAAAAACCAATGATCTTTTATGAGTAGATAAACAGCAATTATTTAAGTTGAACGCTGCCTTCAAGGCGCTCGCAAACTATTTACATGTTACGTTCTTGGCGCGCAAGCACCTTAAGCTATCTTTTTTCATACTCGTATGGGCCGGGCGTGGCCCCTCAAGAATGAATTACGTTAGAGGTCCTCGAGTCCCAGGTTAGGAAACCCCAGTCTAGTCGTTCTCGCTATCTCTCTATTAGTGCAGTAAGGTAAGGTAGGTGTGGTTCAGGTCTTTCATCGATCCCCGGCACAATAGCTAATGCACCGATAGTCTACGCCTAATTTGGCCCGAACAATTGGCGCTTCCTCTGACATTTGGCTTAGGTTTCCGGTAGGATTATGGCATAATGGGTGTGGGTTTGTTTTTTATTTGCATACGATGCATGACTAATTTGCCCCAGGAATATTAAGGAAAATTAATGTCCATTAGGATTGAAAGTTAGGCCTGTATTAATGAACTCATCTTGGCTGAGATGCGCGTCACAAGATACGTCAAAGTAAACGTCAAACCATAGAACACTGTCATTTTTGACACATCTGAAGACGAGCATTAGAGTTGAGATTAGTTTATTAATACGGGCCTTAGTGCGCTACATGCACTCGGTTGGTTGGCTCAAGGCTCAAAGGTCTATTGAAACTGTACCGCCAAAGGACTCCCTCCTCTAGTAGTTTATTATGATTGGGTGTCGTTTAGTAGTGTCATTGATACTAAACGAGTTTGTTTGTGCCAATGTTTCTTCCTAACAAAACGGTGCCACACTGATCTACTCTGAGACTCCAGAAAAACTCAAATTCTACGAGGACGGAATTGGGGATACAGTTATAAGATTCTATAAATACAAAAACCTATTTGGGGAGTTTAAAAAAACTTGCACATCCTTGACTTTTTCTTCAGATTTGAGAAAAAATCCGCACGCTCGTTGGGATCATCATTCTGAACAATAAAAAATAGTACTCCCGATATGTCCCCAAAAATATGTATGGAATTGTCCGATTTGTTACCAAGAAACGTATTGGATTTTGATAACAAAACGGAACCATACGTATATTTTTTTTCCCAAATCTGAAGAAAAAGTCAAAGGTTTGCTATTTTTTTGAAACTCCCCATTTCTCTTAAAAACCTGATGCAAAATGCATCACACTTGTTGATTCATCGCAAAGTGTTGTCATTTAAGATATCCATTGAAAAACATCGTTAATACATCGTTACCGTCCCATTATTCTCAAGCTATACCAAGCACGAGTGATAAAACTTTAGGGTCGAGTCAATGATGATATTGATTTCTATACTCTCACGTTATCTATGTTTATTGATAGATAAAAGACACCTCAAAGACATGTCACTTTTTCACTGCTACTGATGCGAGTACATAGTTTGGTAATTTAAGTAGGTCACATCGAAAAAAAAGGGTCTTAATTGAGTCCTCAGCTTCTAGCTTAAGTGACAAAGTCACCAGGTGGCAAAATCAAAATCATAAACGTGCCTTTAGTAGCGTAGTACTTTATGAGCAGTGGTGTTATTTTATTGCATTTAAGTTTCCTTACAGCCACAGATCTTTGTGAGCAAAATGGTATTTTAATACAGGTAATTAATCTCTAATTAAGCTGCTACGTTATTATTAACAATGACTCAATGTTTACTCTCGCATCTTGACTGCGCTCCGGAGGAATGCTGTGACTAAGTTTCCGACTTGAAACCAAAACGAATAAAATGAGAAACGTGACTCCGCTGTCTGTAAATAGGTCACACTGTTATTGGATTCCGTTGAAAATAACTAGAGAATTAACTAAGAAAACAAATTCCAGTAGCGCCTTTAACGAGGAAATTATAGGATGTTGGTTAAAGGCAAGAGCTTTAGAATACGGGCCACTTGCCCCCTATTTCACCAACGTAACAATGACAGGTGACATGACATGTGACATTGTAGTATACATGGCGCAGCCTACATCAAACCAAGTGATATATCAGCGTGTTAACTTGGCGATGTAAACCGAATTGTCACCTGTCACGTGTCATTGTCAAGATGGTGAAATAAGGGGTTGGAAGTACTGTGCATGAGTGTATCAGAGCGAGCCAGAAGGGTAGATACAAACCCTGAGGCTGTTTTAGGAGCTACTTTGAGGCCCACGGACATTTGCAAGATCTTGAATGCAGTTGCGTTGCCAACTCTGAGGAGCAAGATGGGATGTCACCTAGTCATACATACATACATACATTAAATCACGCCTGTTTCCCAGAGGGGCAGGCAGAGACCACTTCTTTCCACATGCTACGATCTTGACAAATTTCTTTCGCTTCTTCCACATTCATACATCGAGTCATGCACGCACGTCGGTTTCGGGTACTTAAGATTCGGCCGTTTGCCAGTATTTCTCCGATTTGACTCGAAAAAGTACGCCTAGGGCGGCCCCTTCCGACCCGTTTCACCTAGTCATACCCTTAAATTGGCAAAAATTAAAAGAAGTCGTGGATTCAAACCTTAATTGATTTGAAATCAGCATAAAAAAATAGTACAAAAATATATAAAAAAGTTAACCTAGTATGTGCATTTGCATTATTAGATATACCTACTGCCGATTTAAGGGATAACATGCAGGAACAGAGTAAAGCGAGCATTGCGTGGCGCGTAGGGTTAGCGAGTAATGGTTCATACGGAACCTGCACATTGGCACAAGGTCTTGTCAAACATGTCAAAACCAATATAGTTTTACCGAGTAGAAATGAGATGAGCGTCTTCGACGAACTGGCTTGGCTACTACTCCATAAAAGAACTAACTTCTGCCAGGTTCAGATACGATTTACATAAATAACCTCTCGTGGCTATGTGTGAGTAAGTACTGAGTAGTATAGCTTTCCTAGAAATTTCTAACTAACCCGTCTTCCCTTTGCAGTTTTAGTTTCACTTGTATAGTTTTTCTAACGGTCAGGTTTCTAGCGCCAAGAAACTTTCATTGAAAAGGATTTCAATTCAATAGCTACGTCTCTAAAGAAATAAGAGCCTCCTAAAGGGGAAAATGTCTGTCTGTCGAGTATAAAGTTTGAATTCTAATCAAATTCTTGGGTCAGCGATACCTTGAATCTGTAAAAAGTCAACACAACCAATGGCTGATTATTACGCATATTTTGACACTCGTAAGGGAATCAAAACTTATAAGGTACTTCCCGTTGACCTAGAATCATGAAATTTGGTAAGAAGAAATGTCTTATAGGCTTTACAGCACATGTAAAGCGGATAATCCGGAAACTGTAAATTTGTGTAGGTACAGAACCGGAAGCCTCGGCCGATTTTCGTGTCATGGTTAAACCAAACGAGCACACTAGCCATTTCATGGTAAGTGGGCTCTGAATTCTCTGACACCCATTGCCAACCTATGGAGTAAGGTGGAATATGTCTCTATGGTAGTAGCTTCACCAGTTATCTTACCTTAAGGTGGTGATAGACCTGAGCATTTACTAAAATGATCAACGGAATGTGCGTGCCGGTCGGTTGTTCGATTCGAAGTATCAGAACCAATCGGTACTCGCATTTTGTCGATCATTCTAGTGAACGCTCGAGTCTATCAGCACCTTTACATACCGAACCACATCAGTACGAACACTTAGCGGCAGAGTAGCGTTTAAGATGATCAGAATGGACACACGAGACGTCCTACCACCCGGAAAAGTGCAAATTCCTGTTGCTTATCCTACGAATCTTATCTTAGTGTTGCCAACCTTAACAGGGTGTAATTTTTAGGGTCGTTCGAGATAATCTCGAACAAATGCTTTAAATTTTGATTTTTGATGTTTTTCATTTTATGTTATTTTGTGTTAAGTGTGTCACTTTCCGTCTCTTCACCAAGCGGTTCCAACGGAAGACCAGTGCTGGCTTTACGGCTAGCGAATGCTGAGTTTTTTGTATCTATGTACCTAATGTTGTTTTGTATTGTTGCGAATAAAGGTCTCTTTATCTTTAATATTGTAGCAACATTATAATCAAAACAGCGTCTAGCATTTAAGCCGCCACAAATTGCAGTAAATCAGTCCTTTCGCCGGTCAGCAATATAATGAAATCTGAACTAGATCTAGTAACAAAAGGTACCGTAAATATTCCAAGATACTACCTGTCAATTATAATAACTGCAAAACCTATTGAAAGATTTGAAAGCAAATTTTATGGTCAAATAATTGTAATGTTCGTTGGGGCACGTTTCGTCGACAATTTGTGTTAGCTTAGAATGGCTATAGATAAATTAAATACAATCAATATCAGGGTCAATCACAAAAACTGAACAACGAGAAACATACTTATATAGATAAATAAATACGTATACGCATATATCGTGGTTAGGGTTCATTGAATACAAAACGGACACAATCCGAAATGAGTCAGTGTTGCTTTTTAAAAGTAGAAGCAGCTGGAATACTGTTTTTAATGGAAGAGCAAATTATTTTGAAATGTGTCCGTTTTGTATTCAATGAGCGATATGTAAATTTGATTCAAGATTTAGGAATCATAATGCGCTCGTCACGCAAATATTTTCCCCATATCAGAAATAGAATACCAATTGACTAGGTTAACCGCCTCTCCAATTTTACAATTTTTACCTTTTCGTCTGCGGCTTTCGACGTTATACAAAGATAAGAAGTGTTATCTCAGATCGGTTAATTAAGGACGGCCGTAAAGCGTGGTGCGTGCGTCCAACACGCTCGCGCTCGGACAATCTTTTCGCTACCACCATCTTTGCTCGCTCGCTGGGCTGCAATTCAAAAGCGATATGAAAGTTTGTGATTAACAAATTTAGTATAGCCCTTAAACAAGATGTGGTAATCCTTTTTTTCCTACAATGCTTATTCCGATGTTTAACAAGAGTAACTATTTCCCATGACTGCCATTTACAAATGTATTTATGGATAATGCAAACTGATTTTACTTATAGCAAAAAAAAAACTTTAATGTGCAATAAATTAATTAAATTATATTATGATAAGATAGTTTCATAATTATCCGTAAATAAACTTCAAAGAATATTTAGTTAGTAAATAACAAATTATCACTATCACTACATAGTATAAAACAAAGTCGCTTCCCGCTGTCTGTCCCTATGTATGCTTAGATCTTTAAAACTACGAAACGGATTTTGATGCGGTTTTTTTTAGTAGATAGAGTGATTCAAGAGGAAGGTTTTTATGTATAATAAATTTTGTTTTATGTACGTGTGTTATAGAAAACTCAAATAAACCGAAGCGAAGCGAGGGCGGGTCGCTAGTAATACTATAAAACTAAGTTCTCTCCTCTGTTTTCCCTGCTATTGTTGCTGCGCCCAACAGGGTCCACGTATCATAAACATGTATAGTATACCTTACCTATGATTGTGCAACAACATCTTTAAAATGTGGAATGCAATTAATGTATTGAGTATTGAGTATTGAACGACAAACGAAAAGTTGTTAATGTGAAATTCTTCTATTATTACAGTAGGTCTAACGTAGACTAATTGGAAAAAGATGTTTAAAAAAAAAACCGCAGCACAATCGGACACTGATGGTTAATTTACATTGGTCCAGCAAAAGCAAGCTGTAGAAGTACATTGCGTCGTTACAATAGTTCAAACGTGATAACCAACTCGTCAATGTATTTCTACCGGCATGCTTTCACTGTACCAATGTAAATCAGAATTTAGTGGGTCTAGAAGGTTACGAGGGCTGCTACTTAAGTAACCGGAATCCGGGATTCCAACATTTTTAAACGCTATATCTGACCTCCATGGTAAAATTTTCACTTTTTTGAATACTGGCCGCTATATTTTTTTTTCTTATCTTACGTAGTCTTTTGTTTTTGGCGGGTTTAAATTTTAATCTCGCTGCAAGTATGGAACTCACTCGTGAAAATATTCGTGCTATGATTTATTACGATTTTCAGCGTGGTTTAACGCAACAACAGTGCATAGATCAACTAACTTCGACTTTTGGTGATGAAGCTCCATCCAAAACTACTGTGTATCGCTGGTTTAGTGAGTTCAATCGTGGACGTAGTATGCTCAGGGACGAAGTTAAGGATGGTCGCCCGAAATCGGTCGTTGTACCACAAAATATTGAAGCTGTGCGAAAACTTATCATGCATGTCCGTCATGTTACGTATCGCGAGATAGAGGCGACTATAGGCATATGTATGACGAGCATTAATAAGATATTACATGAACATTTAGCTGTGAAAAAAATTTGTTCGCGTTGGATCCCGCACAACTTAACTAAGGATCAAAAAGAGGCTCGCGTCGAATGGTGCAAGGAAATGTTGAAAAAATATAACCGTGGTGACTCAAAAGCTGTTTATAATATCTACACAGGTGACGAATCCTGGATCTATGCGTATGATCCCGAAACCAAACAACAATCAACGGTGTGGGTGTTTCAAAATGAGCCGAACCCTACGAAAGTAACTCGTGCAAAAAGCACCTTGAAGCAAATGGTGGCCTGCTTTTTTGGTATTAATGGCCATGTGGCTACAGTGCCCCTGGAGAATCGTAAAACGGTTAGTTCGGAGTGGTACACGACCATTTGTTTGCCGGAAGTATTTGAAGAAATACGGAAAAACAACCAGCGACGGAGAATCATTCTGCACCATGATAACGCCAGCTGTCATACATCACGTGAAACGACTCGATTTTTGGAAGGTCAAAATATAGAATTAACGGGTCATCCACCGTACAGCCCTGATTTGGCACCCAATGATTTCTATTTATTTCCAAATGTAAAGAATAAATTACGTGGTCAACGATTTTCGACCCGTGAAGATGCCGTCGACGCGTTCAGACAGCACGTTTTGGAGATACCTCAGTCAGAGTGGAAAAAGTGCTTTATAAATTGGTTTCAACGTATGCAAAAGTGCATCGATTATCACGGAGAATACTTCGAAAAACAATAAAACCATATTTAGCCATGTACGTTTGTTTATTTTTTCTATTCCGGTTACATAAGTAGCAGCCCTCGTACATTGCGTAAAATCTAAAACCAGTCAATGTGATTTGTCGGCCGGTCGATCATTTCGCCTTTCTTTTTATACTGGGTAGTGGAATTTCGAACTACCTACAACAAGTCACGGGCAAATTGTGATAGCCACTCTGTATCACTAGCACAGCTTAAATTCGCTCACTCCCAAAATACCACAATTACAAAATACCAGACTACTCTCTTTACCAGATTCCCAAATCACCAGCTTCGAAATATTAGGTAAGCATAATCAATCAACGATACCGAAATTTAAATGTTATTTTTTGAGATTCAAGTATATTGAGAATCTGGTATTTTAAAATTCTGGTATTTCGGGAATGAGCGCATAAATTTTGTCGCTTGTAGCTCAGAGCGTTTTTTTCGATTTTAACCAGGTTAAAAGTTTAAGAATTCGCGGGTTAACCGGCCTGCTTGCTAGAGCCTGTCACTTGGACCAGCCTCATATATTTACAGTTAATGCCCCTGACCACACATGATTTAATAGACTCATCCGCCCGAACATTACCGTCGGCGCGCGCGCGGCCTACAGCCGGGTACGCGTGAACTTATCGCACTCCCAAAGTGTTGTTCGTTGAATTACACCTTTTTAAGATTTGATAAATAAATAATAACGTCACTGTGACATAGTTATATTATCTTTGGGAGAGCCCATCAGTGGTCATCTTTCTTGACTCATAATTATACCATTATTTCCTTGATACACTAATTTAAAATGTCATGTTAGGATATTTGGCTTCTAGCTTTACGTTTTTAGTGATCTTCTTCTTATGGTGCCTCTCCGACTAGCGAAGGTTGGCAGTCAGCTCCACATACTCCTCTCTATTCCTCGCGACGCGAAACCGTTGAGCAGCACTCGCAATTTCAGTCCATCCTCTTATATCCTCCTAAGCCAAGATTTCTTCCTGCGACCCACGGATCTCTTCCCTATAAAATCAATGATCCCTCTTATTCTTGCGTACAGTTTGACGACTTAAAAAACTGGTTTTAGGTTTGTTGACCGCGCGATTCAAGACATTTGGCCAACACTTCCTGCCTTCCGAATCCAGCGTCTTATGAACGTCGTGATTTTTCTGAAAATACGACGCAAATCCACCCCGAAACTTCGCTGTTCGGTTGAAGTGGTGTAACATCAATCAAATGACGTCATGACGATGCGTCATGGCCCCGGTGAAAGGGTGAAGTTGACCAATCGCAGTGTTTCCATTTTCGATCTGTGTTTACGAATAACTGCCAAGAACTCTATATATAGAGTCAATTCTGTGTTGAAATCAGTAATTGAGGCACTCAAGGTTAACTTTCCCTTCGATGATGACTATTACAT
Organism: Acleris laterana; assembly: GCA_963966035.1. Classification (NCBI taxonomy): domain Eukaryota; kingdom Metazoa; phylum Arthropoda; class Insecta; order Lepidoptera; family Tortricidae; genus Acleris; species Acleris laterana. Next base: position 2,978,113 of record OZ014463.1, on the reverse strand, counting down.
ATTTTACTTAAGATTTTAAGGCTTATTATTACTTCGGTTTTGTTGAGGAAATAACAGGTTACAATTTTATTGTAAAGCGTAGAATAGACTGACAGTTAAACTTGAAATCAATCATGTTCTACGTGAATAAATGAATCTATCTATCTATCTAATTTTAAACACATAGACTCGCAAATATACCCTCGATAAATATAACGCTCTCTATAAATATATACACGTAGGCTCGCAAACAAGAAAAGAAAAATATTTATCGCCGTAAAACAATTGTGATACGTGTTTATGGAACCTAGCACGGAGATCCTTTTAGATTTATTTTTCAAATTACGGTTTCAGCTTTCGCTCATTAAATGGCCGAAAAAGACATCTCAGTGCCGCTTGTCGTAAATATACCCGTATACTGGCCCGACCGGCTGTTTATCTCGTTATGTCAACAGCCTCCAGCTGCGCGCGAGTGGATAGACGGATAGAGGCGCGTGGCGCCATCTATTGGTATTGTCCGGAACTAAATAGATGGTTGTGCAGCTTAATAGTCCGGCAGTTTGACACAAAATACACGACATGTTGGACTGTTAAAAAGATGAACATTTCTACGTAATAAATAACCATATCCTTTTATACGTTACATGACTTACATGTTAACGATGATACCATCTAAAATAAATATTGTCATTATAAGTTTTCGTAGGTCGATTTTTTTAAATTAAGTAAAATTGGTAAATATTGATTCGCGTAGGTTTCGTCCCTCTCTTTAAAAGTTTGTCTTCGAGTGTCGTGATTAACTTGTGCATTTTAATCATTAAAAAGTTCTAATTCAAAACTAGCATGAATGTTATATTGCGGAAACCTTGTTTATCGTCTGTTTGTTGATCCAAGGTCCTAATTCAGCACATCTGCCATTAAGGAAACCCGATCCGTTCCCACATGACATGACGTCTGGGGCGGCTCGAGTCATGCGGAAAATCATTATGGGAAGCCTTACCGTACTGCCTTGCCTACCTGCTGTCTGTATCAAATACGGTAGATCCCTGTGAAAATATACTCACATAGGGTCATATTCATAAACCTATCTTGAGTGACTTCCTGTCGTAAGGTGCATAGAAAATGACACGTATCTATGACTTGAAACAGGTATCTGAAAATGAGTTTAAAAAGTGAGTTCATTGGATATGCCAGGGTGGTAAGCGTGCTCTTGGAAGTATTGGCGTGTACCTAAGGTTTGTTTCAATAGAACTTGCCAACAATGTAAACAAAACATTCAATGAGATATCCATATTCTAGCACTATTTTATTCTTTTAATGGTTTAGGATAATGATTTGGATAGAATTGATTAAATAACACATGGATTTATCAGTATTTGATGATGTAGAATGCAAATTAAAGACATTTTGAATACAAGGTTTGTTTACATTGTTGGCAAGTTCTATTGAAACAAACCTTAGGTACCTACACGCCAATACTTCCAAGAGTATACCTCTATTAACTTTTTCACAAAACTGTATACATTTAGAATGTATAACCCCCGGCAAAATTATTTCAGAGAGCTATACGTTTTGGTTACGGTAAATTAAAAAATTCTAAATAACGATAAATTTCTTCCCAAAATAGCTTGAGCATCTAGGCAAGACACTACTATTGTAAAAACTTCACTAGGGATTCGTTCTTTATGCAAAACACACCGTTGAAAAACCCCAACGAATTCAAACCGGTACGTTAAACGTTTCACAGCGGAAATTAAAGGGAACCGGGACGGGGACGATGCCCTAGATACGCCTAGAGTTCAGCACGCCTGAAGTACGCGTCGCATGTACGTATACAGTTGCGGCAAAAATTCTACTATATCATCTGACTTGGTTCATACTAATTTGGTTCAATGTACGAATAATATGAACTAGCGACGCGCCCTCACCTCGTATCTGTTTATGTGGGTTTCTATAACACCCATAAAAACCTTCCGTAAAACAAAAACTAACTGATGATGAAAACTGCATCAAATTTGTGCGTGATTAAGGAGTTAGCGGATATACAGACATACAGAAAGATAGAGAGACGCGGAAAACGACTGATTTTGAATTATACTGATTAGATACCTATACCTGAAATCGTGAGACGACCTGGGGGTTACCAAAGACGCAAGAAATGCTTGTAATAAATGTTAATCCTTACGACATGGTATAAGGTTGCGAACGTCGAAAAAAAGGAAACCGACAGAGTTTCTTACAGGTTCTTCTCTGATTAATGATTATAGAGAACAAGATGAAATGCATGGTCGAAGTACTGGTGATCAGGTTTGTCGTAACAAAGCTACCTTATTTGAAATTCATGCACTAAAATGTGGTTTATTGGCAAACAATAGGGTGTAAAGTATTTTGTCTAGAACGTGTAACTGTTATAGAGGCTATGTAAAAATTATAATGGCAATCAATCATATCATACTAGTTGCTAGTCGGGTTTTAGTTATTATTAAGTTTAACTTTCGTAACTTGAAAGAGACTGTCTAGGATATCTTAATTGTAATCTTAAATCAATTAAATCACACATAATTATGAAGTAGCTAGGTATATCTACTGCACTCCAAACCAACCTACACAGTGTAACCTAAATATTATTTGCTAGTTGTCTGCAAGTCATATCATAACTTTATCTGGGTAGTGATTATCTGAACAACGACGGTCGGACGGACGGACGAATGAATGTCCAAGCGGTGAGTTTAAGTAGTCCCGTCAGTGCGATCAAAACATATTTTAGCGCGTGCATTTTCAATTTAGCAGCATGTTTTCTGCCGATGGATCGGACGTAACTGCTTAATTGAAAATGTGTTTTGTTCGCTCTGACGGGACTACTTAAACTCGCCGCTGCGATTTCGCTCGTTCGTCCGCCGTCCGTTGTTTTTGAAAGAATAACACCCCAGTATGTAGGTAACCTAAAATTCAAGCGGTAATTGGTGCCGGCGGCCTGGATGAATTCTTCACAACTTTTACTTTGCGACTAAAAAGAGCCTCTACAATTCTACATTCATATTACTTTCAACTGTTTCGTTTCAGTCATAACGTCGCAAAATCTGATTTAGTTTTGGCGCATATGCCCTTTTGCTCGAGTATGACAGCATTGTACTCCAAAACGCTTATGATATGACTGAATGGAAACGCTGGGAGGCTGCAATATCCGGGAATATTGATACTTGGTGTGCAACTCTGAAAAGAGGTGTGGCATAGGATTGTTATAAAAATCTAGGCCTTTATTCTACTTTGGTATTACCCCTATTGCTATCGTATTATTCACGTGATAATAGCTATCATAACGTTAACAATACGATTACTATAGGGGTCAAGGCAATGTAGAAAACGTCGTGCCCTGTTGTGTAAATAAATTATGAACTATAGATATCATTATTAATAAAAATCTTGCATAAAATGACCTAGTTCCAAACTTAGCTTACTGTGATTACTAAACAATGATTCGACATGCTTATAAAGAAAAATAAATACTCGTGGTCATCACTTCAATATCTATCTGCCTTGACAGGAGATCGAACCTGGGATCGCTGACTTCATAGGAAAATTACTCGAATCACAACATTCAACAACCCTGCTTCATTTTCTCAATCTCTCAAGGATTCGTTAGAAGCAATCCCTTAAAGGGATAAGTTTACCTTCGTCATTTTTTTTTGTCTTCATTGTATAGTTTTTCTTTTTCTTTTATACAATTAACTGTTTACATACTTATATAATCCTGATAGGACAGCGGGTAACAAACTACGCAGACAATTGCGGCCAGAATTATTGGTAACTAACTTCTGCCCGCGACTTCGTCCGCGTGTTACTAGTTTATATCGTAGCTCCATACAAATTTTCCCCCCTCTATGTCGCCCCCTTAGGGAAAAAAACTATCCTATGTACCTTCCCAGGATTCAAACTATTTTTGCACCAAATTTCACCTAAATCGATTCAGCGGTTTAACTGTGAAGAGGTAATAGACAGACACACTTTCGCATTTATAATATTAGTATGGATGAGTATGGATTAGTGCCTTCTTTGTACATATTAAGTATAATCATCGTAAAAGGTGGCCAGGTGGTGGGTGGCATAGGGGGCGAGTGAGTTATAGCCCGAGTTGTAGATCGTAGACGGTTAATTTATCGCTTTACTGCTGGAATTGATTTAGTTTTGAGGACGCCTGTTTGAAGTACGAGTATCTTTGACTTTGATTGGTTTCATATTTAATAGATCTCTTCATAACAAATTATTAGTTTCTATATAATACTTTGAAAACTTAATCTTTAACTTGAGAAAGCGAATTCCGTGGGTCGGAAGGGAAAAAGTCTTAGGTCAGAAATATAATCGAATGGAAAAAAATCGCGAGTGGTGCCTGACTGTTACGCGGAAAGCGATTTGTATACTATACAGTGTGTTACCGGCATGCGGGCATTTATTAAAACTGCCGATAATATGTTACTTTAGCAATTGTTTGCAAGTACAAAAATTATTAAAATAACTTCACAATTAATTTTCTTAGATACTGTCCATTTTTAATGAATGTGCTGCGTCTTCATCGTTATCAGTATCGATGTTGCTTAGTACAAGGCATGTCGTATAGTACGGGGGCAAATCATATTAATCAAAGTATCCGTCGACCGTCATTTACACTTATCAAATTGCTGTGCTTTACATTGCTGGCAATTAAAATGTTGTTAGAAAGTTAACAAAACCTGAAAATTTGTTTAATAATTAAATTAATGTCATAGTTACGTTACAGATATACTGTAGTGAAATAAGGTTGTATTATAAGAATACACCTTATTGCACTTTTCCTTTTTGTTAACTGGCCGTTTAATGGTTTGAATTTTTAAACTAACGGTTCGATGGAACACCGGCTTTGTTTTGTATAATTTCAGGAGACGCCTCTCGACCACGGTGCGAGGCACGATAATGTAGTAATTGTGCTTTTAAACTAATATAGAAAGAAAGATAACGAAAAGATTTTTATTAACTAAGTACACCCGGCATCTTCAATGCGCGGATTGACATTATTTTCTTTTTAGAGTTAGGTAGGCAGGTTCTTTTTCTCCATACTTGCCGCCCTGCTTTTTGGCCAGGTTTTGAATGGGCGGAAGCTTCCTGTGTTATTATGGTGGTCGATTTATTTAAATGACACATTCTAAGATCGACATGTTAATCGCACAGCAGGCTATCCAGCAAGACTGGACGAGTAAACTCTGTTCATGCCTGGTATAGGTAGTTGTTAGGGCCTGTTAGGTTTCATCCCTACTTCCAGAGGGACGAGGGATGTAGTGAAATAAGGTTGTATTATAAGAATACACCTTATTGCACTTTTCCTTTTTGTTAACTGGCCGTTTAATGGTTTGAATTTTTAAACTAACGGTTCGATGGAACACCGGCTTTGTTTTGTATAATTTCAGGAGACGCCTCTCGACCACGGTGCGAGGCACGATAATGTAGTAATTGTGCTTTTAAACTAATATAGAAAGAAAGATAACGAAAAGATTTTTATTAACTAACTACACCCTTTTCCTCATAATACCTACGTTATTTTAACCTACTTTTAAAAAAGCCAGTGCTGGTAACACACTGTATATGGTATTAAATGCAATTTGTGTAGAAATCTGCCAATTTTTAAATTTGATTCTTTTGTTTGCAGGTAATGTCAGCCAAAGATGGACGTTGTAAGTTCATTTCGGCTTGCGGAAATAAAGGCATTAAGCAAAGTTTGGAAAGCTCCCAAGTTGAGCTGCCGAGGGCATTAAAAGCTATTAGCTTAAACGTGGAGCTTTTTGTTGGATCAGGCTGGATTTATAGACGTAGCTGTGAATTGGAATAAAAACTTGCAGCGGCCCGTTTGAATTAACCAGATACTTGGGTTCATTATAGTAAATGTTTTTTCGTTTAATGCTTTGAAGCACAGACCACTTACCCTATAGACTCCGCATACAAAGGCGCCCCCGTAAGCCATGCTTATGCTCACAGAACACTAATTGGTTGCCATGGTTCTATTGGCGCGCACCACGACGCGCACACTTGATTATTCGTTGACTTTGAACTAGCCAATCATGGTGCACTTTCCGCCCCCCGCGCCCCGCCATTTTGGCTTAATGAGATACTAGACAAACTGTTCCGAAGCGGAGTCTATAGGGTAAGTGGTCTGTGCTTTGAAGTAAGCGCTTGGTTAAGTTGATATTCGAACGGGCGATCACTGTCAAAGCATCATCGTTTTTAGATGTGTTGAGATAAGATCGAAATTAATTTGACACTCATGCTCAGGAGACGGTTGCAGAGATTTTTTGTGATGTCTTCTTACCCTGCTGGAATCTTAACCCTTAAATGCATAATGATCTAGATTTACATCGTATATTTTAAAGTACAATTTCAAACTTAGAATTTATGCAGTAACATTTGTAGCATTGTCAAAATTCAAATTTGAAAATGTAAAGACGAGTTTGATTTTCGACACACTATGCATTTAAGGGTTAAGACTGCAATGCTAATCTTATCATTCCGCTGCCAATTGTAGACGGTAACTGCAGGCGTCTGACACCTGCTGCTGCTAGAGATGAAAGAGACTTAGTCTTTTAAGGCCTATTAAAAAGACTAGACTATTTTTTAAAGCCTTACGACTAAAATAGTCTTGTAACCCTTTAGTCTATAGTCATAAGACTACAAACTGACGACTAATTTCAGTCGTAGTCTTTAACCTTATAACTAAAACGCTTAAAAGACTAAAAGGACCAAAAGCACCTTATCGCCTTGGGCTGGCGTGTCACATAGGAAATCGAACGTTTTGATAACTCATGAGTAAAATAAAATCGGAAAGCAGCAACATTGTCTATCCTTGTGGTTAGTAGGACACAAAATATGATGATGAGTCCAGGGACCGGAAAACCCGTTCCTTTGCTTAAGCCGTTCGAACGGCTTACCCGTTCATACGGTAAGCCAATCGTTTGGGTAACCTCTTCACCGGCTTACCCAACGATGAGATAGCCCTATCAAGCCAGGTTACCCCAACCGTATCCCTTTGGTAACCGCTTACCGAATGTTGTTGGATTTGGTATTAAGCGCTTACCGTTCGGGTTAGGGTAACCCCTTCGCCACCTTCCCGCGCGTGCCGCTATTTTTTAGGTACTTATATTTGATGCCACGTCGTATTCATAATACCGATGAGCTGCGTCACTTTTTTGTTTAGGCATAATAAAGCCGGGAGTAGGTATGTACAGTCGCCATCAGATATATCGGAGCGGCCGAGGTACTCAAATATTTCTGAGCAGCAATAAATTTCAATAAATTCTTTACGGTAAATAAGGTCAATAAGATCTGAACATCCAATTCGCCACAAATATATGAGCAGTGGTTTTTCAATTAAATCTGAACACACAACGAGACAATAATATCTGAAAGCACAACTCGTCAAAGTTATCTGCACAGACAGGGTGATCATAAATATCTGAACATTTAAGGAAAATATACCTTAAAGCACTAGGCATACAGTTTAAATGTAATCGTACAGATGTAATGAATTTTCCTTTTACAAAATAAGTAGGTAGGTATACAAAATATAAATCTGCGAAAAGCAACTTCACGGTCTTCACAAGAGACACATTTGAATAAAATATTTGGCAATTCACAAAAACGGTAGCATAACTGTCATTGCATATAATTCACAGCGTGTATTATCAAATGCAAATATGTAATATTGAAGCTGCTTAGCTGCCAATAGGTACGAATGCTTTGCAATATTTCATCCACTATTGTGTCAGTCCCCATGGCCTAGCGGTTTAGTAATTAGAAATCATAATTTATATATACCGTTGCATCAGGGTTCAAATCCTCAATTGTGCTTATTTTTTGTATTTTATTAAGAATTCATGTTCATTTTTTTTTTTAAATTAAACCTGTAAACAAACTTAACATCAATATTTATAGAAACTCGTTAGTTTTCAAAACTACAAAAAAAAACAAAACATAGTGAGTTCAAGCCTCCGTACCGCTCAATTTTCTTGATGATTCCAAATAGGAAAAAAAATACAAAAAGATGGTCTTTGATTTTGTATAAACGGCCATACAGAGTCCGGGCGACACATGCATACCGCACGATTCGCACAGTACGAGTAAGATAAGGACGCCATTAGTATCACGATGACGTCACGCTCTATCTCAGGCCAGGCAGTGTATACACCCTACATCCAGCAGAAAACTCTTTTTAGTTTTGACATTGATAAAACCGAATGGTGGTTGTGTAGAAAATGTATTCCAGCGTAGTAAGTTAAAGAATTTTAAACTGTATGCTAAGTGATTTAAGGTATATTTTCCCTAAATGTTCAGATATTTATGATCACCCTGTCTGTGCAGATAACTTTGACGAGTTGTGCTTTGAGATATTATTGTCTCGTTGTGTGTTCAGATTTAATTGAAAAACCACTGCTCATATATTTGTGGCGAATTGGATGTTCAGATCTTATTGACCTTATTTACCGTAAATAATTTATTGAAATTTATTGCTGCTCAGAAATATTTGAGTACCTCGGCCGCTCCGATATATCTGATGGCGACTGTACACTTACTACTTTTTTTAAATAACAATAACAGTTAATATCTTTACTTGATTAATTACAGTCTCTTATTACCAAAACGACACACCAAATATTAGCACATCAAATTAACTTTCACTTACTAATATAACTACGGAGATGCGCAACGTTCGCAAATCACTAAGAAAGTGACGAGTAATATGCGTGCAATAAACAAATAAATAGGCAAACAAGTGACAAAAGGTAGTTTACGCCAAAAATTGATCACAAGGACCCAACATTTTTGCAAAAATATGCTTAAAGATCAAGGACCAAGGCTGCGACGGCGGCAATTCATAAAGCTTTGACAAATGCCGCCACGAGCGGCTCGTGCCACAGGAGTTCACGCACACTTCACGCCAAGCCAAGACAAGGACCACCTTACTGCCAAATAAGTAGTTACTACAGAAATCACGCGATGCAAAATCGAAGCAATCGTTAACAAAGTATCAACTTTAAGTTATGTGCAAATGCTAGAAGGTTTATTATTATTTGTCTTAGCGAAACAGTGCTTCAAGGACAACATTTCGCTCCCCCTACCCCTTCCTACCTCGCCGCGCGCGCCTGTTGTGTAGATTGCTAAGTAGTGCAAAAATATGTTGTATGGATTGCGCGTAGGGATTGAAATAGCTCGAAGCCGTTCAATAAACACTTGATAGGGAAAGCCTAACGTGGGTTTTAAGGATTCGGTAAGTGCTTAGTCGAATTAATTGTATCGCGTTGGATAGCTTTTCATTAGGGTAACTCGATGATATGCTTACCGCATCGTTAGGGTTTGTAAAAACCAGTCAATCAAATAGCCTATCCAAAACCCTTTAAAGGGTAAGCGGTTCCGGTCCCTGGATGAGTCTTGTGTAATACTTGAACGAGAGACCTTTTAAAAACTTTAGTTTGTTGTAAACAACTGTAGTCGTTTAAGTTGCTTATTCTTTTAATACAACGACTAAGTCTTATTAATAAAAACTTGAACCTTTAGTCTTTATTTTAGAGTCGAGTCCTGTAAGATGGAGGCTAGTCTTTTTAATAGGCCTTAAAAGACTAAGCCTCTTTCATCTCTAGCTGCTGCCGTCTGCCGTTGCCGTCTGTGGTCGTGATTCCGCACCCGACCACATGCAGCAGACGGCAGCTTCAAGCATCGGACGTCGGCGTTACTACTGGGTATGCGGTCGGGCGTCACCGACTTCTGCCGTTGCCGTCTGCCTTCGGCCTAACTACTGGGTCTGCAGTCGGGTGGCGGTCGAGCGGCAGGCGTTGGGACGCTCGCTACTAGGGAATGCAATTACCGGCCAAATTTTAAAAGTAAATTACCGGTAATACCGGTAAATTACCGGTACCTAATCACATTGTTAAAAAGAAAATACTCGAAAGCTTATATTTTGGAACCTAAAGCACTTTTAAAACACATTTTAACATATCGTCGGCTTAGTGCAAGAAGTCATTAACCCACAAAAAGTCAAGTCCGAGAAAAACGGGCCCAAAGTTTTGACTTAGTCAAATGAACATTATTGTTGTAGGTTCGGGTCTAGATTTAAAAATTTAACACAAGTGGTTAGCTAAATATATTTAGTATCTAAACCAATTAAAAACTTTGTACAATAATTCCAAATAACTTTTTTAAAAGCCTAAATATGTAGTTAGTGACTTTTTGTCTTTCTCGCTTAAGGGAACTTACAATTAGTTATTTTTTATTTTAATCACAATTAAATCGAGAAACACAGTTTTAAACGAGAAATTTGGTTTCATCAGTCTTAATTATTACCTTAGAAACTTTATGAACATTATTTACTAATTAACAACGCATAAACAGTTTTAAAAACTCTACTTCACAGATATAAACTCAACAAAACCAGAAAAATAACATAAAATTCTCAAAATGGCGTTATTTGTAACTCCAAACTATAATAACTTAAAAATGTTTTTTTTTTTATAGAGGAACTTAATATTATATTATAATCCCAGACACTCACAGCAAGCAGTACTTACTTACTGTTATAAAACATAAAAACTTCTAAAAGTATTAAAATAAAAAGATCAGCCTTTGATTTTGAACTAATACTGTAAGTACGAAAAAGAGTTAAAAAACCTAGTCATCCATCTTTTTTACTCTTCGTCTTCTGAGTTTGAAGACATTTCTTCAGGTACATAATCACGACTTTCTTTGGCTGGCAAGTTCTGGTACCAGTGGTGAAGTTCCGCGGGTATAATTTTTTCATTGCACATTTTTAGTATGTCCTTTTTTTAGCTAGAGTGATTGGCAGTTTTTGGTTGTAAGCTTTTCTCAAAATGTAAGTGTTATAATTGAAACCCTGTATGGGTTTTTCAAGCTTACGTTTTCGCAGTTGTTTTATTGGGGCCATAGATTGGGATGTATTACTTTTTAATACGTGAAATTCTTGATACTCAGATTTGAAATCGTATCTGTATAAAACAACATTCGGCCTTTTTTTCTCTAGTCGAAAAGATTTCCCTTTAAGCCATCGCAGTTTTTCTCCATTGACGTCAATCGATCGATTCTGCATCAAGTTATCTCTCAAGTCGTTTAGGTTCAAAATATCTGTGTGATTCATAATTATCGGTTCGTACGGTTTTTTCAGGGTTTCATTTTTCTTATTTTTTCTGTTTGATCTTGCTAATCGAATAACATTACAGAAGTCTATCATTGAGTACACTGGCATTAAACGCAATTGGTTCTCAATCGCATATGTGTATGACCAGACTCTAAATATTTATGTTCTATTACCTCGTGCTGAGTTGTCTGAACTAAATACAACTGCAGGCTTAAAAGGAATTGATTACGATTTTGGCCTCCACAGGTGTCAGTGAATATGGAAATCTCTTTTACAGTAGATGGGAGACGTTTTATCCATAGATACAAAGCCGTACCCACCTCATCGCTTCCTTTTTTGCCATCCAGCTCAGACCAGAGGTAACAAAAGCCGTCATTGGGAGTGCGAGCTTCATAAATGGTAGCATTGTACACATTCAATTTGCGTAGGTAATAAAGAATAGAAACAGTTCCATTTGGGATATGAAGTACCTTTTGTAAATCTAAGGTTATTGAATTAAAGCTTTCATCTTCATTAGCACGAATTTTGTCCAATTCTTTGGCTTCTCGACTTTGTTCTTTTAGTGAAATGTGTAAGTCATATTTTTGTTTCCAAGATTCAAGATCGGGTCCGTTTGTATTTTTGATACTGTTATACTTATGACATATTAGACATTGGTCTTTTTTTGGATTATGAAAATCCAAATTATATTCAGTTCCAAATACATTTCTGTATACGTTTATAGTAACAGAAGTCCGAGACGCTTTTTTGCATTCCTCTGTATAAAGTTCGTACATTCTTGAAATAGATAGCGTGCCATCTAAATAGAGTTTTGACGATGTTTTTCGGCAATAGTGCGATTCCATTGTAGGGAATGATTCGATGTGTTGTTTTATAAAATCCATATCGTCTTGTTTGGTTTTATTGTGAGCAACATGCTTACCACATTGGTCTTCTCCTTCAAAAAGACCAGAACTGCCAACCTTGGAAAATACATTGTTTATAGGGCCGTTTGAAATACAGAGGGTACTTTTAAAAAACTTTTCACATACCTTGATTTTACCTTCATCATTAGAAAAAAAATATGAACGTGACATGGTTCGTTTTCTAACTGCTTTTACGTCACACCTTTGTGGAGGATTTACTGATATGTTCGCGAGTATAAAATCCTTTTGACGAAAGTTTTGTTTAAATTTTTTTGAGTGCTTTTGTTTCCAACTCATTATCGTCAATATCACTGATCTTATCAGTCAAAAAGTCAAAAACATAACCTAGGTACCTATACAAAATCTCGCCCTAAGGACAAAATTGGTATTTCGCAAATGAAATACTTACTTACCTACCTACAACTTAACAGCATAAAGTAATTTGCACGTATCTTATTATAAATAAATGACAAAAGTAGTTACGCTGTGATCTTCATTCTCCTTATTTAGAATCTTTTCTAACATCAAAGATCCTCGTCCTGCCTTAAATTTAATACCATTTCGCTTCATTTTGTAAGAAATCACTAACTTCTCGCGTAACGTCCATCCCCGGTCACAGCTAGTGTTGGGATGTTTCCGGAAACATTTCGAAAAGGTCGAAATATTTCCGGAAACATTGCGGGCATGTTTCCTAAAATGGAAACATACCAAATATAACAAAAATTTTGTATGAAACCAAATATTTTTTATATAACGAAACATTTTCTATTTTACCATGTACGTATGTTTTAGTGGGTACGAACTCCTTAGAATGTCATTTCTATATATTTTTCTCTAAGTTTCCAATAAATTGCGTATATTACATGGAAAGTTTCATTGAAAGTTTCCAGAAATTTCGAGTTAGAAATATTACCCTAGTATATTTTAGGGCTTAAATCTTTTAAATGAATGTAAACATGTAGAAAGTAGTACTAGTATACTTAACCTGATGGTGAGAAAATGTTTATATAAAATTTTAACAAAATAAAAAAAACATGTCTGTATTAATTGTATTTATTTTCGTTTATAGCTGTTAAAAATCAACAATGTATATAATATAATAATCAACCATAAAAAATAAACTATTCTTATACATTTTTTAATGATAATATACATATTATAATATAGCTATCTTTCAACATATTCAACGTGCGTAACGTAATCAACAAATAGACATTAAAGTGTAGGTAATCATGTAATTATAAACACTTTCAATTAACAGAGTTGACTAATTAAACCTAGCAAAAATATTTAAAAAAGTCTTTGACACTCAACATTATCAAAATACAAATCTAAATGAGATTAAAATCAAGAATATAAAACTAATGTTTTATTTGTATTAAACAGTTTGAAAATATAATATATCTAACACACAAAATAAAAACGTAACTATATAGAGATCAAAATGAACAATATTAATAAAATATCTGTGTTTTATTGACAAAACATGACAAATTGTTTAAGATCATTATTGTAAGTATCTTATTCTTATTTTACTTCACCTACTTTGATTCTTAGATGTACTTTATTTATTCCAAATCTGAATCAATTTTGTCACTGGACTCACTGGCACTGCAATACAAAAAGCCCAAATCTGAATCTGAGGATGAACATGTTTCAATATTAGAGTTATCGTCAGTTTCAAGAGTATTTTGAATTTCTGTGGAGTTGTTGCATATATCCTTAGCTGTTTTATGTGAAGTAGTTAGAAGCCTCCAATTATGTGAAACATAACTAATCTTTCCAGCCCTGTCAGTTGTTAATTTGTTTCTTTTATTTGTGTGTATGTGTGAGAAAGTCGAAAATGAACGTTCAACAGCCGCTGAAGTCGACGGTACAGTCAAAATTTTTTTTGCTATCTGGCCTAATCTTGTTTGGCCAAAAAAACTATCCCACCAGGCTGTTGGTGCCATTTTCTTGGCCATATTATTAATAAATTGTTTACTCCACAAGCCTTCCTGGTTTTTGTACTGTGACAGTTCCATGAAAACTTCACTAACATTTAATGAATTCATCAATTCAGAAAGTTTCATTATAACTTCACAGCCATCTATGTGTTCATTGCTACTTAAAGATTGACCTTTGTTTGATGGGTCCAAAATACAAGCAGCATAATGTATTGGTTTTAATGCGGATTCTTTCCTTCCCTGAAAGTTATTCTGAAGGACTGTTAGTTCACTGTTATCAATTATGTCGTTGATCCTTTCGCTTTCATCAAAAATTTTGTTTATTTCTAAAAAACACTGATGTACTTTATGAACCGAACAGTAATCACCTTCTAAAAATGTTATCCAAGCTGTGATAGGTTTAAGGATGTCTCGGAGTTTTTCGGTTTTGAGCCAAAAATCTTCATCCAGAATCATTACTTTGTGGTGCCTCGTGATCGGAAGGTTTGCATCATTTATATTAACCACTATATTCTGCAGTATGACTTTTGATACTAAAAAAGTGTCTAAGCAGTGGCTATAGCTTGCCCACCTTGTCTTTACTGGTAGGTGTAAACTGACATTAATACTTTTTTCAGTCGCTATTTGCTTATAGATAGCTGATACAATTTGAGACTTTTTAATCGATTTAATTATTTTTACGATTTTCTGCACCAATTTTGACAGAGATTTAATTTTCAAAATGTCTGAAACGTGCAGATGCAACGTGTGGGCCAAACACCCGCTCCACATAATATTAGGATATTTTTGTTCTAAAAGTTTCCCACATCGTTTCATATTTGCCGCGTTGTCTGTTATAATCCCCATAAATTTTTCAGGGTTTAGCTCGTCTATCACTTTAGCTATTTCAGACATCAAATATTCGGATGTGTGTCGATGTGCTTTTGTGTCCACAAACGAATAGAAAAAAGGCTTCGGTGTAAAAATTACAATATTTAGAATGCCTTCGTTTCTCACGTTGGACCAACCATCTGTAGCCAAATGTAGAACTTTAGCGTCACTTATAACGGAACCAATATGACTCTTTGTTTTATTATACTCGGTATCTAGGAGAACAGTTGACATTCGCTTCCTAGATGGTGGTTTGTAGTTGGGATTCAAATGATATATAGCGTTTTTCCAAAGAGGGTGCTCTAGCATTGAAAGAGGCGATCCTGTGACGTATACTGCTTGAGCTATAGCACTACTGATTGTTTCCTGAAATAAAAAAATGTCATCTTTTAATTGTTTTTCTATTAATACTAAAACGTAAGGCATCACTACATACTCGTAGTATAAAACAAAGTCGCTTCCCGCTGTCTGTCTGTCTGTCCCTATGTATGGTTAGATCTTTAAAACTACGCAACGGATTTTGATGCGGTTTTTTTAAATAGATAAAGTGATTCAAGAGGAAGGTTTATATGTATAATACATGCAGAATATAGTAGAGAAACTTACGTCATCAGACGGAGATGTAGCTTGATGCACGTTAGTGCTAGAAGTTGCATCGGAATCTGAGCGAATTATTGTTAAATCATGGACTCCATGATTTTTGTGAGCACCAGCAGCTGCAGTATCAAATGAGTCCTTTACTTCTTGTGGGCAGTTTTTACACTTAAGTAGGTGTTGTTTCATACGCGTAGCGTTTATTGTCTGATACTGTAAATCACAGAACTGACACACTTGCACATCTTTGCCGAGCACTTCTTTCTTTTTAAAATAGCTACGAACAAGTGACTGAGGTTTCATTGTCAATCGTTTGAAAAAATTATATAACACGCGACACGACCAGGACACGATGATCAACAAGACTAGTAACACTGAGTTTTGGTGCGAAACTGAGGTGAATACATTGCTCCAGGACGATAAACGACATTGCAGCCTTATCTCACACTCATTCTCTCTCTTTCTCTCTTTCCCTCTCTCTTTTAGTGCCTCTCTGGCTCACCACACCACGCGTCCCTGCAACGTCGCACGCATGCGATGACTCAAAGAGTACTAAACTAACGTTATTCAGACACCCAAGTGCGAAAGAGAGGTAAGGTAATACTGGAGGAATATGGTATTTTTAACGGTTTGCACGTCGTGGTCATGGTACTCATAGTGCTATTTAGCTGAAATGATTTTATGAATGTTTATTTACGTGTTTTGACGTGAATATGTCTGAATTTGCTTTTATAGTGGGAGGAAGATCACAAAATCAGAGGATACAGTTTGATGTTGCAACTACATCTCTATCATCTCCATCCAAAATTCAATTACACCACTCGAGAGCTGAATAATCAAAGAATTCGATACGAAGAGTCTTACTTCAATACTTGAAACAACAATAAAAACGTTAAAATGTTCACAAAAAAAACAAAACTTAAACAAAGTATTTTTAAATAAATTGTTGAGATACCAAAACTATGTTACTTGCGGTTCTAAATGTTAAAATAAACAAAAATTGTTAACCATTGGCATATTTCTAGGAAACTTACTTAGAAACTTTCGCTGGAATATATGGAAACTTATAGAAACTTACCGAAATTTATGATTTTGTTCAAATGTATGCAAAGTATATACTTTTATTTTATGGTACTTTTGTACAAAAACATATCTTTTGTAATATTTCCTAACTGTACTATAGTAAAATTATGTTTATAAACATGCATATTTCCGTAAACTTCCGATTCTGAAAACATTTCCGAATTATTTCATGAAACTTTCGGGTTGGAAAGTTTCCATTTTAGGAAAGTTTCCTGTTGCCCATCACTAGTCACAGCCGCAACGGTATGACTTCGATCGCGGTGGCCAAACCCCCGCCCCGTTACCGCGAGAGCAAGACGTACTCGTAGGTATAAATGAGTTGAAATATGAACTGTTGTGCAAGAGTATTTCACTAAAGGTGTTCAAATTCATACAAGTTATTTGCCAAAAGTCACAAACCATAATTTAATCACGTGAATTACATGTCTTTGGACATAACAAAAATCGATAAATATCATTAATTACTTTAAAAAATCATTCTGATTGCCATTAATGCTGTCTCCTAGTTTTTTTAAACTTTATAAAGTGCTTTAGTTATTTTATACTAAAGTAAAAGTGGTAATGTGCATCCAATGCTCATTTTGTTAAAAATCATTAAAGCATGATAATAACTTTTATTTTCGTTTTACGGTTTGCTAAAAGTAACTATATGCATATAATGAATTCTAGCTCAAATACTTTCATAGCTTTATTCATATTCTTTTATTTTTTAAAGTTGATAAGTAACAAAAGTGAATATTTAAACAAAATAAAAAGATAAAAAATAACAAATTTGTTTTGTTTAAAGTTAGTAATGGTCTAAAACCAATTTACATCAAATCAATAAGGCAAAAAGTTAAGTTAATGACTTAATGTCATGGCTGTAACATCGAAATTATTCAATGTAAAAAAAAATGGATCCGTGCGTTAGAAAGAGTAAGTCGCGGCGAATCCGCCTGTGCTTGTACCTGTACTTAGTGATTTTATGCCATTAGTGACTTCTTGCACTAAGCCGACGATATATTCAATTCTTGAAATTGATTAAATAACTAGGTACCTACCTAGTAGTCAAGGCCACTTGAAACTTAATTTTCTGGTCAGTAATCAACTTTAAAATATAAAATAAACGCTTCTACTTCTATACACCACAAAATTTACTTGTACATCAACCAATCGAAAGTATGAAGCCTATAGAATATGCCAACATAAGGTTGACTATTTTTTCGTATCATAACTATTGGTAGGCAGGCAGGTATAAACAGGTAAATCGGTAGCGCGAGCGATAACACTAATAATTCGTAAGTCAGTTCAGTATAAGTATAAATAGTTAGTGTTATTCTGATATTTGCAACAGAATTTGCACGTACAACGTTGTTTTGCTTTTTTTTTCCTTTAAACACCATTCGGTAAATTACCGGTAATCTCTAAAATTTACCGGTAAATTGCCGACGCGAGACTGGGCCGGTATTACCGGTAAACCGGTAATCAGGTTTACCGGTATGCATTCCCTACTCGCTACGGAAGGAGCTTCATAGAAATACATACAAAATAGTATTGACGCCTGCGGTTGCGGACTGCGGTCGGGCCGATCGGTTATGGAATGACACATTTGAGTTCAGGCATGAGCAGGATCAGTCACGGGGCTACGGACTTAGGGGAAGGGGAACCCGCGAGGCCTCAAGGGGTGAACGAAATTAAACTATTTTTTTTATAGTAAATAGTCTGCCTGTTTGTCCGTCTGTGATAAAAACATACTTTTCTCATTTGCTAGGCAAGTTTGAAAGGTTATCGTAAATGGGACGTCGGAACGTCGAAGTGATATGGTAATATGTTTCAAAGCTGTTACATAATCGTTGTATAATCGTTTCTAAAGTGACAGTTTTACGATAGCTTCCTGTTATCTATAGTTAAAAGCAAACTGTGTACGTATTAATCTTGTTGTCCAACATTATGTCCTATTAGTTGTGTAGCACAATGTTATTTTAAACCGCAAGAAATGTTAGATACGATTAGCCTTATAGATAAGTACCTAACTGCAGTGCTTTGTCAGTGTTAACGTCATGTTTGAACTGCTGCACTAATCAGTCAAAGCGACAAGGTACATTAGTCTATACTTTTAGGTATTTAAAAAAATTTAAACATTCCAAACCACGTGACCTTGTTAAACAGCCAATCAAAACTGTTTTATCGAACTTTGACGTACGACGACTTTGACGTCAGCCAATAGAAGCAGAACACTGTCTGCTTCTATTGGCTGATGTGATGAACTATATCACGTGGTTGTTTTGTTTACATGTTTTTAAATGCCTAAAAGTATAGACTATAGTACCTTGTCGCTTTGACTGATTAGTGCAGCAGTTCAAACATGACATTAACACTG
Source organism: Acleris laterana (assembly GCA_963966035.1). Lineage (NCBI taxonomy): Eukaryota > Metazoa > Arthropoda > Insecta > Lepidoptera > Tortricidae > Acleris > Acleris laterana. The sequence continues at coordinate 2,959,213 of OZ014463.1, read as the reverse complement.
ACAAAGCACTGCAGCTAGGTACTTATCTATAAGGCCGATCGTATCTGTTTATACATTTCTTGCGGTTTAAAATAACATTGTGCTACACAAGTAATAGGATTATAGTCTATACTATAGATAGAGTGTGCATCTAATTATCAGGCCGAATGAACTGTGTTTCTTTCCGTTGCTTTAACCTTTGCGGCAGGTGTTCAAGTTGATATTCTCAGTTGAACTTACACACGTGAAATGCTCTTATTTTATTTTAAAAGTAGTTTTTCTATCCATCCGCGTAGAAGTCGTTTATCGCTTTTCCCTCAGGAACTGGGTGTTTTGATGGTGGTAGGACCTTATGCAGGGTCCACCCGGATCACTTCCACCATCTTATCCTTTAACCTACCGCCAAGCAGCAGTGTTCGCATAGTTGTGTTCCGGTGTGGGGTTAAGACAACCGGTGAAATTACTAGCATAGAGGCATTCCATATTAGTCCTCAGGGTTGGCAACGCATTTACGGTCTTAGTATTGCAGTCAATATTTTTTTTATTTTCCCAACACTTAGAACAAAGGCATTTTTATGATGTCTTTGGGTGAATCAACTTTTAAAGTACTCCTTTTCTTTTGCGGTATTAAAACTTTCCTGGTGACTTATGGTTAATAATGATGTATAAATATTAAAATCAGACCATCAAATTTATGAACCCCGCACGTTAAACACCTCAAATATTTTTTAATCATCGAAAAAACCGGGTAACCCAGGGGAAAATGCACTTTTTTCATACAAAACCTAGGGACAACATCGTCCCCTGCGTTACCAACTGTTATAACTATATTATTGTTCAAACCTGTATTATTTTAAATTAAATACGTTAAAATTTTCGCATACTTGTCTAATTAAATTAACATGTAGACCAATATATAGTTTTTCTAAAAACGTGTAATTTGTGAAACTTGTCAAAAAATAGGGAGTACCTTAAAAGTTGATTCACCCCTGTAGTTGTAAAATACTTATTACTCTAGTTATAAAAAAGCGACGGCTCGAATAACCCGTATTACAATCCACCCCGGGTATCACTTCCTCCGCCGCAGATTCATCTCAATAAAAACGTCACGGCGTCGTCTCGTATAAACACGTCGTGATGAGGCGCGGCGCAGACTGCCCGTCAGTGTTGTCACATCTAATTTCGGAAAATTGGTAGAACAAAATCCAAAAATTAGTAGAAATTGGTAGAATTCGAAATGAAAATTAGGTAGATTTACCACCCTGTTTTTAATGATTAAAAATTCGTAGAAAATGTTCCAATTTAACACCAAAATGCCGTGAAATGCTTTGCTATCTGTCAGTGTCACAGAAAGCTTCTCATTTATTTTTATGTCACCTCAAACACAGATTATACAAGAAATTACAAGACAGGCTAAATTCGATAGCAAGTTCGTTCGTTCGTTTGTTTCGTAAACACACGCTACACGCATGAAAAAATGTTTACAATCATAACATTTTGATAAATATCACAATTAGGTAGCTTTGGGGCCGTGGGTGGTAGATAGGTAGACAGGAGGCAAATTAGGTAGATCTACCAAAAAGTTGGTAGATGTGACAATACTGCTGCCCGTTGACTCGCTGACAACTCAACCGTCGGCTCGACGACGATGACATGCGAGCTTTAGTTGTCCTGCTATTAAATATTTGTGACTGTGGACGCTGGTTTGAAGGAGCTCTACTAAATATCTTACCTGACCTAAAGACCTGATTTTATATCTAATATGTGTTGTAAACGCGAAAGTTTAAATATGTCTACTAAAGTTTGTCAAGTAATAATTTCACTGTTGATGTCACAGGTGTATTTTTATAGAGACGACATAAGTTGGTCATACTCTAAACACGTTTTTAATAAACTTCGTTTTTAGTAACGCCTTGTTCGAAATCAATACCCTCTTCTAATAATCTAGGTATAATAATTAAGATATGGATTTGAAGTAAAACGAGACTTCAAAGAACTAATACTTACAAAAAAAACCTTCACTGCATGATATACGAAAACCAAATATACTTTAGAAACGAAGGAATTTACTATACCTACTTTGATGGTGCATAAATGTCAATTTCGCAGCCTCACAGAGTACAGCTATTTTTATCCACAATATATCCCTTACGTTGACTCTACATAAACATCGCATTACTCTACAAGCAAAGCAACTGTTGTCCCTTTCCGAAGCCATAGCTCCGTCTCTTTCCAACGCTATGTTTACAATTTTACCGCAAGCAGATCTAGTTGCAGGTCCGTCGTGCGCGCGGGCAGTCGCGCATCGATCGGTGATCTATAGCGATCTATAGAGCTTGTTAAGTTAGTGATATCAATAACAAAGGGCTATTGTGTCGGTTTAAGGATTGTGGATGCATTTGTGACGTGCTGAATGGTTAAATTGTTTTATTTTATATCGATGGGTTCTTTGCCAATTTATTTGTGATTCAGGTGACATGGTTATTTTAATTATTAATTTTAATTAGATTGATGATACGCAGTTGAAATTTTCCTACAAACGAAAATGTTTCTTACTAAACTAATAAAAAAGATTATAAAATTGCAAAAATGCTATACCGCTAATTAGATATTAGAAAAACCGCTAATCGGCATTCATCCCAATACAATACCGTGACCATGTCTCAAAAACAATTACAATGTATTTCTAGCAATGTGTAAACCAATATCGTTCAGTCTTCAGTTTGCAGACAATTTCCTGTGTATTATTTCCAATGCACAAATAATTTGTACCTAGTGCTGCAAAATCTGATAAGTACCCTCTGATCTATCTATCCATTGAAAATATTCTCTTTTGCTATTTAAAATTAACGTTTTTTTAATACCTGTGTTAGTGTCCTACTGCAAGGCAGAGGTCTCCATAATTTTTCGCCATTCTTGCCTTCTAAAAATTAACTGTCAGTACCGTCACATGTTATTTACCTTGGAATTTAAAATCTCCAAAACATTGTGCTTTTACTTTAGGTACTCAATTCGTACATATTTACTGTAACTGAGCCTATGTAATGAACGGACCTGTGAAACCCTACTAAGTTCCAGCCTGTGTAAGAAACAGAGTTATCATCATCATCATCATCAGGGGATAATGTCACACCATTTGCCCTCGTCCCAAACTATAAGCTCTAGGCTTGTACTACGGGTACTAGACAACGATATAAATACTTATATAGAGAAATATATACTTAAATACATAGAAAACATCCATGACTCAGGAACAAATATTAGCGCTCATCACACAAATATCTGCCCTTACCGGGATTCGAACCCAGGACCTCTAGCTTCGTAGGTAGGGTCACTACCAACTAGGCTATCGCGTCGTCAAATAGTTCTAGTTATAGCAGTCATATAGCTCTATCTTGTTCTCTGTCAGAAACATGGCAGCTTTTAGCACCATAAAATAAGGCCTCTGTTATAACTAGGCATCGGAGTTTTTGTCGCACGGTAAGACTATAGCAAGCTATGGAGTCGTCATTTGCCATAAATCTAAACTCTTATTCATATTCATACTCATTTATTTATTTAATTATTTAGGTTTTTTTTTATAATCAAGAACAACAACGTTGACGAGTTTAGAAACGATTATTTAATGTTATATTTGGAAAATAAATATTACAATAAAAAATAATTCCCATTTTTATACTAATTTAATTACAAAAATTTATAAACTAACAAAAGATACATTAAAACACGGCAGAAGTGAATGTTTTAGTCCACACTAGTGGCGAATTACTTATTCGCAGGTGTATAGTTCAAGTTATGATTTTTTAATCTAATAGATTTTTTTTTAACTTGACTAAGATAAATATACACAACCGACCGCTATAGAGGCATTTTAAGATAAATTAAATAAATGAGTATGAATATGAGGAAGAGATTAGATTTATGGCAAATGACGACTCCATAGCTTGCTATAGTCTTAACTCCGATGTCTAGTTATAACTAGTTAACTAAATAGTTTTATCTGCGCGAAGTACCTAGTTCGTTTGGCTGCGCATTGCCATCTCGGAAAGAAACCACTGTATAATCATATACACAACCGCTATAGCTATATACGTTCCCATCGACTGTGTATTGTTCTCGCCTCGGGATAGTAATGGCATTTTTTAATGTTAGATTGCATCAGATTTTTAATAAGGTTCGTAATTATGGTGCGGGCAGTTCCGTGGGGCCCGTGACCTGTCTGACCACGATCAAAAACGGTGCCTTTTGTTACGTTACATGTTAGATACCTACAGGACCTCTATTCTACACTGTAAAATCATATGGCTTTTGACATGTTACAGCTCGTATTTACTTGACAGAAATGACGGTTAAAAACAATACGATAACAAACACGTCAAAGACATAATGGTTTTACTCACAAGGAAGGGTACCCAACTGTCCGACTCCGATTTGATTCATTTTGATATATGTTATATAGTCTAAAATAACGGACACGCGTATTTTTTTTTTAGATGCCCAAACCCATATTTTCTTGAAAAAAAAAACCGTTCATAGTTTTAGATTTTTCATCGTTGCTTTTTTTTAAAGAAAATATTAGTTAGGGCGATATAAAAAAATACGTACTCATTATTTTTTCATGTTCTCACACGTATAATCAAACCAGTAATAAATTAGAAAAAAAAAACCTCTATAGAAGTTAGAGGGTTTAGTCACTTTTCAGTACTTTGAAGGGCATTTTCTCCTAACCGGTTGATTTTGGGCAGCTAAAAAAAATACGTGTCCGATATTTTTGATAAATCAAATCGGAGCCGGACAGTTGGGTACCCTTCCTTGTCAGTAGAATAGAGGCCCTGTGGCATTTTGTATTTATTCTAAGGCGTTTTGCCCCTTATTCGTAATTCATTTATGGGTGCGTAACGATCGATATAAAAATATTTTCTATAATATCAGTCGATATAACGCTCATTTGATATAATAATTAAATCATATAACAACATTTAATATATTTAAATATGATATAATTATCATTTTATATAACGATCACTTGTTCTAAAAATATTTTATATAACATGCATTAAGTATAATGCATATTTACTATAATCAACTTATGATATAAAGCTAATTTCATATAAAGTACAGTTGGTATAAAAAAATATAGTAACCCCTATTGTCGAAGTTGTTGACCAAAAAAACACCCTGTATAGGTTAGGTTAGGTTAGAATTGTGTCAAGGCGCGAAGCGCCATAACTACGCGGAATAGGAGCTCCGCAAAGCGGAGCTCCGTCGACTTTGCCTCACTGTCAGCGTTGTACCAAAAAAACATGCGACAAAAAAAGTTATTCCAAAGAAATATACTTAACAACTACCAGAAAAGTAGTTTAGGGTTAGGTAAATAAAACGCAACTTGCACATTAATATATCTATTTATATATATATTTTTTACTACCACTTGATAGTTATACAATATGATTTTTATACAAAATGATGATTATACCAAATGATGTTTATAATAAATAAACGATATACCAAATGATAATTATAGTAAATAAAAATAGATATTTTGATAATATACCAATCGTTTATTATATAAAATGAGTGATTATATCCTTTAAAATTATATCAAATGTTATTATATTAAATGAAATTATATTAATTATTTTTATAACGATCATTACACACCCTTCATTTATAACTGTTCAGCTATCTAAATAATTAACCACAGTCGGTTTCAAGAGGCATCTTCCTCGTATAGTATCCGCAGCGCGCTAAGGACAAGGCGTAGTGTAAAAATCAGTAGACGTTATTTTAATTAGTTTCCAATATCCGGTCGCTTTGTAAATAAGTAGTTATGTTTTAGTGATCCCTTTTTGCAATGATGACGGGAAATAACACGCAATAATATAGATTCATGTCTAATATAATAACATAAATCTGAATTCCGTTATGAGTTTTTTTTTATGGAGTTCGGTTGAGGTGAATCGGAAAATTATACAGCTTTAATCCTGGTTTACAAAAAAATACTTACAGGAAATTGCTAGTATTATTATTGCTAACCTTTTTTCTAAATACTAATTAAAGTAAGGATAATTAAACAGAAAACAAACAAACGAAAGAACTTACAAAATTACTTAAAACTACACTAATCTAACAAACAGTGGGCATTGTTCCTAAAATGCTGGCAGCATTGTCACGTTGAATGGCAATGCTTAATCTTTGTGCCAAGTACAGGCCAGCATTTTTGTCACGGGATGCGTCGATCAGGCGCTTTGACAAATCTTTAAAAATACGGTGTGCTCCTGGTCCCCACGGTCCTAAAGTTTCGACCCCAAAAGGCTCAAATAAGTAACTTCTATCAAGTTGACTGTATTTGCGCCTTTTGAGGGTCTCCGCTGATTCCGCCGCGAAACCAGCCCTAGTACTTGTTCCGGGAAGATGTGATGGCGCAAGGGTATCCACGCAAGTGGCATCCCAAACCAACGGCCGGCCCAACTTCCACGGAACAAGAGTCATCCCATCAGGTCTTTTACCATCATCGCGCATGAGACCATTTGGTTCCAAAATAGCCGCGCAATTGGCGGTGGTAAAAGCCCGACGGAGGACATCATTAATGCTGGAGTGACGGGAAAATCTACCAGCACTTCGCGTACAGCATAGACCGTTGTGACCAAGCCGATCGACGCTAGCGCCACACTGGCAGCGGTGAGGAGCACAACATTGTGCACCCAAGCGGAGTGAGGTTGCAACTCTAAATGTTAATAATAATTTAACATACATACATACATACATACATACGTACATTAAATCACGCCTGTTTCCCAGAGGTGTAGGCAGAGACCACTTATTTCCATTTGCTACGATCTTGACAAAATTTATTTCGCTTCTTCCACATCGAGATCCAGTATTTCTCCGATTTGACTCGAAAAAGTACCCCTCTTTCGCAATATTCCTTTGCCGAACACCACTCTAAAGTGACATCGTTGCGCTGAAAAGCAGAAAATCCATCCAGTCAACGGGATTCCAGCCTGAACTGGGGCAGCGGTGTTTCAGCGGCAAGTTCCAAACAATGCTAATTAACTCGCCTCTAGTTTCGTTTTACACGATTGTGCAAAGTTTTCAGTCCCAGCTTTGCGATTCAAATGTTAATGTAAAGCTGTTCTGACAATTGTTAGCTTTGCCTTTGGAAAAACTAGCAGCTTTGGGATTGTACACTTATCTAAAAACATAAAAGATAAAAGATAAAAGATATTTATTCACTAAGTAGGCCGAACGGGCACTTTTACACTTCAAGAATCTACCAGCGCTTCCCAAGAGACCACTGCCGAGGAGAAGCGCCGCAAGAAACTCAGCAGTCAGTCGTTTTTTAACCATATTGAATACTACAATGATACTACTTAGTCTAGCATTATATAAAGCTATAAATATTAAATTAAATATAATATCAAATAGCATGCGTAGGTAGTTCATAAATAATAAAATTAATGTCAGGGCCAATCTTATACAAATTGGCATAGTCCCAGGACAAACTCTAGGCTTTTACTATAAGTACTAACTAGACGACTAAAGATTTATATTTATAAAGAAATACAAAGAAAACACCGAAGACTCAGAAACAAACACGAGCACTCGTCACACAAATATCTGCCTTTTTCGGAATTTGGACCAGGGACCACTAGCTTCGTAGGTAGAGTTAATGGAGTCTAAAGTATCGTCAAGCATTATGGAACATACTGCGGCTAACGTGTATCTCTGGGTGTCAGCCACTGGCATTGTAGCTTCAAAACGGATGGACCGATTTGGACGCGGTTTTTAAAAGAAAGCTAGAATAATCGGGGTAGTTCTTAGGTAGGTTTCATCTATATCCGCCGCTTAAGAGAGATATCATCTCTGAAAGTAGGGGTCGCCTATAATATCAAGACTTATACGAGGGCTGCCTTTTAAGTTGTGTCGTTTGGAAAAACTAAAGACAATTTAAGTGTTAAATGGTATTTATTGTTTTTCAAAGTAATCACCGTGATATGTAATACACTTTTTCATTCGATCGAACCAGTTTTCGAAACACTTATTCCAGTCCGAAGTCGGGGTCTCCAAAATGGCCGTTTTGTATGCCTCAACGGCTTCTTCAGGCGTCTGGTACCGTTGACCACGAAGTCGTTGCTTGATTTTTGGAAAAGTAAAAAAATCGTTAGGGCTTAAGTCTGGACTGTGCGGCGGGTGTTCCAGAATTTCGACGTTTTGCTCTTTTAAAAACGCAATTGTTTGCCGGGCGGTGTGCGAGCTCGCATTATCGTGATGCAGTCTTATACGACGTCTTGGGTTATTTTTTCGAAACTCGCCGATGACTTCTGGTAAACAGACAGTGGTATACCAGTCAGCATTAACCGTTTTACGATCCTCGAGCACGATGTTGGCCACGTGGCCACTTTTCGCCACAAACGTGGCGACTATTTTTTTCGAAATGCTCCGTGAGCGTATTACTTTGGTCGGTTTTGGCTCATCTTGGAACACCCAAACAGTCGACTGCTGTTTAGAATCGGGTTCGTAGGCATATATCCAAGATTCGTCACCACTGATAATGTCGTAAACATGTTTCGAGTTTCCTCGGTTGAATTGCCGCAGAGTTTTGCGACACCATCGAACGCGAGCCGTTTTTTGGTCTTCACTGAGTAAATGTGGTATCCAGCGAGAGATCAACTTTTTTACGCCTAAGTGATCATGCAAAATACTGTGAACACTGGTCCCTGAAATACTTAAGGAAGCTTCTATCTCACGGTATGTCGCATGGCGATCTTCGACGATCAGTTGCCGTACAGCATCAATGTTCTCCTGGGTTACGGCTGTTTTTGGTCGACCTTCACGATGTCTATCACCAAGACTAGAGCAACAACGTTGAAATTCTAAATACCAGCGTTCCACAGTCCGGAGGCATGGTGCTTTATCATTGAAAACCGTAGTCAACTCTTCGAAGCACTGAAGTCGCGTTAAGCCCCTTTTGAAGTTGTAAAAAAATATCGCACGTAAATTTTCCTTCGAAATTTCCATTTTCACAACTGACTTGTCAACTTTGAACGAGCGCTGTACTAAAACGGTTGGGCCGATTTCGAGTCATTCTTTTGTTTTCGAATTCTAATTTCAAATATTTTAAGATGACACTAGTTCTTTTTTATGCAATCACGGAAGGCTTGCAAACGACAGAACTTAAAAGGCAGCCCTCGTAGTCTATTTCAATCTATCCAGTTTTCTGCGTCAAAAACAACTTTAGGCATATCACTCTGATTTCTTAATTATCTCTAAGGTTTGTTTCAATAGAACTTGCCAACAATGTAAACAAAACATTCAAGGAGATATCCATGTTCTAGCACTATTTTATTATTTTAATGGTTTAGGATAATGATGTGGAAAGACAACACATAATAACACATAACACATGGATTTAGCAGTATTTGTTTTTTTGTTTTTTTTTTTATGGCATCGAGTAGACAAACGAGCACACAGGCCACCTGATGGTAAGTGGAAACTGTGACCCATAGACATTCGCAATCACAAGACTGCAATGCAATCCTAAGACTGCAAATGCGTTGCCAACCCTGAGGCTAAGATGGAATGCCTCTATGCTAGTTATTTCACCGGCTGTCTTATCCCCAAACCGGAACACAACAATGCGAACACTGCTGTTTGGCGGTAGGTTAATGGATAAGATGGTGGTAGCGATCCGGACGGACCCTGCACCAGGTCCTACCATCCGCATTGATGATGTAGAATGGAAATAAAAGACATTTTGAAAATACAAGGTTTGTTTACATTGTTGGCAAGTTCTATTGAAACAAACCTTAAGTATAAAGTCACCCCATTCTTTAATTTAACAGCAACAGCAGTAACATGCAATAAGAACAAATCAAACGAACTCTCTTTACGATTCTAATAGTATTCATATTTAAAACAAATCTGGTATTTTAAACAACAAGAACAAAATAAAGAATTTCACAATGCTTCTGCGAGCGATGGTACTCTATATTGTTTTCATTCGCCAGTAATTGCCGTCGGACATTCGACCCAAATATCCCTCGTGTAGCGGACCGTTGCATTTTCGAACCCGATCTAGTATTGTGCGATTTTTAATGTAGACCAAGACAAGTTTTTAAGGCGACCGGTAACAAGCTAACTAAACCTGTATCAAGCGATTGTTATTGTTAAGCCGGATGTTCACACGCCTGCGACAGGGGCGATCTGGGGATACTGTATACCGATGAGAACTAGAGGCAATCCTTTCTGCCACTTCAGCGTGCTGCCACTGAATATTTATAATTCTTGTAGTACAGTCAGCTGTTGAAGTAGGTCGTCGAATAATGATCTAAACACGCTCGGCACTCTTTTTCTTATGACAATAGTTAATTTTGAGCTCATTGAGTGTCCACCTAGTTTTTTTTATCTGGTAGTTTCACACCTAACTAAATAATGGTGCGTAGTGCTGGCACTTCAAACGTGTGTGAATTCGTGGTTTAATGTTATGAATGTTATGATAATAAGAAGAGTGGGTCATACTACGTGACGGAAGTGCAGTGAGACGGTAGCGTGGAACCGGAGTATCCGCTTATTGTGTAGTGTAGGCTTATTTATTTCCTAAATTACGTCCGAACAGATCCCAACTTCCTATCTTAGGCTAGATCCCAATTGGGCAGTGTAAAGTGATATCCGATGACTTCAATCTTAATCTAGTTTCTTTTCAATTTTAACGTTCTCCGTGCTCTATCAATTTTTAAACTTCTGAGAGCTAAAGCCGGAAACTACGCAGAAACTTGCAGTCCAACTTCCGTCAAGTTTCCGAGTTATAAACTTAACTCATTCTCATCCACATTATGAAGCAGGTTGAAAAGTAGGAATACCTTAGCAAACTAGCTAAGGTATTCCTACTTTTCAACCTGCTTCATGATGTGGATGAGACTACAATTTAACCTCTCCGAAATGGAAAAACTGGTTAAGTACCTCATATGATGGCAAATGTCGGTTACAACTGCGGCTTGGTTACTTGTGAGCTTTTGAGAATTGGCCCTTAGTAGGTACTAGGTACTCCTTGTTAGTAACCCATTAAAACAGGTGCGAAGGCTATAAATGGAATGATCAGGAATTAGGAAGGGAGGGTGAAGAGGAAGGAGTAGGGTTGGTACTTTCATTGGCCGCGTAGATGGATATTGACTCTAGCTTAATTTTTAATCTTTTTTTATGTTTTTTTTTTGTAGTATTCAATTCATCTCCTTCCCGCAGCACACCAATATGAAAATACTCTGTATATTGGTCTGCTCCTATCCTTGGTGATTATGTTTCGTACTCGCTCATAGGAAATGCCAATTTTCTCCGCTATCTCTGCAACTTTCAACCGCCTGTCATTCATAACCATATCTAGTATTTTATTGTCATTTTCGTCTGTAGTTGCCGTTATTGGTCTACCATACCTAGGTTCACCTTCAACTGTTTCTCTGCTCCGTTTGAAATCTGCTAGGTACCCATCGTTTACAGTTGTATCTTCCAAAGTTTATCCATTCTAAAGGAAACCGCGAACCTCGTTTAGTAATTAGATTACAAATTTTGCCATTGTGACAGTAGAAAACTTTTATTAACTGTTTGTTATAGTGCATTATGATAATAGTACATTGTGTATTAAGGGTGGTAAAGAAAGAATTACAAACGAGAGTCTGTTAGAAGCCCGAAGCCGTAGGCTGAGGGCTTTAATGACTCGAGCTTTGTATTTCCTTTACCACCCGTGTAACATACAATGTTTTTCATCACAATTGCGAGGAAATGAAATAAAATCAGACAAAAGATCATATTTTTAACTTATTAGCGGCAGACTACATCATTGTCTGTGACTTACCACAGATAATGTCAAACGTGTTCGGAGTCCGATTCTAGTGACATATGAGATCAATAGTTTATTATGCGAGATTGTTAGGAAATAGTATTCAACTGACATTTCATCTCGAATGAAACTTCATATCGAATGGCACAAGAATTGGGGTCCTGACGTATTGTGATAGTTTGAGTCCACGTATAATATTTAAAAAAAAAGCTATTACGCACTTAAGTAACGTAATGGTAAAAAAAAGGCCCGTGGGTATTATTTTGGATTTACGGTCGATTTTTCTAGCATGTTAGGACACTATTTACGAGCAAGTGTGATGAAAAAAATATGTAAGTCTTACGTGCCAGTATTATTTTTTCTTTTTAATTTCATTATCAACCTTAGGCTCGAAACTTTTCAATTCACCCTCGTACATTGTTGCATTTATATTATAATTATGTTCGGGCAGATCGTTGTGTATTTAACACAGATCATTCCAATGAAACGCGTTTTAAACTTTAGCGCATCAAAACAAGGTATATATTACAACGAAGTAAATAAACGGTTAGAGTCGTGTTAGTAAATAATCTGTCGGCCCGAGCGATAACAGTTTCCTCTATTATGTTAATATAATGTACATAATTGTTTTATTTTATAACTCAAATAGGTTGATTTGATAACGAGAGTTATTTATTTTCGTGTAATTCAATATGAATGACACGAAAATTAATAACTATTGATTTGATCTTTGTATACTTGTATTATTTGTAAACATGGATTTAACATTTTTATGTGTTAAGGACTGAAGCAATGTGTAAACCCAGTAGATCATCTTATGTCGTGCGGCTTGTATGTACGTGCCACAAGCAAATACCGGAGACTGTCGGGGACTGAGCTAGTCAGGGCTGCACCATTCCCATTTTGGACAACCCTACGCGGGCTGGCGTAGATAGCATCATCAATAACCTCTAAAGCGTTAAAGTCCTAAAATAGGAGCAAAGAGGAATAATGTACTTACTGAAATGACTTCTCATCGAATGCTTCCAGCAACTTCCTGTATCAAATAAATCCGAACCCACCTCGAACAAAACCGACTCGTTTACCAAACCAGTCACGGCATCGGATCACGAAACTATCTTCTTTCCTAGCCCGAGCGGTAGTCTTTTCCAACGCTAACACACTGTATCAGACACCTTGATTGCGCTCATTCGCAAAATACCAGAAAATAATTCCTTTTACAGATTCTAAATATTGGGTAAAGAAAATAAACAATATCCTAATTTAAATATTAAGTTTTGGGATTCAGATATAATGAGAATGTGGTATTTAAAATAAATAAATATAAGGGGACAATCTCACACCAATTGACCTAGTCCCAAACTAAGCTCTAGGCTTGTACTATGGGTACTAGACAACGATATAAATACTTATATCTGCCGTGATATATCTATAATGCCGTTATCTAACAAATTCTTGTTTTAAAAATCGCAAACACAGATTGATAGAGATTTTTTTTCTCATTAATATAGCATTACAAGTAAAAAAAATACCAGATGTCAGATAACGGCATTATACAGGGTGACACCTAAGACGTAATACAAAATTATATTTTCTGGATCTTCTCATGAGTACGATCAACTTTTACTATGGGACCAACTTCGAAAACGTAAACATAAAATCGACGTCTCCATACAAATTGTGAAACCGGCTGATTGCTTTTAGTATGGGAGATTCAATTTTTTTCTACCGATTTCGATATTAGTCCCATAGTAAAAGTTGATCGTACTCATGAGAAGATCCAGAAAATATAATTTTGTATTACGTCTTAGGTGTCACCCTGTAGATATATCACGGCAGATATAGAGACATATATACTTAAATACATAGGAACAAATATTCGCGCTCATCACACAAATATCTGCCCTTACCGGGATTCGAACCCAGGACCACTAGCTTCGTAGGCAGGGTCACTACCCACTAGGCCAGCGCGTCCGATCATTTAACGCTAAGAATCCTATCTGGGGTTCTTAGCGTTAAATGATCGGTAAACAAGACAGGATAAGTTTAGTCCACATCTAAGATTAAATATTTAAAACTGAATTGTAAAAGAGTTGATGAATCAATTCTCTTAGCAATAGATAGAGATAAAGTTGTATTCAAGGAGTTTTTTCGTTATTGCTAGTGAAGATCTTAAAATTGAAGAGCAGTTGACCTACCAAAGTATGGAACTCCCTTTGGATCTTATTATTTTATTGGGCTAGCGTAAAATGTAACTTACTTTATTTTAGGACTTGCATTCTCAATTAATCCGACCGATGATGGACCCATAACACGGAACATCTCGGCCTCTTCGTATCAATCGTATCTTGGTGCCCAACAACGTGGGATTCTCAACGGCCTGCGCCTTGCCTATATACCCCGTGGGAAGCGAACAATTATTTACCGTTTTTAACATTGTTTGTCCAGTACCCACGCCGTTAATGTACCTCATAAACACCTCTAGGATTAACACTGTCTCGTTCCCACTGCACAAGCTAAACGAGATAGAAGAATGTTCTCTAGAATTGACAATATCAGTGATACTAGGTCAATATTACAGAGAATGTGATGTTTGAACAACTTATTCTCGCAAAGGCGTGTTTAAGCTCTGTTTATTATTTGAAAGGTGTCTACAGACACCAAAGTTTTCTTTTTGTCACTGTTCTTGTGTGGAATGTTAAAGTGCACAATGTCTAATCTTGTTTTTACACGACTGTGCACAAATATTAAGTCTACAGATTCTACAAATTATATTGTTATACGTTCAATAGTTAAAGCAATTGACTGTATGTATATTTTTACCTATATGTGTTTTCAGGGTACATATTTGTGAGTATGTAGTTATGTTAGTTTCTCTATTCCACTATAATAATTAATATCTAAAGCAAAGATCATTTTTTTTTGTTTCTAGCACACTCAATAACTATATGAACATGGAAAACTATATGTTTGTTTACGTAACAAACTGTACAGTTTTTGAAAGAGTGACTTAGAAGGTCGTTCTAACATTAAAGTTACTCTCAAAAGACAGAGCGGTTTTACTAAACTTAAAAAAATAAAGGACCTGCCTATGTACAGTCAACCAATTTGATTCCTAGGCCACTATGGACTTTGTCAACGTGACGTTGTAAACCAAATCATAGGGAGTCTCTTACGTTTTGGTTGACAACGTCACTTTAACATAGTCCAAAGTGGCCTGGAAATCAAATTGGTTGACTGTACTTACGAATACATTAATATTTATAGGTTCTCAAGACGTTGACGCGATAGCTGTATATTATATTCGTGAATTTGACAGTTCCTTAATTATATACACGGTACGGAAAAATACTCAGCAAGCTTAAACACGCCTGTTTGTTATTAATGCATTCATTTCTGTTTGCTTTTAAAGGTTACATCGTAATCGCGGTCGGCGACCACAAACAAGATATGCCCGGCATTGCCTTTGACAGAGACCTACATTATATCGGAGATGCTCTGTTTTTGTTGTGACGGTTTACGTAACGTTTTACTCTTCGGGACGTCGTGTTCGAATTTAATACCACCTTTACCTCGTGTTTTCTTACCTAGTTTCACAACTAAATACTAGATGGCGCTGACAACGAATTTTAATTCAAGGTGGAAAAAAAATCGACCACTATGCACCAAAGAGTTAACTACACAAACAATACTAAGTATTACTTGTTTTTTCATGGCATGAAGGAGGCCAACGAGCAACACACAGCATCTGATAGGCTCTGAGACTCGTTGACATTTGCATTCTCAAGATCTTGCGGTTTTGTGCAAAGTGACGCCGTTTCTGAGATATTAAAACTCATCCAGCCTACGCTCGCAAGCACTTCCATTGCCGGTCTAGATTTTTTTTTATGGCTTAGAGAAGACAAACGAGCACACAGGCCACCTGATGGTAAGTGGAAACTGTGACCCGTAGACATTCGCATTCACAAGACTGCAAATGCGTTGCCAACCCTGAGGACTAAGATGGATGCTAGTCATTTCACCGGCTGTCTTATCCCCAAACCAGAACACAGCAATGCGAACACTGCTGTTTGGCGGTAGGTTAATGGATAAGATGGTGGTAGCGATCCGGACGGACCCTGCACAAGGTCCTACCTCTCGCAACAATACAAGTATTTGCCTAAGAGTGATAAATCTTATGAAACTCACGCGTCACTTTCCATAATGGGAAATCGGCAAAACATTAAACGAATTAAGTTAAAACCCAGGTAAACTTTCTTACGGTTCAAAAGTTAGAAGTGTTGGAATAGAACGTTGCAAAATACTTGACGTTGCCATAAACTGCGCGAATAACATCATTCTGCCCACGCGCAGCATCAATTCACTCGATGTGGGTAGTTTTAATTTGTAGATAGGATCTGAAATGAAAAGGTGAAAGTGACAGTAGTGCGTTGGCGGCCGACGTGAGTGCATGCGTTCTCTACGCCTCTATTTCCTTATTAGCTATGTCAATTCCAATTTCAATTGAATACACTTAATCAGTAAATTTGCAAAATTCCTCGCCTAGTGGTAATACGAAGTGAGTCTGCTCTAGTGCTTCGGTTATCCATCGGATCTTATCATTTTGATTGATGGAAAGAAAATTATATGCTCTTGTGTCTAGACTTTAGTTAATTATTATCGTATCCACTGAATAATACACCGTATTATAACCTACACGTCTTGATATATGCACCAATATCCTCAGTCTAGGAATCATATTCTTTATCAGGAAACGAACTGTAAAATTCTTCTCTGTTACTTGCTATTGAATATTGAATTTAGTTTGGCCCAGATAACCACCAGGGGCCCTAATATGGCTGCGTTTATCGTGTGACAAAGTTTGGATAAGGCATCCGTCACCTTCTGACACGTAATATAAGTACGAGAGTGACGGATGCTTTATCTAAATTTGACGCGCGATATAGACGCAGCCATACCAGACCCACTGGGTCTCTAGTCTACGCGGTAAACCCATAGAGCGTTTGATATGTTATTGACTATTGCTTTTGAGCTATCGATACTTTGAAAATACAATACATGTCAAAAGCAATATGATTATACTGAATAGAACTTTCTTAGTTTTGACATAGTTTATTTTATTGGGGATATGCGCATTGTGCATATTATAGCATCTTTTACGATCGTGACAATCGCACTATATAAAAGATTGTCGTGAGCACCAATGGTTGTATCTAATTGTCCATGATTACTTGTGTCATTTGCCGAAGCGGGGCTGACGAACGATGATAATCTGTAATATCCTCAGAGCATTCCCGGCATTGCTCCGCGGACACGAGCGTCCACCGCGTCCGATCGGCTATGGTGTTAGGAGTTTTTATCACGATCTTGAGTTCAAGATGTAAGTTGAGAGCGTTTTCGATCTACCTGCGGCCCTAGTATCGCTGCGTCTATATCGCGTGTCAAATGTGGATAAAGCGTCCGTCACTCTCGTACTTATTTACGTGACAGAACTCAGAAGGTGACGGATGCCTTATCCAAACTTTCTCACGCGATAAACGCAGCCATGTTAGGGCCCTTGTAGACTTAAGACTGCACCGAGCAAACGTCGAGCGTCCAGTGGCGCCCTCATTAATTTTATTGTGTTTTCTAATTAGCTAAAGAATTTCCTTGCAATCAGACGATACGTTTTCGTAGCGCAAGTAAAAACACAATTTATGGGATACGTAACAAACTTTAATAACAATTATCCTTTGAGTAGTCAGCTTAACGGGAAAGGGTGGCCACTTTTTTTCCGTTAAGTTGATAACTCGAAGGTGAATTGGTTGATATACCCTATAAGTTGTGTTTTCATTTGTAATACAAAAACCCCCTCCTTCCCCACTGCACTACTAAACCGCACTACTGACCAAAATTAGTATCATAAATAATTTCTAATTCAAATTTAACGGAGTCGACGGAGCTCTGCTCTCGCAGAGCTCCTATTTCTGGTTAGTTTGGCCCTCCGGGCCTGCTGAAGAACTAACATAACCTAAACCTACCTCATATTTATGATACTAATTTTGGTCAGTAGTGCGGTTTAGTAGTGCCGTGGGGCAGTCACCCAAAAACCTACCGAACAATTTTAAGAAAATACTTTAGTTTATTAGAAAACACAATAATACTAATAAGGGCGCCACTGTACATCCGGCGTACGCTCGGCGCAGTCTTAAATGCAGACACGGCTAGTCTGCATATTATCAAAGACGTTTGATTCTGATTATTGTCTTGTGTTTTTCGTAAATGTCATTATGATTCGGCGGGAAAACTGTAGGTTATTAAATACTAGCGTCTGAATGATAGTTTAAAGAGGTTCTAGAATGTCTAAAGAGGTCTCATTTAATTATTATTAACAGGGTGTTTAACGTAGCAAATTTGTTTCCTAGTTTTCTCCAAAAAAACATAAGAAAACCTTTGATGATTCATACTTAAATGTACTCCGAGAACCGAGTACTATCAGCTGTAAAAATATCCCTGACTAATTTGTTAGCACCTTATATAAGATATTTTTGACGTCTTAACGTTTAGGAATTTATATGTATTTATGCCCTTGATTGTACCGTCGGCCCGTCTGTAACTTCAACCACAACCCGCGCTATACGCATCACTGCACCAGATAGCTCAGCTCGGTCACGTTACAGATGTCGCAAGCCGAACTTCTGCCACCACCACTCTATCACAAACAACTTAAAGCTGAGATCCCGACAAATATTGACCGCGGAACTTTGTTCGTACGCCATTGTTAATGCTCCGGAGGCCTCGTCTTTGTGATTCCGAGGATTTGTTAACTATTGTTGTTTGGCCTGATCCCTTCTTCCGTTGTTATTCGTTAGTAATTGATCCTAAGACTTGTTGGAAAAGAGATTATATTTTCAAGCGACCCGGTCTCGCTTTGCTTAAACCATTTACATAAACATTATACATAAACATGTTCCCTGAAATATTATCTTACTGGTGGTAAAAACCGCGTCAAATTCCGTTGCGTGGTTTAGGAGGAGTTAGTATACAGAGAGACGGGTGACGAAAGCGACTTAGTTTTATACTAAAGAAAGATACATATTAGCTCTAGTTAATGACTGGTAAGGAATGAAATATGATGATGTAATTTCTAGATCCTCAGCATTTTAACCTCCAATGAAAACAGAAGGGTTTTAAAAGTTTACCGTGTGTATCTATGGATCTGTCTGTGGCATCGAAGCTCCCAAACGACTATAAATAAGTTTTAATAAAAAACTAGTCTCACCGGAGTGGTTCATTGACAGGTTGGATGTAAATCGGTTGGGCCGAATGTAAGAGTGGCAATTATTTCGTATGTCTGGAGTTCTTTTTCTAATTAATAGTAATAATTCAAGTATTCAAGTAACAACGTCGATAACCACTTAAAGCCTTCTAAAGTAGCCAGCTACTAAGTTGTTTACCGTACCTAGCTAGTTTTTTAGTAGGTACGCTAGCCTGCAATCAGTATACCTGATATACTCATAACGTTTAAAAAACTAGTCTGACTTGTGAATTCCTTGAGGAAGATTAACGAGGGACAGAAAGTAATATTTATTCCTTTTCCATGAGATTCCTGTACTACGGTTTTCTTTCAACACCTTGCCTGACCTTTTTGATGTCATTATTTAAACGTGCACCTTGAACTATTTCCGTAATACCCCATTTTTCACGACAGCTACGACCTTACCGCCTTGGTGACACCGGATTTATGCTATTAAGTTAATATCCGGTCTTTTTAAAAGCGCTAAAACGTTCGTAATTCGCTTTGTAAGCTAATATTGCAAAAGCTTTTTCTGCATTGTGTAAGATATCACGTTTTAATTAGTCTAGACTGGTCTGAATCAAGCAAATTTTGATATGTTGTTTTAAAATCATTCACTCAGACGCAGTCAGATAAAAATATGTTGTTGCGACAAATCCTTAGAACAGTTTGGCAGACACTGACTTGCCTCGCCATAAGTCAAAATTTTAAATTTAACTGTTTAACGAACCAATGGCTTTCCATTACGTGTAAACGGTCCAGTGGTTCTCAAGTCTAACTGACGTGATGCTTAATAATTAATTGTTGTTGGTCATTATCCCTATCTCTAGCCCGTTAATTTAATTAACATATACAATCTCGGATTAGTTTCTCTATCGAGAGTGGTCGCGGTTCGTTTGGTGTATTTATGCTTTCTTTATCGGCACGCTCCCAAGTAACAGTTAATTGTGTTGTTTATGACGTAACCGTATTGTTTATTGGCCCAAGCCTGGCAGGTAGCCGTGGACAAAGGACCGGGAACTTTACTGTCAATTGGTTTCGGCCTTATTTTGATTTTCTACCGAATTTCTATTGTTGTCTAGATTTTTAACACTCACTGACGATTCAGTGTTTTTTTTTAAGTTTTGTGGTGTATAAGACCGTCGTTGTTTATATAAATCTTTTTATTTATTTTGATTATCTAGTTTTCTTTTCTATACTAAGAATTGGGATGGACAGTTCTAAAAGATGTTAATCTATGGAGGTGTCTAGAGATCCATATAATATAAGTACCTATCTTTGTTTTGTATAAACATGCCTGGGGCATCAATACAACGTGTTACAAAAATACACGAACACACACGAACAGCAGTGTTCGCATTGTTGTGTTCCGGTTTGGGGGTAAGGCAGCCGGTGAAATAACTAGCATAGAGGCATTCTATCTTAGTCCTCAGGGTTGGCAACGCATTTGCAGTCTTAGGATTGCATTGCAGTCTTGTGAGTGCGAATGTCTATGGATCACAGTTTCCACTTACCATCAGGTGGCCTGTGTGTTCGTTTGCCTTCTCTATGCCATAAAAAAAAAAAACACGAAAAAGGAGATGTAATTAAAATAATTTGAACCCTAGTAATCTGTCATACCTATCTGTTTTTTTTTTTTAATTTTGGGTAAGTAACTACTAATACTTACTACTAAAACTAGTAAGCTATTTTTATAACACGTGATAATGATTTTTGAGAAGTTAGAGCGTTTTGATGAAGCGTTTTATTTAGAATTAAATTTTATTAAACTTTTGTTAGATGTTAAAGCTTGACTTAAAACAAAGTCGTTTAAGGTATTTATAGCACAAAACCTTTCTCTCAAACTTTTTAATAATAATACGTCCCAGGCCCCGTTTTCCAAATCAGTGTTGAAGTAGCAAACCCCAAGTGCTAATTTCCGTGTCTGTATAGTATGGCAATACCGCCCTTGTAAGAAAAAAACGGCTTATCAGCCACAAAGCTAATATTTTGCATTATCCACCTGACGATAGAATACACGGTTTTATCTTCTTCGGCTGTTAAAGTAGATGTAACTGTTAGTTGTCAGACCATAATATGTCACTCGGCATGCGCTGGCGCTTATCTGCGGTAGTTACAACACGGCACTTCCGCCATTGATGGCTCACATTCGCAGTGATAACCTCACAAACGCACTTGACTTGTTTATGTGGGTGTTAGTATAGATACTGTATTTCTTTGTTTATATTATCGTTACTGGTTGAAATTATGGTTAAAGCGCAAAATATACTGAACGCGGGTGCGTTCGTGTCGTGCCTGTGGGCGGTCGTTCATATAGAGTTAAGTAAATAGCCCGCCGTACACCTGACCTGACCCGCGCCCTTGTTCTGTGTGTCAAATTGTCGTGGACTAAAGCATTCGCCACTAGGGTTTGCAATATTCGTTGGTTTTTAATATTCGAATAATATGAATAGTTCGATTTCCGATATTCGAATATTCGAATTTTTCGGATAATTTGAATATTTATTGAAACAAAACGAATTAATGGTTTAATGTTGTAAAATCAAATAAATAGGCCTTAAATATTTAAAAAAAGTAGCATTCCGTGGTCAAATTAAATATTATTAGTTATTAATATAGCAAGTAGCAGGAAGCGAGCGACCCAACTACGTCACTCAACTCACTCACTGCTCGTTATTGTAATATATTTTTATGAGCTAAATTTGTTTTTTTGGGAATGTTAACTTGTAGATACTAACTTTAATTAAGTAAAACAACATAAAATAATATAACAACCATAACACAATAACTGAAAAAGAAAACTAAAATTAAATAAAACTAACTCTAAATATATAAATTACCTACCTAACTAAAACATTAAATCTAAGAATGGCCCCTGCGGCATTGTACCAAAGATGCTGGCAGCATTTCCTCGCTGGATGGTTAAACTTATACGTTGAGCGAGGAAACTGCCAGCTTTTCGGTCTCCCGTGACGTCAATGAGCCTCTTCGAAACTTCTTTGAAGAGGCTTCGAGCGCTAGGACCCCACGGACCAAGGGTCTCGACACCGAATGGAATAAACATATTATATTCTGGGCCGAGACCACTATATTTTACTACCTTCATGCTTTCGGCCGCTTCAGCTGCCGCACCAGCCCTATTAGAGGTCCGGTGGAGATGTGATGGGGCTAGCGTGTCTACACAGGCTGCATCCCACACTAGCACCCGTCCCATATTCCACGGGATCAAGGTCATTCCGTCAGGTCTCTTGCCATCATTTCTAGAAATGCTTGTCGGCTCTAAAAGAGCCGGGACCTTTATTGAGGCAAGAGACCGACGAATGATGTCGTTGAGTGCGGCGTGTCTGGAAAAGCGGCCAGCACTTCTCTGGCAAGAAAGTCCGTGATGTCCTAGCCGATCTACGTCACTTCCGCATGGGCAGCGATGTGGAGCGCAGACCGGGACCACAAGGCGAAGGCAAACTGAAAGTCGGAGTGTGTTAGGGTCTAGGAAAGTTCCAGTGCTTGGCGAGGGATGAGCTTGAAGCCAGTATCCAGCCTCCCTTGTACCGACTGCTAAAATTCTAGCACGATCCGCTGCGCAGCACTGGCTAAGAAGGGAATCAACAGTCAATTTGGGAATTAGTTTTAAAACTCATGTTGTCTCATGTTATATTTGCATTACAGTTTAATATTTGCTTGCATTTCTCAGTAGGTATGAAAAAAAGCTGATTCCAGCGTTCTATTAAAAGTGGGAAACTATTTCAATCCTTTTTAGTACTATTCAAAATATCCGAATTATTCGAATAAGTAACACTGCCGTATTCGAATTTAATTTGTGTCGGATATTCGAATAATATGAATATTCGAATATTCGAATTGCAAACCCTATTCGCCACGTAGGTAAACCGACGTTGACTCGGCGTAGGCTTTGAAAATCGAAGTTCGAGTAAATATATCTTCATCCCGTTCTCCCTATTATCGAAACACAACTTAAACGGTTGAGGCATACGAAAATTCGGTTTAAGAATCTCTCTCTCTCTCGTAATAGACTAATAAGCAGGGATCGGAAATTCGGATCGATATTTACCTAATCTTTGGCGGCGGCGTTGTTGTTCAGTTGTATGGAGGCGGACTCAATATTATTTGATGAATAATATTCCAGGGATTTCGGAATAAATAAATTACGCCATCATAAATCCATAATTAAGTATTTACATTAGTTTTTTGAATAAAGATTTACCAAAAATGTTATTTAATTTACAGGTAACTCATCTAACCTAACCTAACGAAGTCTGAGGAGCAAATTGACGGAACGTTTTATCCTAAATGTAAAATAATTAAATAAAAGGTTTTGTAGAATCCCAAAATCCCGGAGATTATATTAATAAAATAATACTTTTAAGAAGTCGACGCCATATTCGGTTAACTTTTTCCGGGATTTTGCCAACTTTAGGTAAATATGTAACACCCCAAAATCGGGTTGTCACTTTTTCTCTGTCATACTTACAGTCATCCTTTCTTTTGTCTGAAAGCCTTCCGCGCTAATTCCTGGCTGAGTTTAGCGTCTACTGTTTGACGAGCGAACGAGTATCAAGCCACATACACCTGGTAACCGGTGTTTTAGTATATCAACGTTGATCACAAACGGTCGACATAAACACTGCCGTTTTTACACTTGGATACTCGTTTTGTCTCACATAGTTCAACACGGAGCTTTTGTATTCCAGAGCTAGGTTCCTGTGCCTTATTTGGAAGTCGTATTTAACCGGTTTACACTATCTATTCCTTTTTATTTTCAATTGAAAACCCAGACATTGTTATCGTTTGTTAGCCGTTGTTGTCATAGTATGAAATGTCACTTTGACTTTTGACAGGAGGTTAAGGCGTTCGCACATCGGCTTTATTACTCTGTTTTGGGTGTAGTATCTTTTTATTTTTGAATTCTTATTTACTCGTTCTAGATATTTTTTTTCACTTAATTTCAGCTAAGCAAAAAGTATTTTCTTTATTGAGAGGAATCAGAGGTATTGAAGTTTTAACTCAATGTGAGTATGGTAGGTGGCAACACCGGTAACGCCAGAGAGCGTCACTTGGTGTTTGCCGATCAAGGATGGAGATTTAATTTAGAACAGGCCTAGGTGGTTTCCTTGTTCTTGACGCTGTGTCTTACAGTCTAGATGTCTTATTTTCACCAAGAATAACTGAAGTCTTAACGTGCGTTGTCACGAGTCTGAAGGGTGAGTATTTCATTTGGAAGGGGCGCGTCGCAATTGTGTTACGTAATCGCCATGTTCTATTTCTAAAAGTGTATCGGTCTATTTCAGATGTTCTTTACGGTGTTATTGATAACACCAACTCCGCGGTCTCCGAGTATAAAAGCCAATTGCCTCTAATTTACTGCCCGAAAGGTAAACTTTATTCGTTAAAAGTGATGTGTTGTCTGAGGATATGTCCTTGTTTGTTCCTTTACTGAGACGTTATATTGTACGTTTTAGGGTTTCAAGGCTACCCCGGAAATTTCAAGGCTACCCCGGAAATTTCAAGGCTACCCCGGAAATTTCAAGGCTACCCCGGAAATTTCAAGTCTGCTCCGGAGATGTTCGGGTTAACCTATAACCTCAAGGCGGAGGTTATCTTCGTGCATGCGGTGTGCTGAGACGGCTTCGACGGGTTTGTGCACGAGGAAGTAGCCGTGCGATGACGAGTACACTTCGCGTGGGATCCTGACGCCTGCGTTCACTGATGTCGCGTGACGTTGACTTTCCTTTCTTTTATTTTCTTTATTTTATTCCGCGTTTACTCTAACCTATTATACGTCGTCCATCCTTAGACCGCGTTGGTAGCAAGCGCCTCTTTTGTAGTGTTTATCAATTCTAGTAATGGAAAAGAACTGTACGGGTTTACTGATGCTAATCTCGTAGGTAACCCGGATTTTTCCTTACTTACTCGTTTGTAAGGTTATCAATCCTAGTAATGGAAAAGAACTGTACGGGTTTACTGATGCTAATCTCGTAGGTAACCCGGATCTTTCCTTACTTACTTTTTAGTATAATAAATATTTGCAATTACTAGTAATGGAAAATTTCGTTACGGGTTTACTGATGCTAATCTCGTAGGTAATCCGGACCTTTCCTTACTTACTTTTTAGTATAATAAATATTTGCAATTTCTAGTAATGGAAAATTACGTTACGGGTTTACTGATGCTAATCTCGTAGGTAACCCGAACCTTTCCTTACTTACCCTTTGGTATAATAAATATTTGCAACTATTTCTTATGTGTGTGGAAAGGCGTGGTTAATTAGAATTAAGAACTAAAAGGGAGGACGCTCTCTAATCTTATTACTCTGTGTTGTTCATTCAGAACATAGTGTAGTGCGAAGAATCTGAGTCTGTACTTTCTTTTTTTACGAAGTTATAAATTAAATACACTTAATTGTGACAATTTGTATAATTTATAAAGCCGTCACCATCGATCCTGTTTGTGGCCAGTCGCTCTCTCTCTCACTCTACGGCGCCCAATTCCTTTAGCGATTGGCCCTCGAGCCAAGTGACCACACGACCCCAATCTCATGCTGCGGGCGAAAATCGTGTGTTACAAATATCGATCCGAATTTCCGATCCCTGCTAATAAGTAATAAGAATGGGAGATGCGAGCGACAAACGAATCACCGCACGACGCGTAGACACAGAATAAGTAATAGTACAAGTACAGAAGCGACTCTCTGTGACAGCAAACATGCGAATTTAAACCTATTCAGAACGCGGGAACGATAATAATACAAGTGCACGCACGGAAGTGACCTTGGTTACATTTTTGCGATCGATAGTGGGGGCGCCCCTAACGAGGCAAAATGCACCTTAAATCTGCGCCGCGAGAGTCTGTATTATTTCGCCCGTCATGAGCTTTACTGACTCCGCCCACCTCCCAGGGCTGGCACTTACTTGTACTATTTCTTTCCACGGCTGTTGTAAGAAAACAAATTGAATTTATGATAATTTGTAGTTTTTTATGTAGTTACTTAAATGACGAGAAAAAATAGTTCATGCCTGGAGGGCTGGCAAAAGTTGTCCGCGACTTGTTTGTTGTTTGCTCCGATCTCCCTATCCATCTAAGTAATAAGACGTAGTTTACTAGTATTAACCTTCAAAATATATGTTAATTTAATTATTTATTTTTTGGCATTTTGCTGTAATGTGAGAAATGCCAAATTTTTAGTTTTATTGAATCCCGACTGTGCTAATACTGTTGCACACCTGTAATTGGTACTAACTATTTAACTATTTTATTTATACATACCTTTTGTATTTGTATTTGTTTGAACAACTATTGGTGTGTTTAATAGAATAAATAAATAAATAAAATAAACAAATCAATATAGACCTTAAAACTTTTTGTTTGTTATAAACTCAAGTACTATCGTTACTTAAAAAAGCTGCCATTTGTTTGTGTGTTGTGTTTACCTAATATCCAGCACATGCTGACCTTGCTTTAGCAGGCAGTTACTAGTACTGGGAGATCTACTTACTTACACTGAACGCTGTTTAAGGCAAGTAGATAACTGGTTTTTGGTCCGAATAAGTTGAAAACTGCGAAACTGCGGACGGGTCGTTAATAAAATAAATAATATTATACCGCTCTTTTTGCGTCGAGGATTCAAAACTGTACTGATTGTGTCAGTAATTAAGTCCAGCTACTCGTAACTACCTATCTAGGTCGTAGTTATTAATAATATTAATAATAATATTACCTTTCGTCATCCTGAGGCAGGTTAATAAAAGATAATTCGACATTGGGGTTATTATTTACGCACCCGTATGCGATGCAGTACTTTTTGCCTTTTCGATTAGCCATATTCGTATAAGTGCGTATTCAAACAAAAACTTTGGCAGCGCACGGCCGGCGGCGCGCGTCGAGACGAGCGCTCGCGTGACACTCAACTGATTCGCCCCTTGCAAGGGGCAGCACATTTTGTGGGCGATAGCGCGGAGTGTCACCGGCCTGGCGTAGATCAAGTGGCGCGATGTGTGTGACCGGCCTCTCCGCGTCGCTATATCATGGCGCGTTCGCATCCTGCTTACGAGCCGGCCTCGGGCTCTGTGTGATACAGGCTTTAGTTGACAACTCACGCTGCAATTTGTAATCGTGATTTTTACCTTTTTTCTGCTAGAGAAGGCAAACAAGCTAGCGGATCACCTGGTGTGAAGTGATCAGATCACAGTCGCCCATCGACATCTGCAACACAAAGAGAGGAATTTCAGCTTCGTTTATTTATTTAATCGTATGGCGATCTGTAGAATGGGCGATTACATTAAAGATTATATTATTGATTATAAGCAAGGGGCGGAATTTTCATAGCAAAAATTAAACGTCAAGAGGGATTGACCATTATGTTTTATCGACTATTCCAGTTATCGATTTTACTAGATAGGAGTGCATAACACCAAAACAAATAGAATTATCTAGTAGGTACTACAAAATTGTGCTCCTGTGTATAAATTAAATGGATCTATTGAAAACAGGTCCATTTTAAATGATGACAATGTAGAGAAAATAATGACGATTCTTTATTACTACAGACACGATGATGAAAATATAATAAGTACATGATGCTGTTTAACATTTCCGTTTTGGTTTTATATTTAAATTTTAACAAAATACAACTAGTTATTGTTTTATTAATTTATTATTTTGTTTACCTTTATACAGAGGTCAAATTTTTTTGGTACTCGTAGAGTGTCCCACTGCAGGGCAAAGGCCTCCCAGTTACAGGTCTAATTTTACTACGTAAAACATGTCATGCTTAGTGACAATTAATCCTCGATAGTCGATAAAACACAATGGTCAATCCCTCTTGATGTTTGATATTTGCTATGAAAATTCCGCCCCTTGATTATAAGTCAACATTCAGCGTTCTCAGCCAATTAGCTGCGTCTTAGGTTGTAGATGTCTTCTATGGGTCCCGGATATGAATGTATTGGGCATCGCTGCATTATATGGTCCATGGTTTGGGCCTCTTCGCCACGATCACACAGGTCCGAATCACGCCAACCCCATTTGTGCCGAAAGAAGTTACAGCGACCATGTCCTGACCTAAGCCTGTTTAACTTACTCCAGAGCTTTCGAGGTAGATTGAAGCCCTTAGGTTTGGCTGTTGGGTCTGCGACTTGGGCAAAGATTCCATTTGCTTCTACGCTCCATTCATTTTCCCAGTAAGTATCAATATTGAAGTGGGAGAGACTCCGCGGGATGAGATGCAGGGAGGGTGGCGAGAAGTGATTCTTATTGTCGGTGGATGGCAAAATTCAGCATGAGCAGGGAATGACGGTGTTGCTGCAGCTTCGTTGCCTTTGAGAAAAGAGTACCTATGCTCGTCTTTTGAAAGTCCCCAAGTCATAGCGAACCAGGAATACCGCCGCCGCAATAAGCTGATTCCATAATTAATCATTATTAATTACCGCGTTAATATGCTAGAAGTTTTTGATCTGTGTTTTTTTTACGTGATGTAGTTCCAAACAGTAAACTGTTATAGTATGTTTATGAATGATCATTAATAAATAATTATCATTATCGTATAAGTCATCGGTGACGACGCGGTTAGCAGTGACCCTGCCTACGCAACTAGAGCTGACGACGCGATAGCCTAGTTGGTAGTGACCCTGCCTACGAAGCTAGAGGTCCTGGGTTCAAATCCCGGTAAGGGCAGATATTTGTGTGATGAGCTCGAATATTTGTTCCTGAGTCATGGATGTTTTCTATATATTTAAGTATATATTTCTCTATATAAGTATGATTATCGTTGTCTAGTACCCATAGTACAAGCCTAGAGCTTAGTTTGGGACTAGGTCAATTGGTGTGACATTGTCCCCTGATATTTATTTATTTAGAGGTCCCGGGTTAGATTCTCTAAGGGCAAATATAAGTGTGATGAACTGATGAGCATGAATATTTGTTCTTCAGTCTTGGATGTTTTCTTCCTTTTTTATGTCTAGATAAATATGTTTATCGTTATCTAGAACCCATAGAATAAGGCTGAACGTAGTTTAGGACTGGGTCAATTTGATATACATTTATTTAAAGTAGTTATTAATTATTTAAAAAAACATCACCTTTTATGACGCCATTCGTCAATAAAGAAAGTCATAATCATAACACTGCACTGATTCTAACCAGTGCAGTGGCGTTTAATTTCACCGAAGGGATGTAATTGCCCCGGATGCGCTAGGCCGACGGGAAGCGGCCAATCTGCGCCTGCGACGGCCATTGCCCGCCAATTAACATTGTTCGCGCCAGCGCACAATTAGCTTGAGCTTCGGTTTGTTCTGTGCTGTGGTTTCCAAAGTTAAACCATGACCCATCTAAAAAACCACGGGTCTCTATTGACTGCCATAATTATTTTTAGTCATAATGTGTTTAAGTCATAATTTTTACAAGTCATAATGCATTTTTCTCAGGACACGGTTATTTTTTCAGGATTTTTATAAATCTAACCTAACCTAACCTAACTAATCTACACGATAAACGTTTATTAAAAACTGTAAGATTAAAGAAGTTATGACAAAAAAAAGTATGACTAACAATACATTATGACCAACGATATGTATGGCAGTCAAAGGGATCCGGAAAAACCACCAGTCAATATTTTATCGGTTTTCCTATCTCTATAATCGACTCTAGTATCACCTTAGGTCCAAAGTTAATCCGCCATTCTACAACAATAAGGTTGAGTTTCCTATAATTTACAAATGATTTGGCATCTCTAATGACATTCAAGCCTATTTTTTTAAATGGGTCACAAGTTAACGTTCGGCGCTGTACTTATTACCGTTTTGATTCAATTTCTAATTCACGTGTTTGCTGAACACAGGTAGTTATACATTTATAGTTGGTGACATTATTTTATATAATGGATTTCCGTGTTATGCAGGGGTATTTTTATATTCTGCATTTCTTATATAACAATATTTTTACAATGTCTGGATAATATATAATTATTAATTACCCATACATACTAGGTTTAATTGCAATCGATTAAGTTCACCCATTCAGATGCACAAGTTCGTACTATAATTAAGTCATTCATTACCATCGGATTAGTTCCACTCATTAAGGTACAGATAGTTAGTATAACGCTTTAACTACTAAAGCTAATTGCGTGAAAACAAATCATGATTAATTATATTACATTCTAAAACCAGAAATGTTTAAATATGTGAGTAATCACTCAGGTACGTATACTAATGAATGACGAATATTTATCCTTAAATTTATTTCATATGGTTTTTTTATTCTTACTAATGATTCACCAAACTTCTAGACACTCATTAATACATACCAATCATCGGATATTTTAAAAGGTAACGTTGTAAGGTAATTTGTTTACTAACACTTTGTTATTATTATGGTCCAAAGATGGCTGAAATAAATGATTTAGATTTGATTTCATTTGAAGGGTTGGAAATACTGAAACGATATAAAATTCTTTCACTAATAGGAAATTACATAACACAAACAAACAGCTGTTGTAACCGTTTGTTTTGTTGATAATGTTGTATCAAACAATGCCGTTTGTATAGGTTTATACCCACAAGCGAAGCGTAGATAGATAGAAAGATAAAGGTTAACCCATTCGCTGCCACCAACTGGTAATAGTATGTAATTTGAACACACATACGTGTCACAGGCAGTGAACGTGTTAAACAAATCGTAATAACGACGGATGACGGAAGCCACCTCTCGTGCCAAGAGTATTCGATAAATGCGGAACTGTACAAATACGGTGCTTAAGCGGACACGTCATAATAGGTTTCCAAGAATCTCTTGAACGTAGTAGGTATATCGGTTATATGGAATAAAATCGGATGACAATTACCTATTGATGGAGTTGGAAGAGGTAACTGGATCTCAGCTGTACCTACTTCACGTAGACCTACCTAGTTGGTCTTAATAAGCAGATCATTGATCAAATGTTTGGTTAACCGTGATAAGCGCAAATTTTAACGAAACGGACCTGAATTTGTAAACTATGCAAATTCTTAATTGGACACAGATAACATTGAGAAGCGGTTTGTCAGCATGAAAAGCAATTTATTGTTTTGGCAGACTTTCCCGGCGCGACCGACAATACTACCACACTTGATACTACTGTAGTTGGTGAAATTACTAGCAGAGAAGCATTCCAACTTCTCCTCAGAGTTGGCAGCACATTGCCGTCTTAAGATTGCAGTCCTGAGAATGCAAATGTCTATCGGTCACAGATCAGATCAGATCACATACCAGGAGGAGGCCTGTCTGCTCGTTTGCCTTATCCGTTGCATAAAAAAGCGCTCGCAAATTAGTAGCTTCATACATTTATTGCTCCAACAAATCTAAGCCAATTAAAGCGATTGCTGTGGCAGCCAGTCAACTGGTGACGTCGCCGTTGACCCGTTTAGATTTAGCTAACTAACGCGGTGATTGTACCTAATACTTCCTTATTTGCTTCTGCGTTGTTCTTTAATAAAACATGACGATGAATAAGAAGCAATACCTCCTATTTAAATTAAGTTGCAGAACAAAACAATCCTAACTACATTGTGATGTATACCTACTACATTTTTCGAGTCAAATCGGAGAAATACTGGAAAAGGGCCGAATTTTAAGTATCTACCCGAAACCGACGTGCGTGCATGACTCGATGTATGAATGTGGAAGAAGTGAAAGAAATTTGTCAAGATCGTCGAAATGGAAAGAAGTGGTCTCTGCCTACCACTCTGGGATACAGGCGTGATTTAATGTATGTATGTATGTATTTAATGTGTATAGAAATTATTGCTTCTTCTTCCTCGATAATCAGTATTATCATCGGGATCGATCGGAAAATGCGGTGAAAGCCAATGGAATACATCTACTTCGTTAATATTAAAAGATATAATACCTACAACAGGGTGCCATTAGACTAGGATGTAAAAAATTAAGACATTTATTAGCACGTTTATAAGTTTTATTAGGTTTTCTATAGAGCAGAAAAGGAAGAATGTTCCAAGCTACCATCTTCTCTAACATACAGGGTGTAATCTAAGTCGTGAATCAAATGATCACCCCTGTACTCTATCCACGAATATGAACAACTTTTACTATGGGATCAACTCTTGAAATCACAAAAAAACATCAGCTGTTTCATAGAAAAGTTCAATTTTTTTTTTCGTGATTTCAGGGTTGGTTCCATAGTGAAAGATGTTCATATTCGTGGGTAGAACACAGAGGTGGTCATTCGATTCACGACTTAGATTTTACCCTGTATAAAATTCTCGAATCACAGAGTTTGTAATAAAATTCCTCCAAAACGGCTTGACCGATTCTTATGGAATTTTGTGTGTATATTCAGTAGGTCTGAGAATAGGTCGTTAGGTATGTTTCATAGGGTTTGTATGATAAAAAACAGTAAACCTGGGCGGCGCCGCGCTTTGACAGCTAATCTATCTATCATCTATATATATAAAAATGAATGCCACTTTTCGTTGTAATTTTATAACTGAAGAACGGCTTAACCGATTTGTCTGATTTCTTTTTTGTTGTGTTCGTTATTGCCAGGATAAGGTTTATATGTAAGAAAAAAAATAGAAAATTCCAACGGGAACGGGAAATTTGCAGCGGGGCGAAGCCGCTGGCGGGCAGCTAGTTCTTTATAAAACAATAGCAAATTGTATAAGTCGGACAATGTGTCAGCGGTCGGTATTCATAATAACCGTGTTTTGTCAGGTGTGATATCGTTGGATATAGGTGATAGATACGATAGGTGTTGTCGATTCTTGTTCCAGAAACAGGATAGACAGTCGGAATGATACGATACTTTGACTGCATCTGGTTCTAACTGATAAAGTGAAAGATTCGCGTTCCTGTTTCACAAACTTGACAGAAATAGGTGCCAATTTTGTATACAATACAAATCGTACCTATAGTAATGTGATAATGAATTTGTCGATTTTGTAATGTATACAGAATTATTACCTATTACCTGTCGTTGAAATCCGATCTTTGGTTTACAAACTAGGTTGTAATAAATAATATCTTATTTAATCGGTTGATAATGAGGTTTCTAGGTCACACGTAAGTTTCGAAGAAGCTTATGAGCCTGTTTTCTAACACCCATATAAGTTCATGCGAAGTTTTCACCCTACCCTACTTTCCCATTAGTTTTACAACATTATTGCTAACTAATATAATAACCGCTATTGACTCTGTGTATCAAAGCTCACTTGAACTCGAAAAATCGGTTCATTTCTGGTTTGAAGGACCAATGTGGCGTTGGTAGATTGTAATGGTGGTAGTGACTTAACTATGTTTGCGAATTATTATTCTTACATCTCTCAGACAGAGATGTAACACAAATATACGACAAATAAGAGCCAGTTAAAGTACCCCCATAATTTAGGGCTGGTTAGCGGTCCGTTGCGGAAATGCACTTTTAGGGGAATATAAAAAAAACCTGTCCATAGATATTCAGAATAAATATGCGCACTGACTTTTTCGTTAAAACTGAAGTAACAAATTCAATAATAGTACCACCCCGATTTTACAGTAAAAGGAAGAAAAAATTATTCCAACATAAACAATTATAACCTCAAACCCAAGAATAAGTTATAAATTGGACTGGATGACAGCTGTCAAAATGGACGTCTTATACACCTCTTTTTTACTACAGGGTTTTTATTTTTATGGTCTGGGCTATACGTACGGTAAGCAGGTATATTGGTACCGGGTTTGCGGAAAATACAAAAATACAAGAGTAAAGTAGTAGGATACGAGTATGGAACTGTTGTCAAAACAAAATACTTACGAAGTGGAAAATTGTTATATCGTTTTAGTAGAGCTGAGAGTTGGTAATGATATAGTATCTGTATCGGGTGTCATGATAACGGATGATGTGCGAGGTTAGCGTAAGGCTGAGACTCATAGGCCGGACTAGACTGTCATGTGACTACTAACGAAACAAAGACAAGGAGACGACTGGGCAGAATGCGGCCTTGAACAACATGATTTTTCATTCCTTTATACGTTCTTTTTCAATTCGTTCAGTAATTTGTACAGTCAACCAATTTAACCTCGTTTTGCCCAGTGTTCTTAAAAAAGGACACGTTCGATTTGGTAGTTTCTACCCGGGATTCTACCCTTATAGGTAAAATTGTCCTTTGGACATTGGGCAGAAACCAGAAGTATAAACACAAAATGCTTGGGCAGGACTAGGATAATTCATTGGCCGCAATAGAACTATGTTACTTAAAGTGACGTTATAAATCAAATCTTTACGATTTGATTGATATCGACACTTTGTCTTAGTTTCATGGTGACTTAGGAATGAAATTGGTTGACTTTACAGTCGAAAGCATTAATATCTACACGCAGCCATCGCGGCAAATATATATATTCATAGATCTTATTGTCAGTTGGATAGGGGCGGGCGTGTAGATATTTTTGGCGTCTTGAGAACGCAACGTGTACATATATTTATGACTTTGACTGTCTGTACAGTCACGAGATTTAATTTGGTACCCACCCAAGGTCCGAAGTCAATGTGACATTCTACAACAATAATTTTGAGTTTCCAAAAAATTAAAAATAATTTGACTCTAATGACATTGACGACTTCAAGCATATTTTTCTTGAAATGGATCCCAAGTTAACGCTCGTGACCGTACCTACATAATATCAATTTTAATATGCTCCAATTGTCCAATGAAGATTCTTTCACTAACTCTAGTTGTACCTAATAGAACAAAATGAATGACACAGTTAAGATAAATTGGCAGGCAAAAAGCAAACTGTAGTGTGAAGTAAAGGGATACGATTTAAAAAAAAACGTTCGGGTTCCATTCACGCCGACGCCAACGCTAGGATTGTATGGTCAGATTTAGCATGTAAACATTGAGTTTCATGTGTAGCATAATTATTCTATTGAAAAATCACTGTTAACGCCGCACAATTTTTTTATTAATACTTCCTAATTAAGATCATTTGTAAGAAAGTTTCATGTTGCATCGTAGAGTTAATGACTAAGCTGCGCAAGCGGCGGTCCCGTACATGCAGCCTTGCCCTTAATGTCTGTCAATCATCCGGCAAATCAGTAGTACTCGAGACGCCAGCGCGAGCGCACGCACGGCTCCCCGCGACGCGACGCTAAGAAAATGTAGTGAATTCAAACGGCACATAATCCATCGATATTATTAAACAAAATTTCAGTGTAAGTGTAAACTGTGATATTTAAACCGTGACATTCCAAAAGTGATCATGCGAAGAGTTAAAATGAATATAGACCCCGACTTGGGGGATCTAGAGGAAATGCTGGCCCACGTTCAGACGCAATTGGAGAACGAGATTGACCTGGAAAAGGAGAGCAAGATTACCTCGTTGATTAACGTGCAGGAGTCTCCTAAAATGGTTAAGAGGACCAATTCTTTTAACAGAGGCGACAGGGACAGTTTTGAATACAGACGTCCGGCGCCGCGGCCGCCGCTGTCCAGAGTCAATAGCGAGATTAATTCCGGTAGTTACTCGTTAAACGGAGAATATGGCACTCTTGAAAACTATCATAACCAGAACGGGAAGCTAAAAGGCTCACAGAGTAGTTTGAGGTCAGATGAAATGGGATCTCAAAGCTCGTTCCAGTCTTTTCGCTCTGAGCCTCTGCAACGGCATTCTGTACTTAGTTTGCCGGAGAAGAGAGGGTCGACCAACTCCCTCAATGGGAGAGGGAAAACTGCGACGTTGCCAAGAGGATACGGTTCCAACAAGGAGAAGAATTGGGAGGAGTATTGGGCATAGTAAGTGTTTTATTTTATTTTATTTCGAGATGTTATTGTAAATCCGGGCCAAGGACGAGCCGGACGCTGACGCGAAGAGTTCTTGTATTTTTTTTTATTGGTTGTTATAAGGCAATAATAAATAAGTGCACACTGTGTGAAATCAAATACGTGTCTACCTATTACACATATGACAGACAAACAGACGGACAACAGAGGTCCCGTTAGCACCCAATGGGTACGGAACCCTAAAAACTAGAATATAATCGTCAGCAATTTCAAATGATGTTTGGCTATTACTAGAAAGTGACTATTAAGATTATTACTTTCTTTTTATTTGATGTTACGCGGACAGATTTATTCCCTTAGTGTAGTTAACTTGGTAGTTTAGGGAAAGTTATTACTTCCCAAAATCAACACGTGAGCAACCCAATAGGCCGCTTTCGGCGTCATTCAATAAGTCCCTTTTCTGTGTAACTTTGGTTCTCAGAAGTAAATAAAACTGCCCTAATATCGCAGAAAAAACGTGACTCAATTCGGTCTCGTACTGCGACATTAGTCATAATCAAATTCACCCTGTTTTCGAACTGCCGTGACGTCAGTATCCTGATATGGTTTATCATCAAAACATAATGAGCGCAACGGTTGCTTTTTACCTATTTAGGCAATTTAATTCCAGATGCAACTCTTTACCTACACGTTTGTATTTTTTTATTACTCTAGCCAAGATATTTTATTTAGACGATACTTATTACAAACTGTTAAAAACATTCTGAACAAAGCTAAAGAGTGTTCATTCAACAGGGTCACAAAACAAAGTTAAGGATAATATAAGCTATAGGTATTTTACATTAAGGTCAAGCAACAATTGCATTATTGATTCCTATTTTAACACTTTACCGGCACAAGTGTTTAATGTTCTGTCGTCATACATAATCGGTTATTAAACGGAGGATGTTTGCTTTGTTCGCTCGATGCCAATTAAATTTCAAGCAAGACGAAGTAATGCCGGCAGGAAAAGTAAACATATTTGTGACCTCAATAGATAACAGACCGTGATAGATTGGGCACGAAAGTTTAGTTGAATGACGCGTAGTCAGCGTTAGCGATTAAATCCCAGTTGGACATAGAAATCTGATATCTAACATTCCTCAAAGTTGCCAGACTCACAGAATATACAATAGTATAAGTAAGTACCTACAGTAGGCGTCCTTAAGTTACAAACAAAACAAACTTAGGTAAGTGGATCAATCGTGCCTCTGTGCTTCCCTTTCTTAGAGTATTGTCTACAGTCTTGGGAATACAATTTTGAGATTCATTCGATCGTTAATTTCAAAGAGTGTTGCCACGAGTTCGATGGTCAGAATATAATGGTGCTACTAGTAGGGTTGCCAGATTTTTTTCTGAGATATATAGTATTTGGCGGTTTGAAGGCTTTAAAAATAAAGTATACGCTGAAAAAATAATGTATTTTTAATATTTTCCTCACTTTTTTATGAGTACGTTCGGAAATGTTTACGTAAACCCTAATTTTAACGTTCTTTGAATTTCAGTTTAAAATATAGTATTTTAGCATACTTTATGTGTTTCGTATATAATAAAGTATACAGAGGCAAAATAAAGTATAATACTATATATTATAGTATGTCTGGCAACCCTAGCTACTAGGCATGCTACGTAGGCTGTTGGTAGGGTTGCCAACTATTTTTGGGGGATTTATAGTATTTTCCAAAAAAAAGTGTAAAAAATATAGTACACAGTAAAAAAATATAGTACTTTAAGACAACTCTTTATTTTGGGGTAAACTATACTTACTAGCATTCTGTGAACTCCTTTTAAATAACACTTCTTTTAACTTGAACAGCTTTCAGGTAGGTAATTTAGAACTTTTTAAATAAAATTAACTTGGAACGTGTGTTACGTCAGTTATGTGTGTAAATTGAAGTACTTTGTAAAATCCCCCAAAATATAATATTTTTGCGTACTATATATTTCTTCAACAGTATATAGTACAGAGAGTCAAAATATAGTACAATACTATATAATATAGTACGGTTGGCAACCCTAGCTGTTGGCCTGTTGCGTACGTGCCTTTCTAAATATTGTCATCAAAATACCGTTTGTTGGTATGTTTACAGGACATAAGTGTCTATAACATGTCGTAAGTTCGCTGGGGTAACCGTATACCCGCTACAACCTAGGGTCCTTCAAGAGACGAGCTTAGTCTCTTCTTAAAGGCTGAGCAGTTCATCAAAATTTGATGGAAATCAGTCGGGCACGGGTTTCCACATGCACATTAAAAGACAAATAAAATAAAATTTATTTTAGTTGTGATACCTACTAGTACTGTTATAAAACAAAAGCTGAGGGCCCAGACAAGATGCACTACGCTAGCTAGCGTTTCTCTTCGTTTAGTTTTTAAACCAATCGCGTCACTGGTAGATGACGTGATACGAAAAGTCACGTGATGTGCCAGTGACGCGATTGGTTTAAAAACTAAACGAATAGAAACGATAGTTAGCGTAATGCATCTTGTCTAGGCCCTCTGATACACACATCAAAAAAGTCTAAGGATCACAAATAATGAAGGGTGGTAACAACAGCCAGTTGGTTGATTTAGCTAACTTTTAGGCTATGAATTCAAGACCCCTATTCACAGCAATCATTATTTTATTGTATGAGAAAAAACGCGTTCACGCAACACCATACCTTAATTACCCGCCAGTAAAGATCAATGGTATCTAGGCCCTTTTGCGACACATATTGCGGAACCACGAAAGTTGGTGCCATTATCGCTCATTGTTAAATGGCATGGCGTGGTGTGGGCCTGGCGGCGTGGCGTGGCGAAACCGAACGGAACTGAGATGCGGGACACGTGTGGGACGCGTAAACAAAGAAACACAATCGCTTGTAGGGCTGTGGGGTCTTGTTAATGCTAGATTGATTGAGAAAGAGGGACATGTTCTTGGATCATTTACAATGGATGGATACATACATACATAAACTCACGCCTTTATTCCCGCAGTGGGGTAAGCAGAGCTACAGAATTTCCAACAAGTATAAAAACTTTTGATAATTCTGTAACCACATTTTGCACACTTAGGCGAAGATGTTTACCAGTGTATTAGTGACAGGTTGCAAGCCCATCGCCTAACAGTACTACACGCCTTTATTACCTTAGTCGGCTTTTACGACATCCACGGAAAGATACGGAGTGGCACTATTCTAATCCGGCTACCACACGGGGGAAAGGATGGGATAGCGTTAAATAATTAAATACATTTATTCTGCAGAACGGTTACAATCGGTTGTAGGCTGGCTTCTGGCAGAAGGAACTGAAAAAAAAAGAACTAGCAGTCAGAAGTGTCAGAACAGATAGATTGTATTTGAAAAACAAGACATTTAACTGACCTTATCGCTCCTAATAATAACCCAGATGCGTCAAAATTGCTGAAATATGATGAAATCTTGGTATGGAAACCGGTTTACCCTTGAAGGACATATAACATTTATTATCAGCCGGGTAAAAAATGTAGGAAATCTAGTATATTGCTGCCCTAGCTTACCTTTGCCATCAATTCTAATTTGAATCTAAATACCTGTGTTTATTTTACGTACAAACGTACATGTATACTTTGATTCATCCATTCCATTTATTCGCGACCTATATTATACGTACATACATAACATAACATAAACTCACGCCTTTATTCCCTGAGTGGGGTAGGCAGAGCTACAGAATTACCAACAACTCTAAAAACTTGTTGATAATTCTGTAACCACATTTTGCACACTTAGGCTAAGATGTTTACCAGTGTATTAGTGACAGGTTGCAAGCCCATCGCCTAACAATATTATACGGTAGGTAAATAAATCGTCGGTTGATACGGCAACCCTAGGTTTAAGTAAGACTAACGACCGCCTACGAGTTCTAAACGGGGCTAAATCTTAAGACGTTTTTATGCTTCGCAAGTAAAAGTGTGGCGTAGGACGACGCGACGCTTATGTAACAAATGGCGCCCGGAAAGAAGAAGGTTGGTTGCTTGGTTGGTTGGTTGGTTGGTTGTTTGGTTGGTTAGTTGGTTGGTTGGTTGGTTGGTTGGGTTGGTTGGTTGGAAGGTTCGATGTTGGTTAGGAAATACGAAAAATACTTTTGTTTACAAACCAGATTTTATCCGAACCCGAAGGTCTTCACAGGACTGGTTGCAGTATATCCTAGTGATGATGATACCATATCATCAGCATCATCGTACCAGCAAAAAGACAATCACTGCCAAGTCTTCTTAAGAATAAGGATGAATAATAAGCGAGTAAAGCTCTCAAGCATGAGCTGAACAGAGGAACGTATTAATAAGATACCCGACTTAAGACGCGCCAATAACTTGACTTTTATTTTGATGTGTTTTGAGTCGAGCGTCTCTCCCTTTTAAAATAGACTAATAAACAGACCTAGGAATATTCGGGGCAAAATTAAATGACAGCTAGGGATTGCCTATATCGATAAACTCAACTATCGATGCTTTTCCCATATATTAGTGATCGCTCCAAGTTTTGTTTCTAAAAAAAAATTGATTGAAAGTATGCAATGAAACAAAAAAAAAAAAAAAACTGGTTATTCTTTATTTTAAAAGGATTTTGTAACTTTCACTCATCATCATCATATCATACCTTCGGTAAAACAAGGGCACAATGTACTATATGATTATAGGGGCAATTGTGCCCTTGTCTTACCGAAGGTGCGATTATATTTTTTCCGCATTGTGAATTTCAGAATGACTGTCCCATTTACTATTGTTAAAATAAACGACTAGAATTTGTTAGGAGTAAAAACAATATGACGATGATGAGTGAAGGTTATAAATCCTTTTAAAATAAAGAATGACCAGAATTATGTTGCTATTTAGTTTAATTTGCATACTTTAAAAAATAAACTATTTTTACAATCAAACCTTGGACCGATCACTAGTATATGGGAAAAGCATCGATAATTGAGTTTATCGATACAGGATACAGGCAATCCCTAGCTGTCATTTAGTTTTGCCCCGCATATTCCTAGGTCTGCTAATAAATCGCTCATTGAATGCAAAACAGACACATTCCAAAATAATTTGCTCTTGCATTAAAAATCTTATACGAATAGATTCTAATTTTAAAATGCAACACTGACTCATTTTGGAATGTGTCCGTTTTGTATTGAATGAACGAAATATTCAATAAAAATAATGAACGTTTAAGGAACGATAAAAAGAGTTCAAATACCTAAGTCGCTCTAGGTGTGACTGTAATATTTGAAGAGTTCCCTCGATTTCTCCAAGGCCCCATCATCAGATCCTGACCTGATTACAATGGGACCACGCGGAAAGTATACCTTTCAAACAAAAAAGTATTCCTGATCGGTCCAGCCCGTTTTGAAATAAATAGGGATGCATAAAAAAAAAAAGGAAGGAGGGGGCCGCCCTAGGCGTACTTTTTCGAGTCAAATCGGAGAAATACTGGAAAAGGGCCGAATCTTAAGTACCCGAAACCGACGTGCGTGCATGACTCGATGTATGAATGTGGAAGAAGCGAAAGAAATTTGTCAAGATCGTAGCAAGTGGAAAGAAGTGGTCTCTGCCTACCCCTCTGGGAAACAGGCGTGATTTGGTGTGTGTGTTTTTTTAAGTCTGTTAATAAAACTTATCGCAGAATATAAAATTCTGTAAGTAATTTCATTTGGAAAAAGTGGAGCGTTATTAAAATGAAATCGGGTTTAGCTGGTGGAAATCGACAAGTCTATTTGGATTCGCGCCACCGCAAGCCGGTGCATAATTGAAGTGATTGCGCCGA
Organism: Acleris laterana; assembly: GCA_963966035.1. Lineage (NCBI taxonomy): Eukaryota > Metazoa > Arthropoda > Insecta > Lepidoptera > Tortricidae > Acleris > Acleris laterana. The sequence continues at coordinate 2,917,539 of OZ014463.1, read as the reverse complement.
AAGTGGTTTCAGATCCAATTGATAGATCCGTAATGAAAGAGAATTTATTATAATGCTCCATGCGGAAACTAGCTGTGTAACTGTGGCACCGTTGAAGTGTTCAATTATTCATTAGATATTTAATGCCAATTATTTGATTGTATATTAAATAACAAGTTCACGTCAAGTCAAGTGAGTAAACGTGAAAATCTCTCACATGGTTGGTCATAACGTCTTAAGTGGTAAGAGTCTTGATTTGTATGTATTCTGTTTCATCTCTCTTTCTTTTCTTCCTAAATGAAAACTGCAATTTATACGACAACTAACCGTAAATGATCGTTCTTGGAATTTTCGTTAAGTTTGTCTCGAATAGAAAACGTCTCAATGAATTTCAATGAATGTTTTAGAGATTAAATCTGCAGTTTTAAGTTACATATTCGTGCATGTTTCATTTTGAAATCATGCATGATTTAGAACATTTTTACTACTACTACTGCTATACCGAATAAAAGCGAGCGGGGGCTAGTTTAATTTAAAATAATACTTTTAAAGCCAAGTGGACAAAAGAACCCCCCCACTTCATAGCATCCCCACATCTAGCGGCTAGTAGATTTAAAACAGAAACGAGTCGAGTGCACCTAAGTGCATCCTTGTCTTGAAATCTTCCAAGGAGAAACTTACATCGTTTCGCTCTAAATCTGTTAAAAATTTAGAACGGAACGTTGTTCTTTTCACGCTGCAGGTTTTCAACCCTTGCAGCCTCCGAGCGAATTAGGCTGGCAATAGAAAATGCAGAAATTGATTCCTGTATCATTTTAACTTTAGTTTTCCAGAGCAATAAGCACAGTTTTACTGGATTCCGAATAGATCCCGAACGCAATTTTTTACTGATAGAAGACTTAACTTTTTGCTATCGCTTATAAATCAAACCTAACCTACATATCTAAAATAGCTCCAGCGTAACATAACATTTGAAAAGTAAAAGATTCGGAAAATGAATATTCGAAAAAAAATACAGAATTTTAAGATGTTTTTCTACCCTAATAATTAGATTACCTATAAGACAGCAGTCAACAAGAAACGGACTGAAATATTTACGCACAGCCCCAACCGCTGGGACCGATCGAGAGATTCCAAACTTGGCACGTAGGTTAGTTATGAGGTTTAGGGGTGCACTAAGAAAGGATAATTCCGAAAATCGAGCCCCAATGGAAAGAAATAGGGTGTAACGCGGAAAACAAAATATCCCAATCCCATCATCGAAATTGAAAATGCACAGTTCGAGTCCACTCGTGATGTGCATCAAAGTCTGCAATAAGATTCCAAGGTACATAAGAAGCGACGAAAAAAACAATATATTTACCAAAAAACTTACGAAATATTTAATTTATAATTGTTTTTATTCCCTACAAGAGTTTTTTTGAATGTGTAATAGAATAAATTCAATATATTGGTGCCATATGTAAGATAGTTTTTTAAGTGTCAACGTAACATTGTAGTGCCTGACAGGGTTTCATGGCAGAACGAAAATTGTACTTAATGATAAACGGTACCTGAGAAGCAAAAGACTGCAAGTGCCATTGTTTTCGAAGGCACTTGCAGTCTTTTGCTTCTCAGGTATGGCATTGTACCTACCCAATTACCCATGAAAGCAATGAATAAACTGAATAAACTAATTCTCCGCGTAAGAAGTCGCAGGCGTCCTCTAGTTATTACATAATTCTCCTGCCCATAAAGCTGCATCTAATTCACGAGGCGGTAAATCTTGTGAACATTGTTGTTCCCAAGAATCAGTTCACTATTACGAAACCATTTCGTAATTTGTTTCAATAATTCATCAGAATACGCAATATTGATAGCATAATGCTAATGACAGTCAGTTTCTTCACAATTCACCGGTTTTGAAACGAGTTGGAATATAATATTGTCAAGATCTGATGCGCCATTTCTAATGGTGGTCGCTGACAACGATGCCTAGGTCATGTTTTTGCATAATTTAATTGGAATGTTTATTATTGACGCGTTCTATATTTTAAACAGTCGTTGCGGGTATGGATGAAAATCCATTAAGACTGCACCGAGCAAACGTCGAGCGTCCAGTGGCGCCCTCATTACTTTTATTGTGTTTTCTACTTAAGTAAAGAATTTCCTTGCAATCAGACGATACGTTTTAGCGCAAGTAAAAACACAATTTATGGGATACGTGACACACAATAACATTTACCCGTTGAGTAGTCGGCTTAACGCGAAAGGTGGCCACTTTTTTCCGTTAAGTTGATAACTCGAAGGTGAATTGTTATTAAACTATGTGATATACCCTAAAAGCTGTGTTTTCATTTGTAGTACAAAAACCTACCGACTTTCAAGAAAATACTTTAATTTAATAGAAAACACAATAATAGTATGGAGGGCGCCACTGGACATTCGGCGTACGCTCGGCGTAGTCTCAAGTCTCAACTATACAGCTGGAAATGGTTAATTCCAAGTCACCCTTTTTAACACCTCTTCAAATCCCAAGGTGTGAAGTTACAGTATGAAACCTGGCTAGAACTGCCTAGTTACGTTTTTACAAGGACGGATTTTAGACGAAGTAGGTCTATCCTTTATATGAAGCATAACAATGAAACCCCTTTGTTTATTTTACGACCAAGGTACAACGACAGTGTTTTTCTGACCCTCCCATTCAGGGTTATAATGATGAGGTACGTTTACATTATAATTGGGGTAAAAGTGCTTTCGCGTCTTTTATGGCGTGTTATATTTTACCGAAATAACTACATGTCTCCAACAACTTGCTTTATATGCATTTATTGGGACATTAAATATTTTTTTTAAATTGCATGGCTCTTTCCTTATTAGTGTTCGTTGTGGCATTAAGTTGATATTTTATTATTTGAGATAGCTTTTAACGCTCGGCATCTTTGACAGTTTTGTGCTCAAATTCAGGAATTTCATCTCTCTCAAGTCATTTTCAGTTTTATAAAGGAAGCTTCTATTGTGATCCTAGATTTTGCAAGTTTGGACTGCTTTTTCTTCAATCTGAAACATGCTAGGTTGCTTTTAGAAAGAAAGAAAGATTTATTTGTGACAAATATTGGTTACATATACGAAATGAACATAAAAGCATAATTTGTCATTTGCCAGCGCTGGTCCTCTGTTGTGACCATTTATTCTTCTATATAAATGGATCTAGTACCTAGGTACCTGATTTCCATACAAAACGTATTAAGATTTTAGGGTTACGTATCAGAACGCCTAAAGTTAATAAGCCTAATGTATCATAATACCTAAAAGTTCATAATACCTAATGGTATTTTTTACAGAAACCGAAAACTTTTCAGGATTTTTTAAAAAGCCATTGCATAGAACTCATTAGGTTAGGTTAGGTTAGTTTTATAACAATCCTGAAAAATGTACCGTTTCAATAAAAAAGACAATTAGGTATTATGAACTTTTAGGGATTATGATACATTAGGCTTATTAACTTTAGGCGTTCTGATACGTAACCGATTTTAGCACCGAATCTCCTTAAGATAAAATAAATCATTGCTACATTATTGCTTTATCGGCCCACCGAATCCACGCTCTAAAATGTACCAAATTGTACCTACACCAATTGAATTTTGTCATGTTTATCAATATTTAGCCCACTCACGTGCCCAATGGCTGGTAATAACCTGACCTTCTGAGGCAATCGGCCGCGTCCGCCCGACTCGCGGAGTTACGCAACTGACTGTACCTCTGCCTTGTAATTGGGTTGTGAAGGGCCCAGGGACCGTGTCACGATCCCTGGGCTGGAGCACTCAAAATCAGAATTCATAGAGCGGTATCATTATACTAATCTTGAGTAAGACGCCGTCTCAAGAGCCGTCGGAGTAAATGCCATCGAAAACCGTCGTTTCTGGCTCTGCTTTACACAGACACTCAAAATCAGTTTTTATTAATACAATGAGACACCACACACCAAGACGAGTAGGTTACATAATATACATATTGTAAAGTGACGGTCAATGTTTCCTGTCTTGCTCGGTGTTATTCTGCATTTCGATTCCCGGCATCGAAAACTATCATTGAGTTGCCAATCCACCGGCGAAGCGATACGAGAATTAAAATCTTGCCACCCCATTTCCACCAAAAATTGCCGTCGCGAACTTGCGATTAATATCAATAAAAATGTCAAGCTTAATCGCGTGAGTCTTCACAAGACCTCACGAACCATCACGGGAATTGTGTTTCCGTTGTAGAGTAAATAAACTCTCTGTGTATACATTGCACGGTTCAATATTACAACAGTATATATCTATGTATTTAAATTCTCGCCAAATCTGACCATTTTTAGGTAACCAACGCATCTCGTTGAGAAGAAATTAGATTTTGCTTAACAATTTTCAATTCACTCCAATAATCGCCTCTCCTGGCCGGTGGAAAAGCACCTCAATTATAATTTCTTCAGTCATTTCTGAGATCGTCATGAGTCAGGAATATCATGTGACTTCTAACATGTTTTCCTTATATGTCGAGATGTTGAGCAAACCTATCTGGACTAATCTGTGTTCCGATTTAGGAGTGCATGCCTCGCTTATCTAGCTCGTTTCAAAACGAATGGGAGGGACATACGTTGGCGTCAGTCGCTCAGCTTGTCCCTCTCTCGCTTGTTGAATACTTACACACTGAGCTACAAAAGCAAGATAAAAGTAGTAGTCGCCGTTGTAACTGGCGTTACCTGCCGTAGATCTATAAACAACCCACTGTCTTAATAGAGATCGGTTTGAAATCAAACAAAGTGGTTACAATGGTTTCAATCATATACTTATATGTGCTTGTGAGAGGTTGTAATTTTAAAATAAAAACATTAAAATTTTGTGTATTTTAGAAGTCCCATTTGCTCTGTTGTGTAAAACATGTGTGAGATAAATAAGCGACATATAAAATGTCACGCGAACTATTGAATTTCAATCAACGAGAAACTGAATAAAGGCCTATTATGGTCACGTTTATCGCTGTGGAGTGTGGATAAAGCATTCGTCACTCCTGCTCTTACATAGGTACCTACTTGTCAGAAAGTGACGGATGTTTTATCCACATCTATATACAGACAGAGTTAAACGCGACCATAATAGGCCTGCTTGTTTTAACTATCGGAGTTCCATTGTAGAATCAAGCACGCCATTTGCATTATTTTTCCTCTCTGTAAGGTTATCTGCATTTGTCACTAGTCCTTGTTGTAAATCGTCAATGATATGCATGTCTAATGCATTAGTGTTCTAACTTACATCACGTTCTTATTCGCAATGAGATTTTTAACCTTCTTATTATTTTCCTCTTTGCTTTGGATTATCAATGTTATCATTTTTCACCTTGTGCAGGGTTTGTCCGGGTCGCTGCCACCATCTTACCCTTTATCCTATCACTAAGCATCAGTACATTGTTGTGTTCCGGTGTGGGGATAAGACAACCGGTGAAATAAACTAGCACACGGTATTCCATTTTAATCCTCAGAATTTGCAACGCATTTGCAGATATGTTTTGTCTATCTATCTGTATGATATTGAAAATGTCTATTTGATTCAGATACCACTTACCATCAGGTTGCCTGAGTGCTCATTTACCTTATTTATGCTATTAAAAAAAAACTTTATAAAGGAAAGCTTGGTAGTTTTTAACTCAGACTCCGTTACTGTCATCAAAAAAATAAAAGCTATCAGGCCCTTTGCAACTGTACCATTCGCACTCCGTACGATTCGCACCTTAATTCATATACCTATACCCGTTTTAGGGTTCCGTACCCAAACGGTAAAAACGTGACCCTATTACTAAGATTCCATTGTCCGTCCTTCTGTCTGTCACCAGGCTGTATCTCATGAACCGTGATAGATAGACAGTTGAAAATTTCACAGATGATGTATATTTGTTGCCGCTATAACAACAAATACTAAAAAAAGAGTAAAATAAATATTTAAGGGATCTCATATATCAAAGTTGTTTTTTCTAATTCTAATCTTACATAGATAATGGCACGTTACGCTCGACACACACTTGACCGGTTTTTATATTTAATCATCCGTGTTGTTGCACAATGACTTTTCTGTAAATAGTATTATGTTTATATTATATATTATGTATTCTTTGGTATTTATTTAGCTCTCTATTCTTCTATTATATTGGAATACCTTCGTCCCATAATAATAGTTTCCCATCACACGGGTTTATATTACAAACTCCTCATATTAGATAATAGTGATTACAGAATGAGGCAAGCGTTGCTTCGGACATCAAAAACTCTTGGACATTTTTGAGATTGCACATGTCTATGGGACTACCATCAGTACCCTTACCATGAGTTACAATTACCGTACTCGCTAGCGAGTCGAATGCTCTGTCTCTCGCACTATATAAAAATACTGCGAGGTCTGCGAGGGACTGAACCTTCGACTCGCTAGCGAGTACGGTAATTGTAACTCATGGTAAGGGTACAGGAACATTAGGATTGTTAGGTCCTCATAGCAAAACGTCGAAGCCTGTGTGATCGCTCACCTTCTCTATACCATAAATAAATTCTACGAAAGGATGGTCACGTAACACATCTGTCCATGGTATATGTATAGACTGAATACCATCATTTGTCTCGCGGTTGACTTAACAAAAAAGGTTGATTTCAAAGACTTGCTTTTTTGTAAAGAAAGAAAGTGCCTGTTGGCATTTAAAAGGACTCAAAGATGATTTTAATAGTATTTGTATAAAATAAATGGAATAATGGTGAGGTTGTTGAATGTCATTAGTCTCTTTAGGTGTCAAGATGCTGGCGTACTGATGAATATTGTATAGGCATGTCAAATTAAGAAGAACGCAGATTTCTAAAAATATGTTAAAGATGATGAGGTTTGGTGAAGTGTTGTACATCAATCACTACGCTAGCTTCTGCTTGCGACTTCGTGTCTGTGGGGAAGCTTTTTTTTCGCCATAAATTGTAGCCCTATGCGTTAAGACTGCACCGAGCAAACGCCGAGCATCCAGTGGCGCCCTCATTACTATTATTGGGTTTTCTAATTAACTAAAAAATTTCCTTGGAATCAGACGATACGTTTTTGTAGCGCAAGTAAAAACACAATTTATGGGATACGTAACAAACTTTAATAACAATTACCCTTTAAGTAGTCAGCTTAACGGGAAAAGGTGGCCACTTTTTTCGGTTAAGTTGATAACTCGAAGGTGAATTGTTATTAAACTATGTGATATACCCTATAAGTTGTGTCTTTCGTTTGTAGTACAAAAACATTTCGTCCGATTTCAAGAAAATACTTTAGTTTATTAGAAAACACAATAAAAGTAATGAGGGCGCCACTGTACATCCTTCGTACGCTCGGCGCAGTCTTAACGGATTGTGAAGCTAAATAAATACAAAATGTGATAACGTTTCTCTACCCTTAAACCTAGTTCGATTATTACGATTTTTGAACATGTTGTAGAAAAATAAGTCTGTACGTTTTCCTTTCCAAGAAAGTTGTATGCATTTCAAAGGGAAACCCTATTAACTATCGAGACTGAACTTAGAAATAAATACAATCCATTCTCCAGCTCAAACATATTCATCACTACATTAAGTTGACCTAGATATCGTAAAACTTGTTGGCTCTGGATTCGCCGTGTTTCATTTTCTTTCGAAACCGTATAATTCACGAGAGCCGTGCTAAAGTGAAATAGTGATTCAGGTGTTCGAGGACATTGTGATGTGTGTGAACCTAGCATATCAATTTCTGGAATCTCAAAAATTAAACACAGTTCTAGTAGCATCCCCAATAGTTCTACAGTTCTACATATTTATTTTCGATAGTTCAGCTTTTTTTTTCAGAAAAACGATTTTTTCAAAATGAGATGCTAACTTCGCGTTTCGCCTATTAGCATCTCAGCAGTTCTCGATGCCTGGGCCTTAAATACGTCAGAAAATGCATAGTTCTGTAGTCTAGAGTCGACCTGGCAATAGTTCTAGCCTTAAAAGGGAAAAAAAATATGAGATGTTAACTTCGCATTCCGCCTATTAGCATCTCAGCAGTTCTCGTTGCCTAGGCCTCAAATACGTCAGATAATGCATAGTTCTGTGATCTGGAAACGATACAGCAAAAGTTCTGGCTAAAAAAACATAAAAATCTATAAATGGGATGAAATGCTAGAACATTTTAGATAGTTCCAGTTAGCTTTGAAAACATAATAATCTAGACTTGCACTGAGATGCTGCAACTTTTAAGAGAGTTCAGCCTAGCATCTCAGCGGTTCTCGATAGCTAGCCCACAAATACGTAAGAAACTGCACAGTTCTATGTTTTAGAGTCAAAACAGCCATAGTTCTGGTCAAAAAACCTAAAAATCTAGACTTGCACCGAGATGCTGCAACTTTTAAGAGAGTTCTGCCTAGCATCTCAGCGGTTCTCGGTAGCTAGCCCACAAATACGTAAGAAACTGCACAGTTCTATGTTTTAGAGTCAAAACAGCCATAGTTCTTGTCAAAAAACCTAAAAATCTAGACTTACACTGAGATGCTGCAACTTTTAAGAGAGTTCTGCCTAGCATCTCAGCGGATTTCAATAGCAAGCCTACCATTACGTATGAAACTCCGGAGTTCTATCGTCTGGAGTCAATACAGCGATAGTTCTAGCTTAAAAATCATAAAAATCTAGACTTACACTGAGATGCTGCAACTTTTTAGGGAGTTTTGCATAGCATCTCAGCTGATTTCAATAGCAAGCCTACCATTACGTATGAAACTCCGGAGTTCTATCGTCTGGAGTCAATATAGCGATAGTTCTAGCTTAAAAATCATAAAAATCTAGACTTACACTGAGATGCTGCAACTTTTTAGGGAGGTCTGCATAGCATCTCAGCTGATTTCAATAGCAAGCCTACCATTACGTATGAAACTCCGGAGTTCTATCGTCTGGAGTCAATATAGCGATAGTTCTAGCTTAAAAATCATAAAAATCTAGACTTACACTGAGATGCTACAACTTTTTAGGGAGTTCTGCATAGCATCTCAGCTGATTTCAATAGCCAGCCTTCCATTACGTATGAAACTCCGGAGTTCTATCGTCTGGAGTCAATACAGCGATAGTTCTAGCTTAAAAATCATAAAAATCTAGACTTACACTGAGATGCTGCAACTTGTTAGGGAGTTCTGCATAGCATCGCAGCGGTTTTCAATAGAAAACCTACCAATACGTATGAAACTGCACAGTTCTATGGCCTGGAGTCAATACAGCGATAGTTCTAGCTTAAAAATATATAATATCTTTAAACTGCAACAAAATTAAACTTCTAAGTCAACGCAATCAAAAGAAACAGCAATTTAAGCCGCATATATATATTTTTTTTTTATGGCATCGAGTAGACAAACGAGAACACAGGCCACCTGATCGTAAGTGGAAACTGTGACCCATAGACATTCGCAATCACAAGACTGCAATGCAATCCTAAGACTGCAAATGCGTTGCCAACCCTGAGGCTAAGATGGAATGCCTCTATGCTAGTCATTTCACCGGCTGTCTTATCCCCAAACCGGAACACAACAATGCGAACACTGCTGTTTGTTTGTTTGTTTGCATATGCCCGCAAGGGAATCAAAACCTAAATATTTCCAGTCGATCTAGAATCTTTTGGCTTAAAGCAATGTTTCATAGCACATACATCCTAAAATTCGTTTCAAGCGATTACCTATTACTCCTAAGATACAGTAAGTATCTTAGGAGTAATAATCGCTTGAAACGAATTTTAGAAAAGTTGCGATTTTTTTGACGCCGAGTATATAAAGGAAAAGTTCCGAAAACTTTAAATATCTTATTTTTATATTTTAAAATAAATGATATAAATGTTAATATAAAATAAAGGATTATTGAAACGATAAAGAGACATTTGTTTTTAACGAACGAAATAAAACAACATGGAACCATGTCTTACCACGTCCTCGTCGTTGGTTCCGGGTAACGCTAAGAGTAGGAAACTGTTGAAAGGTAATACGTAGGCATTCTCACGTTGGTAAGGTTGGTATTGCTGCGTTGACTTCAGAAAATTTTGGAAATCTTCATAATCCCGACTTGTCAAAAAATATACTCGTACCTACTCGTATCTGGCAACGCTGTACCAGCACCGAATATAAGTCTGTTGTTAAACATGTTATTTTATTTTAAAAACCGTCGGGATCCTACCTGTAAAGTACCTGGATCCGGAGATATGACGATATCAAAATGGCGGCCGCTATATTTTGAAAATTGCTAATAGGTCGGATTCTATGAACCATATAAATAAAATAAATAAATTAATAAATATCAGGGGACAATGTCACACCAATTGCCTATCTAATATACATAACGTGTCGGGTATCAAATGAATGGAAATTAAATGTTCTATAACACATAACATTAACTGCGTAATACAATTATAGAAATATTTTAAATAATATAAAAAATAAATCTATAAAAACTTTCATTTTTCGTTTACAGCCTCGGAAGTACACTACTTATATACCAAAATTATGTATAGCAGACATAACGAAAGATTAATCAGCGATCTAATAAAAGAAACCGGAACTCGATCGCACGAAAAATGTTTTAGTTACGCCGTTATTAGTAAGGCGCTCCCTCTAGTCCACACGGGTGTAGGGTGTTAGTTTCAACTAGTTTCAAGCGAGAAAGAACACGGGTGAATCACAAAATAGTTACTTTATAAAACTTACAAATAAGTGCAGTAACGAGAGATCTGCTCAGTTTTATGCGTATTTTTAGCTTTGCTATCGATAAAAGCTGAGATGCTGTGTAGAACTTAAAAAAAATATATACCTAATATTTCTACTAATGTCTAGACTTATATGTTTTTTATTCGGTGTCCTGCTGTTTGACCAAAAGTCATTTGACAAAATGACACTTGACAAACAACGTTTTACAAAAAAATGTTTCGTCACTTGATCATTTTACTAATAGTCATTTTACAAATGATTTACTTTTCCAAATGATCAACAGTTAAATTTACATTTTATAAATGATTAATTGATAAACTGAACATTAAACAACTGAGTTATCAGACAAAACTACTATTGGTCTAAAAACGTTTGGTACAATGTATTATTTGACAAGTGTTTTGTTTATTAATAAATCTAATAATATATATTGTATGGGTCAAATTAATACACATTATTTGGAAAATAATTATTTATTTAGGTATATATTAATACACTAGTGAAAGGAAAATAATATAAGTATTAGTTGATATCTAGTCATAATCATCATTCATAATTAGTTTTATCTTGCCTGTAATTTGTTTTAACTATCCAAAAATGCACAAAGACGAATCAGGGCAGAACCGATAAGGATAGGTTAGGTTAGAAGGCCAAGGCGGGAGCAAAGCTCCCGCCTTGGCCTTCGAGGTTGTTTTTTTTTCTGCCCAGAAATAGGGAAACTAATGTTGAATGCAACAAACATGAAATCATATCTTTTTATGAAATAACATTTTGCTAAATGACATTTGGACAAATGCTTAATTTGCGAAACATATTATTTGGTGAAATGGAAAAAGGTCAATTGACATTTTATTATTTAACACATTTACCATGTGTAGTGTTTGCTAATTGATCAATTGCTAAGTGAGTTTTTGTAAGATGATACTTTTGTCAAATGTCTCGTTTGCCAAATGATCATTTGGTGAAACGTTGTTTGTCAAATGAACATTTGTCAATAATTTTTTGGTCAAACATCAGTGAACCTTTTTATTCAGAACTTTTGCTATATCGACTCCAGACCATAGAACTGTTTACTTTTATACGTATATGTAGCGTTGCTATCGATAAAAGCTGAGATGCTATGTAGAACTTGAAAAAAAGTTACAGTATCTCAATTCGTGTCTAGATTTTCATGTTTTTTAACCAGAACTATTGCTGTTTTGGCTTCAGACCATAGAACTGTTCACTTTTATACGTATTTGAAGCGTTGCTATCGATAAAGGCTGAGATCCTATTTAGATATTTAAAAAAAGTTACAGTATCTCAATTCATGTCTAGATTTTCATGTATTCAAAGCTAGAACTATTGCTATATTGACTCCAGGCTATAGAACTGTGCAGATTCTTACGTTTTTGTAGGCTTGCTATCTAGAACCGCTAAGATGCTAGGCTGAACTCTCTAAAAAGTTGCAGCATATCAGTGTAAGTCTAGATTTTTAGGTTTTTTGACCAGAACTATGCCTGTTTTGACTCTAAAACATAGAACTGTGCAGTTTCTTACGTATTTGTAGGCTAGCTATCGAGAACCGCTGAGATGCTAGGCAGAACTCCCTTAAAAGTTGCAGCATCTCAGTGTAAGTCTAGATTTTTAGGTTTTTTGACCAGAACTATGCCTGTTTTGACTCTAAAACATAGAACTGTGCAGTTTCTTACGTATTTGTGGGCTAGCTATCGAGAACCGCTGAGATGCTAGGCTGAACTCTCTAAAAAGTTGCAGCATCTCAGTGTAAGTCTAGATTTTTAGGTTTTTTGACCAGAACTATGCCTGTTTTGACTCTAAAACATAGAACTGTGCAGTTTCTTACGTATTTGTAGGCTTGCTATCGAGAACCGCTGAGATGCTAGGCTGAACTCTCTAAAAAGTTGCAGCATCTCAGTGTAAGTCTAGATTTTTTGGTTTTTTGACCAGACCTATGGCTGTTTTGACTCTAAAACATAGAACTGTGCAGTTTCTAACGTATTAGTGGGCTTGCTATCGAGAACCGCTGAGATGCTAGGCAGAACTCCCTTAAAAGTTGCAGCATCTCAGTGTAAGTCTAGATTTTTAGATTTTTTGACCAGAACTATGGCTGTTTTGACTCTAAAACATAGAACTGTGCAGTTTCTTACGTATTTGTGGGCTAGCTATCGAGAACCGCTGAGATGCTAGGCTGAACTCTCTAAAAAGTTGCAGCATCTCAGTGTAAGTCTAGATTTTTAGATTTTTTGACCAGAACTATGGCTGTTTTGACTCTAAAACATAGAACTGTGCAGTTTCTAACGTATTTGTGGGCTAGCTATCGAGAACCGCTGAGATGCTAGGCTGAACTCCCTTAAAAGTTGCAGCATCTCAGTGTAAGTCTAGATTTTTAGGTTTTTTGACCAGAACTATGCCTGTTTTGACTCTAAAACATAGAACTGTGCAGTTTCTTACGTATTAGTGGGCTTGCTATCGAGAACCGCTGAGATGCTAGGCTGAACTCCCTTAAAAGTTGCAGCATCTCAGTGTAAGTCTAGATTTTTAGGTTTTTTGACCAGAACTATGCCTGTTTTGACTCTAAAACATAGAACTGTGCAGTTTCTTACGTATTAGTGGGCTTGCTATCGAGAACCGCTGAGATGCTAGGCAGAACTCCCTTAAAAGTTGCAGCATCTCAGTGTAAGTCTAGATTTTTAGGTTTCTTGACCAGAACTATGCCTGTTTTGACTCTAAAACATAGAACTGTGCAGTTTCTTACGTATTTGTGGGCTAGCTATCGAGAACCGCTGAGATGCTAGGCTGAACTCTCTAAAAAGTTGCAGCATATCAGTGTAAGTCTAGATTTTTAGGTTTTTTGACCAGAACTATGCCTGTTTTGACTCTAAAACATAGAACTGTGCAGTTTCTAACGTATTAGTGGGCTTGCTATCGAGAACCGCTGAGATGCTAGGCAGAACTCCCTTAAAAGTTGCAGCATCTCAGTGTAAGTCTAGATTTTTAGATTTTTTGACCAGAACTATGGCTGTTTTGACTCTAAAACATAGAACTGTGCAGTTTCTTACGTATTTGTGGGCTAGCTATCGAGAACCGCTGAGATGCTAGGCTGAACTCTCTAAAAAGTTGCAGCATCTCAGTGTAAGTCTAGATTTTTAGGTTTTTTGACCAGAACTATGGCTGTTTTGACTCTAAAACATAGAACTGTGCAGTTTCTAACGTATTAGTGGGCTTGCTATCGAGAACCGCTGAGATGCTAGGCAGAACTCCCTTAAAAGTTGCAGCATCTCAGTGTAAGTCTAGATTTTTAGATTTTTTGACCAGAACTATGGCTGTTTTGACTCTAAAACATAGAACTGTGCAGTTTCTTACGTATTTGTAGGCTTGCTATCGAGAACCGCTATAATTTCCCGACCCGCAACAAAACTTGTCTAGACCACATGATAATCAAAACTAAACTTAATGCTCGATGTTGCATTGTCAACTCTTCCTTAACCGACCACGACTGTATTACCCTGTTTCTGGACCGCGCTCCATGTAATGAAAAACCTCAAACTATTTTTCGACGCATAGATAATAGTCAACTTGAACTCGACATGCAAAATATAAACTTAAAACCTATCTTGGAAATTGATAACGTAGACGCAGCGGCTTCATTCCTTGTTGGTTCACTAACATCAGTAATTGAGTCAAACACTAGCGTAATAAAAATCTCTAACCGTAAAAGAATAAAGAAACCATGGATTACTCCTGGGTTATTAAGGTGCATTAAAAACAGGGATAACTTACATAAAAAACTTAGAAAATCCCCTGATAATGAAATTTTGAAAGCTACCTATAGAAGATATCGTAACTTCTGTAATTCGCTATTAAAGAAATTAAAAAGAGAATACGAAAAAAATGAAATCAAGAAAGCAGGATCAAACCACAAAAAGCTATGGAGCATTATTAAAGATATTACATATACGTCGCGAAGGAAAGATATGCCAACTGAACTCACCTCAACATCCAACCCGATAACGACATTAAATAGGGTGAATGAGTTTTTTGTAAATGTGGGTAAATCTCTCGCCGAGAAGATTGCAGTTGGTACTGATAACGCACCTCGCCTAAATACAAATAATCGCACTCTCTGCTCAATGGTTATAATTCCTACAGACGAAACTGAAATTGAAACTCTTATCAACAACCTTAAAACAGACTGTGCCGTAGGGATTGACAAAATATCCGGAAGTTTTATTAAAAAGTTTAAAGATATTATAATTCCACCGCTCACGCATGTGTGTAACCTGGCACTGTCGTCCGGAGTATTTCCCACCATCTTTAAGAAAGCGCAAATAACCCCCATTCATAAGGATGGTGACAGAGGCTGTGTCAACAACTACAGGCCAATTTCTATTCTCCCGACTATTTCAAAAATTCTAGAACGAATTATTAACTCGCGTCTAGTTAAGTACCTAGAAAAGAACAATCTATTCGCCCCATCACAGTTTGGGTTTCGTGCGGGGAAATCAACCTCTGACGCGGTACACGAACTGATTGATAATGTAGTGACCAACTTAGATGGAAGAAATAAGACTTTAGCAATTTTCCTTGACCTCGCCAAAGCCTTTGACACGGTCTCTGTACCCATCCTTATATCTAAGCTAGAAAAACTGGGTATACGAGGTTTTCAATTGCAACTTTTTGAGAGTTACCTATCAGGTCGCACACAGTGTGTTAAAATAGGAAATGATATTAGTGACGAAGTTGCTGTGACGCATGGTGTCCCACAGGGCAGTATCCTCGGTCCCACGCTCTTCCTAGTTTACATCAATGATCTGTGCCAACTAAATTTAACTAATGGTAAGATCATTACGTATGCTGATGATACTGCCCTGATATTTCATGGTAGGACATGGAACGATGCCTTTCAGTATGCACAGTGTGGGCTGAATGTAGTGACGAAATGGTTGTCGAATAACGTTCTCACCCTTAATGTTCTTAAAACTAAATACGTCACATTCTCATCCAAAACCGACAATCGCATGGACTTTTCGGCCTTATCCATCTTAGCCCACTCATGTCTAAACCCCGAACTACATAACTGCCACTGTCTAGCGCTAGAAAAAACGTCTCATATGAAATATTTAGGAATCGTACTCGACCACAATCTTAACTTTAAGCGCCATATTGACCTACTTACAGCCAGAACGCGCAAACTTATATTTGTTTTCAAAAATCTACGTCACATTGCCGACACGAATATAATAAATGGTTTACTTCGCCTTGGTGCAATCTATTCTCTCATACTGCATCTCCTCCTGGGGAGGGGCGCATAAAACCCACCTACTTAAATTAGAACGAGCCCAGCGAGGAATACTTAAAGTAAGCATGTTCCTCCCATTTCTCCACCCCACTTCAGATCTCTATAGAAAAAGCAAAGTCCTAACAGTTCGTCAACTTTTTATCTCGCACATCATTCAAAAAAAACACTCAATGTTAAATTATGATTCATTGACGGATAAGCGCCGTAACAATCTGATCTGTCGACCTAAAAAATTTAACTTACGGTTTGCACACAGATTTTTCTGCTTCCTTGGTAGTTTCTTGTATAATAAAGCTAACAGTGAACTATCAATTTATTCGCAAACAAAGGCATCCTCCAAGAAGTGTATCACGAAATGGCTCCTCAGTCTCGATTATAACAACACCGAAAAACTAATCATTCCAATTTCATAACAATAGTCATAATCAAAAATAACTACCAAATATATGCACATCACACACACACAAACACACATACACACACACACACACGCGCGCACACACACACACACACACACACACACACACACACACACACACACACACACACACACAGGCACTCATACTCACACATACACCAACACAAACACACACAAACACAAACACTTTTTATTTAAGTTCCGTAATTAACTATTTTTCAAAACTTGTTGTTTAATTGTATTCCACCCGACTAGTTTTAAGGTTTATCGCATTGTATTCACCCACCAAAACTTGTCGCTTTAGACATCTGAGGGTTGGAGACCTGGTGACCTGATATACAGGTTCCCCCTAGTTCAGGCATCAGTCTCTGCCGCACAAGTTCTGTACCTATTCTTAAGTCAATTAATTCTTTGTTATGCATAAACTGTATACTTGGTGGTGGAGAAAAATAAATACTTTTTACTTTTTACTTTTTTTACTTTACTGTTTTGACTCTAAAACATAGAACTGTGCAGTTTCTTACGTATTTGTGGGCTAGCTATCGAGAACCGCTGAGATGCTAGGCTGAACTCTCTAAAAAGTTGCAGCATCTCAGTGTAAGTCTAGATTTTTAGATTTTTTGACCAGAACTATGGCTGTTTTGACTCTAAAACATAGAACTGTGCAGTTTCTAACGTATTTGTGGGCTTGCTATCGAGAACCGCTGAGATGCTAGGCTGAACTATCTAAAAAGTTGCAGCATCTCAGTGCGTCTAGATTTTTAGATTTTTTGACCAGAACTATGGCTGTTTTGACTCTAAAACATAGAACTTTGCAGTTTCTTACGTATTTGTAGGCTTGCTATCGAGAACCGCTGAGATGCTAGGCAGAACTTCCTTAAAAGTTGCAGCATCTCAGTGTGTCTAGATTTTTAGGTTTTTTGACCAGAACTATGGCTGTTTTGACTCTAAAACATAGAACTGTGCAGTTTCTTACGTATTTGTAGGCTTGCTATCGAGAACCGCTGAGATGCTAGGCAGAACTCCCTTAAAAGTTGCAGCATCTCAGTGTAAGTCTAGATTTTTAGGTTTTTTGACCAGAACTATGCCTGTTTTGACTCTAAAACATAGAACTGTGCAGTTTCTTACGTATTTGTAGGCTAGCTATCGAGAACCGCTGAGATGCTAGGCAGAACTCCCTTAAAAGTTGCAGCATCTCAGTGTAAGTCTAGATTTTTAGGTTTTTTGACCAGAACT
Source organism: Acleris laterana (assembly GCA_963966035.1). Taxonomy (NCBI): domain Eukaryota; kingdom Metazoa; phylum Arthropoda; class Insecta; order Lepidoptera; family Tortricidae; genus Acleris; species Acleris laterana. The sequence continues at coordinate 2,899,888 of OZ014463.1, read as the reverse complement.
ATGGCTGTTTTGACTCTAAAACATAAAAATGTGCAGTTTCTTACGTATTTGTGGGCTAGCTATCGAGAACCGCTGAGATGCTAGGCTGAACTCTCTAAAAAGTTGCAGCATCTCAGTGTAAGTCTAGATTTTTAGGTTTTTTGACCAGATCTATGGCTGTTTTGACTCTAAAACATAGAACTGTGCAGTTTCTAACTATTAGTGGGCTTGCTATCGAGAACCGCTGTGATGCTAGGCAGAACTCCCTTAAAAGTTGCAGCATCTCAGTGTAAGTCTAGATTTTTAGGTTTTTTGACCAGAACTATGCCTGTTTTGACTCTAAAACATAGAACTGTGCAGTTTCTTACGTATTTGTGGGCTAGCTATCGAGAACCGCTGAGATGCTAGGCTGAATTCTCTAAAAAGTTGCAGCATCTCAGTGTAAGTCTAGATTTTTAGGTTTTTTGACCAGAACTATGCCTGTTTTGACTCTAAAACATAGAACTGTGCAGTTTCTTAAGTATTTGTGGGCTAGCTATCGAGAACCGCTGAGATGCTAGGCTGAACTCTCTAAAAAGTTGCAGCATCTCAGTGTAAGTCTAGATTTTTAGGTTTTTTGACCAGAACTATGCCTGTTTTGACTCTAAAACATAGAACTGTGCAGTTTCTTACGTATTTGTAGGCTTGCTATCGAGAACCGCTGAGATGCTAGGCTGAACTCTCTAAAAAGTTGCAGCATCTCAGTGTAAGTCTGGATTTTTTGGTTTTTTGACCAGACCTATGGCTGTTTTGACTCTATAACATAGAACTGTGCAGTTTCTAACGTATTAGTGGGCTTGCTATCGAGAACCGCTGAGATGCTAGGCAGAACTCCCTTAAAAGTTGCAGCATCTCAGTGTAAGTCTAGATTTTTAGGTTTTTTGACCAGAACTATGGCTGTTTTGACTCTAAAACATAGAACTGTGCAGTTTCTTACGTATTTGTAGGCTAGCTATCGAGAACCGCTGAGATGCTAGGCAGAACTCCCTTAAAAGTTGCAGCATCTCAGTGTAAGTCTAGATTTTTAGGTTTTTTGACCAGAACTATGGCTGTTTTGACTCTAAAACATAGAACTGTGCAGTTTCTTACGTATTTGTGGGCTAGCTATCGAGAACCGCTGAGATGCTAGGCTGAACTCTCTAAAAAGTTGCAGCATCTCAGTGTAAGTCTAGATTTTTAGGTTTTTTGACCAGAACTATGGCTGTTTTGACTCTAAAACATAGAACTGTGCAGTTTCTTACGTATTTGTGGGCTAGCTATCGAGAACCGCTGAGATGCTAGGCAGAACTCTCTAAAAAGTTGCAGCATCTCAGTGTAAGTCTAGATTTTTAGGTTTTTTGACCAGAACTATGGCTGTTTTGACTCTAAAACATAGAACTGTGCAGTTTCTTACGTATTTGTGGGCTAGCTATCGAGAACCGCTGAGATGCTAGGCTGAACTCTCTAAAAAGTTGCAGCATCTCAGTGTAAGTCTAGATTTTTAGGTTTTTTGACCAGAACTATGCCTGTTTTGACTCTAAAACATAGAACTGTGCAGTTTCTTACGTATTTGTGGGCTAGCTATCGAGAACCGCTGAGATGCTAGGCTGAACTCTCTAAAAAGTTGCAGCATCTCAGTGTAAGTCTAGATTTTTAGGTTTTTTGACCAGAACTATGGCTGTTTTGACTCTAAAACATAGAACTGTGCAGTTTCTTACGTATTTGTGGGCTAGCTATCGAGAACCGCTGAGATGCTAGGCTGAACTCTCTAAAAAGTTGCAGCATCTCAGTGTAAGTCTAGATTTTTAGGTTTTTTGACCAGAACTATGCCTGTTTTGACTCTAAAACATAGAACTGTGCAGTTTCTTACGTATTTGTGGGCTAGCTATCGAGAACCGCTGAGATGCTAGGCTGAACTCTCTTAAAAGTTGCAGCATCTCAGTGCAAGTCTAGATTATTATGTTTTCAAAGCTAACTGGAACTTTCTAAAATGTTCTAGCATTTCATCCCATTTATAGATTTTTATGTTTTTTTAGCCAGAACTTTTGCTGTATCGTTTCCAGATCACAGAACTATGCATTATCTGACGTATTTGAGGCCTAGGCAACGAGAACTGCTGAGATGCTAATAGGCGGAATGCGAAGTTAACATCTCATATTTTTTTTTCCTTTTAAGGCTAGAACTATTGCCAGGTCGACTCTAGACTACAGAACTATGCATTTTCTGACGTATTTAAGGCCCAGGCATCGAGAACTGCTGAGATGCTAATAGGCGGAACGCGAAGTTAGCATCTCATTTTGAAAAAATCGTTTTTCTGAAAATAAAAGCTGAACTATCGAAAATAAATATGCAGAACTGTAGAACTATTGGGGATGCTACTAGAACTGTGTTTAATTTTTGAGATTCCAGAAATTGATATGCTAGGTTCACACACATGACATTGTGCAAGGAAAAATATGCGAATACATAAAGACGGGACTTTCCAATGTTGTCAGAGTTTAATTATAGGTTTTATGGGTCATTCTGGAATAATGTTTCGTTTGTCTTGAGACCTTTGTGCAGGATCCTTTCGAAACGCTACCAGTAATACGGTATTTGACAAAAGTCAAATCAGCTTCTTTTTATGAAACATCAAGAACGCTCCGTTACTACGGAATTTATAGGGATTACTATCTTGTGACGTCACAATCAAACAGCGTCCTTATTGTTGGATTTTATGAATTTAAAAATCTTAAAATAGCAAACATAAATAAAAGATTGATGTTTTCCTAGTATTTGTATAATGTTTATCTGTTGTTAATGGAAAACCAATTTAATTTCACCCTTGTCAAATACCCTATTAATAAGCAGAATAGAGATCATTCCATCTCAGATTCTCAGTTCTCCTCAGGGTTAACCAATTTAAAACAAACCCATATACCTATCTAACTTTTAGACAAGCAAACAAAGTCTACAGAAGCATGAGACTACAGTCATGTTCAAAGCTCAGCTTAGATTGGATTTCTGCAGGGCCTCTATTTCTACATTTTTGTTTTACCCATGCTGCTTCTGTATCGTATGTTGACGTTACGACTGCTCTGATTCACTTGACAATAAGAGCTACTATAACGTCATCAATAATAAAATGATATAAAAGCGAGATGGGCTGAAACAAATTATAATAGAGTTAGTTTGGGCATAAAAGGGAACGTGTGGCTCACGAATCTCACGATCGATATCAGCCCTATTTTGTGTTGTTTGGAAAGAATACCTTTATCATCATCATCATTAAATTTAAGAGCTAGGCTCTTATCGGTGAAGTAATTGCCACTTTTCTCTACTCTGTGCTAGCTTTTTCACCTCCTGATACGACACGACATTAGCCTTCTGTCTTATTTGGTTGAAGTAAGTAAGCCTAGGTCTTCCTCTTCCCCTTTTTCCTTCGACTTTACCCTCTAAAATGTTCAAAAAGAAACTATCATGCCGTATCAAGTGTCCTATCATCTTTCCTCTTACCTTTATACATAGGTAATATTCTATTTTTGCTGTTCTTGGGTACCTACTGGGTGTGTAATGGATAGGTAAGTTACCCAGTGAATAATATGACCTGTCAACCGATAAGCCGTAAGTAACAGCAAACGTACCTACAAGGGTACGTTTGCGGTGCCTAATTATTAACTTACCTACTCATGTTGTTTCTATCTCGTAAATTACAAATACGGCTGCAGCTCTTTATGGATTAATAAAACATTTATTGGTCCCGTCAAATGGCAATTTCTGCTCAAATATTTAGGGCAGGACTTTGCAGTATTAGTTATTTTATTTGCAATGCCATTGGTAAATTGACAACTGTGTTTTATTATTTTATGTATCCTCCATAATGGTTAAGGCTGCGTTTCCACCAGAGCTGTGCGAAGCGGTGTTGCGAGGATAAATCCACCAATAGGATAGTGAGTCTAGTAAAACGAAATAATCCTATTGGTGGATTGTTCCTCCCAACACTTCTTAGCTGCCTTGCACAGCTCTGGTGGAAACGCAGACTTAAACTAATTAATTTTTAAATTGGACTGTCAACTGAATACGAAAAGTTATCTGAATGCGTCAAAAGGTGTCTGTTAGTTGCTGTTTTGTGTAAAGCAACTTTAGCACCTCGGCCGACTCTGGACTTAATTCACTGATTCTATCGGGATCAAAGCTAAATCACCTGCAAGTTCCAGTTACCAGTGCTTGAATTTATGACGGTACTTATTTTTACGTCATATTTACTGACTTGACTGGCAAGCCATACTGGATGGCTATAGAGGGAGAGCCGCTCACAACAAAAGTCGACCACTGAGTGCAAAGTTAAATCCTTAATACATCTCGTTTCTAAATTAATGATCACCTATAATCTTCATTTTCAAGATCAACAAAAGTAAATACATCCATATTATACATTATATATAGAGGTAGTTATGGTATGTTGTAATTTTCCACATAATTATAGGAACTTTACTCCAATTTAGATGTGTTCTCGAAATTTAAAATAATAATTACACCAAGTATAAAGTTTTTATTACTTAATTTCACGAACATTGACGTTACTCAGCAATCTCAATTTAGCTGGAGAGAGAGTTCACTATAACTAAATCTGTATTTATTGTCTTTCATTTCCCGTGTGGTAGCCGGATTAGATTCCCGTGTGGTAGCCGGATTAGAATAGTGCCACTCCGTATCTTTCCGTGGATGTCGTAAAAGCCGACTAAGGTAATAAAGGCGTGTAGTACTGTTAGGCGATGGGCTTGCAACCTGTCACTGATACACTGGTAAACATCTTCGCCTAAGTGTGCAAAATGTGGTTACAGAATTATCAAAAAGTTTTTATAGTTGTTGGAAATTCTGTAGCTCTGCCTACCCCACTATGGGAATAAAGGCGTGAGTTTATGTATGTGTATGTCTTTCACATTCGTCATACCATTTCGCCTAGTTGTTTGCAAGCCTAACCTGTTCTCATTTCTTTTGCAGCGAACAATCAATAAGCAGCGCTCGCGCCTCCGTGATGGTGTACGACGACGGCCTGAAGCGGTGGGTGCCGTCGGGCAGCAGCTCCGGGCTGTCCAAGGTCCACATCTACCATCACACGCAGCACAACACCTTCCGCGTCGTCGGGAGGAAGCTCAACGACCATGAGGTAAGATCTGCCTGGTAACCTCGTACGGTCACGAGCGTTAATTTGGGACCCATTTCAAGAAAAGTATGCTTGAAGTCGTCAATGTCATTAGAGATGTCAAGTCATTTGCAACTTTTAGGAAACTCAACCTTATTGTTGTACAATGTCAGATTGACTTTGGACCTAAGGTGACTGTACATCAAAAAAAAAATTATCACTTAGCCAGTTTATAAAATAACAGTTGCTGAGGCTTCCCTTTACACTAAAAAAGTCTGTGTTGGGACGCCTCGCTTTTCCAAAAATCAACATAAATGATAGGTACTTAACTTAGCATTAATAAAATAAAATATGTCCTGACTCACCGTGTATGTGTGCTTGTGTACGTGTGCGTGTGAGTGAGTGTCTGTATGGTGTGTGTGAATTGTGTGTATGTGTGGGTGTGTTTTGTCACTGTACGCTCAGTCTCATTATGATTTTTTGTTTGAAGCCATTTTGGTATGATCATTTTACAGTGATGATAATCGTTTCTATAAATATCTAAGTGTTTATTTATAGTATTATAAAGATGACTAACATGTGTAGCATTACATTATAAACATGTGTAGCAGTTGGCAGAACAGAGTTTGGAAGGAATTCTGGGTGTTACAATAAGACTTTCCCAAAAGCTCTCACCAGAAAGCCTGCTTGTGCCCGGCAATGGGACATGTAGTTTAGAAATAAACAGTCTGGGAAATATAATGGTGCTGTTGGTGTGGTGTGGCATTGGTAATTCGATGCAAGTTTTATCCTAAATCTGTTGCCCAATGTGGTTGCCAGTTGTAAATATAGTAGTTCTAGCAGTTACCACACCATGCTCTTGCCGCTATAGATACAGTAGCTTCCAGTGTAAAGCAAAGGTGATACGGCATCTAAAGAACTGGATTTCTTACTATACTAATATTTAGAGCGGCTGATCCATGCAACTGCAGCGTGTCTTGGCCGTTCTTTTTTTGGACGAGGACCTTTCGGATCTATCTTCTGAAACCTTAATATATTGTCCTAACCCTGTCATTTTCAAGAGGCTGCTGCCGATACTACATCTCGTAAATTACCAGAAGTACCTAGGATAGCTTCTGTATTATATTGTTATTCCCAATTCTAAAAGATTCGGCGTATGCAAATCGCATCTCTAGTATCATCAAGGGGCGGAATTTTCATAGCAAAAATTAAACGTCAAGAGTGATTGACCATTAGGTTTTATCGACTATTCCAGTTATCGATTTTACTAGATAGGAGTGAATAAAACCAAAACAAACAGAATAATCTAGTAGGTATTAAAAATTGTGCTCCTGTGTATAAATTAAATGGATCTATTGAAAACAGGTCCATTTTAAATGATGACAATGTACAGAAATTATGACGATTCTTTATTACTACAGACAAGATGATGAAAATATAATAAGTACATGATGCTGTTTAATATTTCCGTTTTGGTTTTATATTTAAATTGAATCAAAATAAAACTAGTTATTGGTTTATTAATTTATTATTTTGTTAACCTTTATACAGAGGTAAATTTTTTTTGGTACTCTATAGTGTTCCCAATTACAGGTCTAATTTTACTACCTAAAACATGTCATGCTAAGTGACAACTAATCATCGATAGTTGATAAAACACAATGGTGGTGATGTTTGATTTTTGCTATGGAAATTCCACCTCTTGATTATCATCTTAAAGCCACCTAATTAAGTAATACGTACACTATTCTAGCCCTCAACCAAAGTGACGACCGGGGCCATAAAACCCTTGAGCTCGCGTTATTAGTTATCCATTGTGTTCACGCCCGGCCCGGACTTTTATGGCCTCAGTCGTCTCTTCGTTTGAGGGCTACTATGACTTATATTCGTGTGTTTCCAGGTGGTGATAAACTGCGGCATCGTCCGCGGGCTCAAGTACAACCAGGCCACGGCGACGTTCCACCAATGGCGCGATGCGCGGCACGTCTACGGACTCAACTTCTCCTGCCGCGAGGATGCAGACAGCTTCGCGCGCGCCATGATGCACACACTCGAGGTACTATACTGGTCTCCAGCAAAGCGTTCAGAAGAAAGAAACATCATCAAACATTCATCTATAGTCTATACTTTTAGGTATTTAAAAAAATGTAAACATTCCAAATCACGTGACTGTTAAACAACCAATCAAAACTGTTTTATCGAGCTTTGACGTACGACGACTTTGACGGCAGCCAATAGAAGCAGAACACTGTCTACTTCTATTGGCTGACGAACTATATCACGTGGGTGTTTTGTTTACATTTTTTTAAATGCCTAAAAGTATATACTATAATAGAAGTACAGAAAAATAAATTAACAAACAAACAAAAAATCTAAAAACATCTGAACCCTCTGATCTGATCTGTTGCCGGGTAAGAATAGTGCCACTCCATGTGCTCCCGTGGATGTCGTAAGAGACGACTAAGGGAATAAAGGCTGTGTAGTACTGTTAGGCGATGGGCTTGCAACCTGTCACTAATACACTGGTAAACATCTTAGCCTAATTGTGCAAAATGTGGTTACAGAATTATTAACAAGTTTTTAGAGTTGTTAGTAATTCTGTAGGTCTGCCTACCCCACTCTGGGAATAAAGGCGTGAGCTTATGTATGTATCGGAACTACCGGAAAAGAGCAGTGTTTGCATTGTTGTGTTCCGGTTTGGGGATAAGACAGCCGGTGAAATGACTAGCATAGAGGCATTCCATCTTAGTCCTCAGGGTTCGCAACGCATTTGCAGTCTTAGGATTGCATTGCAGTCTTGTGAATGCGAATGTCTATGGGTCACAGTTTCCACTTACCATCAGGTGGCCTGTGTGCTCTTTAGTCTTCTCTATGCCATAAAAAAAAACCCGGCGAATACGACGTTTTAGTAGATAGCTAGAGCTTCTGTAGTATCTTCTCACTGTGTATTAGTGACACAGTGTATTAGTGACAGGTGGCAAGCCCATCGCCTAACAGTACTACACGCCTTTATTACCTTCGTCGGCTTTTACGACATTCACGGGAAGACTTGGAGTGGCACTATTCTAATCCGGCAACCACACGGGGAACCAACCACCAAACACATATCGCACCTTCAGAACAACAGTGACCTAAGTCAAAATGTCAGCTTTCAAATTTCAAGTCATAAATTTATTACTATAGAGACCCAAATCGAAATTTAAAATTACTCAATTAGGTCACTATTGTTCTGAAGGTGCGTCGCATCTTTAGAATGATAGTGACCTAATAAGCAAATTTTGGATTTCGAGTTAAGTCTCTACAGTAATAAATTTATGACTCGAAGTCGAATGCTGAAAATTTGGAATTAGGTCACTATAATTCTAAAGGAGCGATATAATTACTGTAAATACACATCATTTTCTATTAATTTGTTTTTTCAAAGTCAGACTTTGGATATCATCGCACGTGGCATGGCCTCTATTATTTTCTTGCTACAAATTTTCTTTGATTGCGAATTACAGGCGTAAGGTGCGACGCAAGCGACTCTGGAATACAAGTCAATACTCAGCTCACATTACTCACCCTAATTTCTGTAAATGTAATGGAAAATATTCATATCATTTATGTTGAAGTCATCATTACATCGTCGGGTACCTACAGAAAATTACTAATGAAGCATTTAATATTTGTTGCCGTCGTGTAATGCCAAAATCATTCACGGAATGATGTAAATACAAGTCAAATCAGCTTCTTTTTATGCAACATCAAAAACGCCCCGTTACTATGGAATTTATAGGGATTACTATCTTGTGACGTCACAATCGAACAGCGTCCTTATTGTTGCATTTTATGAATTTAAAAATGTTATAATAGCAAACATAAATAAAAAATTGATGTTTTCCTAGTAATTTTTATAATGTTTATCTTTTGTTAATGAAAAACCAATTTAATTTTACTCTTGTCAAAAACCCTATTATCGACTAAACTAGACCCTTCGAAGTGCCTTACCTATTGCCTTCAATACTCCATATTTTAACTACTTTATATTCATTGTTTCAGATCCTAGCAAACAAACCAAGTGGCAACTCGGCGCCCCCTCCCCCGCAACCCCCCAACCCGCCCGTGCCCTTCAACGGACACAACAACAACCAGCACTACGACGAAGACATGGGGTACAGGTGCGATATTATTATTACGGCTACGACATTTAGTAGCCCGAAGTTCTAAATACCATGGAGTCGCTATTTCCTAATTCATAGGTATATGCCACTTTGATTTTGACCTTGAGTAAAAAATAAAGTACATACATACATACCTTCACGCCTGTCTCCCAATGGGGTAGGCAGAGACTATGGAACGCCAGGTGCACCGATCTAAACACACAATTGTCGCTTCCTCACACATTCATCAATCTCTTCATACACGTACGTCGGTTTCTGATCACCGTACGTCCGTCTAGGACGTCCCCTACCGACATCTCCGCTCATTCTCGCTCGCCATATGTCTTTCGTAACTCTTTTTTCATCCATCCTTTCTAAATGACCATCTTATCATACCCTTTTCAATAAAGTAATTTATTTCAAAATAAAGTTTTGAAATTTAATAACCTTTTTAACTAATAATTCCCTGTTTGTTTGTTACACTTTCACGGCGGAGGTATACTCCATACCAGCATTACGCTGAGTTGGGACCATTTCGTGACTACTTTCTTCTTGAGCTTATTAATCTGTTCTTTGTTATGTATGTCACGATTAAATGATTTTCTTTCTTGCTTACTGTCAAATTTCAAAATGTATTCATTTAACCGCTCTGAACCGATTTAAATGAATTTTGCTATGAAGGTATGTCCATAGTGAAAACAAAGTAACAAATATTAGTAGGTATGCATAAAACAAACTAAACATTTGGTTAATAGTGTATTTAATATGACAATAGTAAACGTCAGTGTTCGCATTGTTGTGTTCCGGTTTGGGGATAAGACAGCCGGTGAAATGACTAGCATAGAGGCATTCCATCTTAGCCTCAGGGTTGGCAACGCATTTGCAGTCTTAGGATTGCATTGCAGTCTTATGAATGCGAATGTCTATGGGTCACAGTTTCTACTTTCCATCAGGTGGCCTGTGTGCTCGTTTGTCTTCTCCATGCCATAAAAAAAAAAAAAAAAAAAAAACGTCAAAATCAAGATGGTACGTAGAAAATAGCGACTCCATGGCGTTTAGAACTACCGTGTGCTACTAAATGTCCGAGCCCTAATTAATATACTGAATCAAGTATGAAATATTTGGTTTTGAATTTATTTATGGCTCTCTAAGGGCTTGTTGATTGATCAGTTGTTAAACTAACTAATCGTTGAAATCTGTCACTAATGGTTAAATCTCAAGGAAATGCGTCCAATTTTCGATTCCTTTTTCGAATTTTAACAATTAGTTGAGATAATTACTGATCAAACAACGGGCCCTAAGTCGAAAAAAGCAATAAAAATATAAATATAACCGAATTGAGAATCTCTTTTTTGAAATCTATTAAAAATGAACGCGAAACTGTAAAAATTGCAGTTTTCGCCAACTTTTTGCACGGTGCTCGGATATGCACTTTGTGCACGGGTAATTTTATGAGCAATAATTCCGGCCACTATTGGCTGTCTTTCTATGATTTGGTGTGATAGAATGAGACGTCCGTACTGTTGGACGGGCAATTATATCTACATTTTATCTTACGAAAGGGGGCTTTGTGTGTGTAGTTGCACGTGCAAGTTGTCTCTGAGTAGCTGTCGTCGCTTAGTGACTCCGTAGTGTGGCTGTCTATACGTGTTACAACTACAACTAATGGCAAACCCGCTTTAGTGAGATAAAACAACTGGATGTATTGAATAATCCTTTCCCATCGTTTCTTGTCGGATAAGTTCGTATTTATCTTGCTTTCTCAGTTGTCTTATTGACGGCTACTCAAGCTAATTGAGAAAGCAAGATAAATACGACGGGAAAGGATGGTTCACTAGTTCACTACATCTCTGTACCCATAGTAAGCCTTCTTAGTTTGCGAATTACTTAATTTGTGTGAGATTGTCCCCTGATATTAATCTATTATTGAATCTTTTCAGAACGATGACCCGCGAGGACGCGGCGATCCTGCAGCAGCCGCAGTACCACGCGCCACAACCCCACCAGAACTACCACCCGCCCGCGCAGTACCACGCGCCGCACCACCAGGTACCACCACCATGTACAAACAAGAACCCCAGCTTGGGTCCAAAGTCAATCTGACATTTTACAACAATAAGGTTCGGTTTCCTAAAAGTTACAAATGATTCGACCTCTCTAACGATGTTGATGACTTCAAGCCCATTTTTTTGAACTGCGTCACAAATTCATGTTCGTGACCATACCTACCTACCACCATGGAGATGTTCGTTTTTACATCTACTTCATTTATTATAAAATAAATATGAATAAAGCTAGTATTAAGGAACCAAATTGTTACTATCAAGTTTAAAAGGACTCGGCTGCAGTCAAACTGTTGTGACAGTTTTGCAGACTATTTTTTAAGAAAAATATGTATTTTTTTTGGTTAATAAATAAACAAATAATAATAATAATTATTATTATTATCGGTCATCCTTTTTTGGGTTCTGCTATTTTGGTTAAAAGTACATTTGAAAAACGAATTATTTTACACACTTAAATTTTTCATAAACCTTTATCTACTTAAACCATTAGCATTACGTTACGAACGTTACATGGGCTTATTAAATGAGTTAGTTTAGGTTAGATTTTAAACTCAAAAAAAAAAAGATGCGGCGGGACCTCTCGGAAAACATTTTTTACCACCAAAGGACCAAAAAGTTGGCCACGCTAACTCAATCAATTACCTACATACAAATGGTTTTGGTCTTGGCTATCACTTGCCCTTGGAGGACGAAGATTTAGTCGACGATGAAGCGATTCACCCTCGCCTTAAATACGTTCAGATTATATGAACTCGGAAATCAGACGCCGGAAGTGCATTCCACAAACCTTGGTTAAATGGTATAGTTTTCCAAATAATAATTGAGTAAATAAGTGAACCCTTTTTTTTGTTGTCCAGATGAAGCCTAACTAACGTATCAGATTACTTACAAATTAGTTTCGGTTCATTATGCTAATGGTGTTTACATACTAGATTATATTTAGCACATTTACTACCTTCACTTGTTATGAGCTCTATTACTTAATTATGTAGTCCATTACTTAACGAACTGCGAGTATATTCGATCAATTGTAACTAGTCGGCAGTACTCACTTAGACATCAGCAGTGTAATAACTAGACGATTTTTGAGTTGAAAACTAAAAATAATGATTGTTATTGTAAGTACGAGTGTGTCTTCAGCTGTGTTTTAATCTTTAAATAGAGTGTATTCAGTTTATATTTAGTTTTACGTGTGTGTTAGCGAGTATCCAGTAACCACCTTATAAGTAGTTCTAAAGTCAACCTGACATTCTACAACAATAACGTTGAGTTTCTTAAAAGTTACAAATCACTTGACATCTTAGATGAAATTGACGGCTTCAAGCATATTATAGTACATTGTGTATTAAGGGTGGTAAAGAAAGAATTACAAACGAGAGTCTGTTAGGCTTTAATGACTCAAGACTTGTATTTATTTTACCACCCGTGTAACATACAATGCTTTTCATCACAATTGCGAGGAAATGAAATAAAATCAGACAAAAGATCATATTTTTAACTTATTAGCGGCAGACCACAGATTATAGGATATGTCTCGGCAGACTACATCATTGTCTGTGACTTACCACAGATAATGTCAAACGGGTTCGAAGTCCGATTCTAGTGACAGTCGAGATCAATAGTTTATATGCGACATTTTTAGGAAATTGTATGCAACTGACATTTCATCTCGAATGAAAGTTCATATCGAATGGCACAAGAGTTGGGGTCCTGGCGTATTGTGATAGTTTGAGTCCACGTATAATATTTAAAAAAGAAGCTATTACGCACGATAGGGCGTAATGGTAAAAAAAGGCCCGTGGGTATTATTTTGGAT
>OZ014463.1:2745620-2886542 GCA_963966035.1 Acleris laterana | reverse complement strand
GCCCCATCGCGTCACTGCCATACGACCGAACCTATTTGCAAATATGTTAACTATATGTTCGAGGTCAAAACGTACTTATTGATGCCCCTAATAAACCTGTTTAGGACATGAGTAGTGAATTTAGAACGCAAGGCGTTCCAGAGAATTTCTTATTAAGCATAATTTTTCTCGTGGAAAAAGTGCAATTAGTAATTTTTACTTTGCGAGAACAAAAAAATTGTAATACATACATACATACATACCGTCACGCCTTCATCCCAGAGTGGGGTAGGCAGAGCTACAGAATTACCAACAACTTTAACAGCCAGTTGTTAATTCTGTAACCACATTTTGCACAAACAGGCTAAGATGTATATCATGTGTATATTAGTGACAGGTTGCAAGCCCATCGCCTAAAAATAATACAAGCCTTTAATCCCTTAGTCGTCTCTTACGACTTCCACAGGAAGGTATGGAGTGGTACTATTCTATAAAATTGTAATACAGTTGCTCAAAAAGCGGTCCTTTTTGTAGCTGTACATCGTGCGGAAATTTTGAGTATTGGAATTAGTGCTTTGTCACTCCATATCATGCAAAAAAATGTTTTTTCCCACGTTTTAACTTTAACTATTTAATTTTCCCTGTACATTTTTATCACAATAAAACTTAAGTAAAATTGACTCTTTTAATTACTGTTTGAGTACTTAAGTACTGTTTCATTTTCGCTTCATTGTCTTTTTTTCGAAAATGTATTAAAAAAAACATAGCCGGATTAGAATAGTGCCACTCCGTATCTTTCCGTGGATGTCGTAAAAGCCGACTAAGGTAATAAAGGCGTGTAGTATTGTTAGGCGATGGGCTTGCAACCTGTCACTAATACACTGGTAAACATCTTCGCCTAAGTGTGCAAAACGTGGTTACAGAATTATCAAAAAGTTTTTATACTTGTTGGAAATTCTGTAGCTCTGCCTACCCCACTCTGGGAATAAAGGCGTGAGTTTATGTGTGTATGTATATGAGTTTATGCTTACAGCTGGACCCAAGACACCAAAACTCATATAAAATGACATATTTTCCGCACTTCCGCAAATAAATTGTTGTATATTTATTTTTCAGCAAGCAAGCGCTGTAGGTGGTGCGTCAGCAGACGCATCCCCGCCGGGCGGCGCGGAGCACTCGGGCTCGTCGTCGTCGTCGGGCGGCAGCGCGCGCGGCAACATGCACTGCATGATGCACGAGATGCAGCGCACGCTCGCGCGCCGCCGCGCACACCTCGACAAGGCCGAGGTACGGTCATACTACACTAGACACTACCAAAACAATCACATCTAGAGGAATCATTGGTATCTTACCGATTATTGCCACCATAAACTTTATTTCAAGTGGTTTTATTTCATTCTACAGTCAATAGATCCCAATAACTGTTATTTTACATGCCACTAATTGGGTGTTTTATCCTTTGTGTTCATTTTTAAATATCAAGATATAGCCATTGTATGATCATGATGATTTTATTTTTCTTTTTATTGCATAAAAATGCATGTCACCAAAAACTTACATAATTTTCCTCAGTTTGAGTATATTTTTTTCTTTTACAACTACATATTGAATGAACAATCTGAACATCTTAACCTTACGTTTAGGAATGGGAAGTAAGTATAAGGTATTCATATAAAATTAACAAAAAAAATAATGGGCCAAGAACACTGCCTTGGGGCACTCCGAATTTCGCGCTTTGATAGTTTGATCAGTGCTTTTTCAGCGTTTTCGCTGTAAATCCGTGACTTGCATCCGTTGGCCTAAGAATACTTTTATCCAGTCCTAAGAATTACATCTAAATCCATACTTACTCAGTTTAGTAAGACGCTATGAGAAATCTGGTCAAAAACCTTCGACATGTTCATAAATAGTACCGAGGTTTTTTTACTATTGAGGTAAATCAAACTAAATACCAACGAAAATAAAAACGAAAGAAGACTATTTCCAATTGATTAAATGTCTTTTAATCCTGTGGACGACTTTTAGACAATCACCATAAACTTATTAAAGCAATAATTCCATGGATATTACACGAGGAATTTTTCGGTCAAAGAGTAGTTACTTTGGTGCAGCATTTAGCATTAACCTCTCGACCGTTCCCAGGAGGCCCCGGACAACACGAGCGGCACGTCGACGCCGCTCAAGACGTGGGAGCGCGCCGCCACGCTCCCGCACCGCCTGCCCAACGCGTGTAACGGCACCGCAGGTCAGCCTACTGTATAGTTGCTTGTGGGCTAATTTTTCAATCTCCCGATATCACTATCTGTCAGGTTAATTTTAGCTCTGTCCTTTTCTTTGTCATAAGAAAGATAAGGACAGAGCTACAATTTACCTGACAAATAATATTATCTGGAGATTGAAAAATCAGCCCTGTCTCATGTTATGTGACTATTGCCTGCTGTTCAATTTGCCCGCCCTGGCTCGCTTCGGTTCATGTGAGTTTTCTGTAAGACCCGTTCATAAACCAGAATTTATTGTACATAAAAACCTGTGTGGTTGCCGGATTAGAATAGTGCCACTCCATATCTTCCCGTGGATGTCGTAACAGACGGCTAAGGGAATAAAGGCGTATAGTACTGTTAGGCGATGGGCTTGCAACCTGTCACTAATACACTGGTAAACATCTTAGCCTAAGTGTGCAAAATGTGGTTACAGAATTATTAACAAGTTTTTAGAGTTGTTGGTAATTCTGTAGCTCTGCCTACCCCACTCTGGGAATAAAGGCGTGAGTTTATGTATGTATGTATGTAAAAACCTTCCTCTTGAATCACTCTATCAATTGATGTAAACTTTGAAATAATCAAATTTATTTGATACTGGTATATTCTTGAATTTGCTTTATACTAATTACTAGCTGTTCCCGTGTCCACTTCGTTGGGCAAAACATTTTTTTTTGAGTTTATAATTTTCCCGCTAGTTCCCGTTCCCATGGGAATTTCGGGAATTCCTTTCTTAGTGCACCTCTACGGTTCCTAAGCTACGTCCCTTCCAAATTTCAAGTGCCTACGTTTAGCCGTTTAGGCTGTGCGTTGATATGTCAGTCAGTCAGTCAGTTTCTCCTTTTATATATTTAGATAAAACCAATATTGTGTGAGATTTTCAGTGACCTATGAATTAATTTATTGCCCAAATATAAGTACAAATGGCGGACCCAATGCTTAATGGCACTCTCTACCAGTCGACCAAATATCTAAATAAATTTAATATAAATATAAAGAACTCCTCAACGGTCAACAGTAGACTCGTTAATATTATTATCCCCGACCCAAGTTTAATATTATCTTATTGTTTAATTAACTTATGTACTTCTATTTTTTACGTTTTTTTTTTGTGTGTGCATTCAAACTGTCCTATAATATTGACCTACCTTTATAGGATTTTGAATTTAAATTATATTGACATGATTAAAATTTCGAATTTTCTAAAAAAACTCTGAATAGGTTAATGGGTAAAAATCAAAATAAATGTACATAAAGACGCTATTTAAATGTCACTTAAATGATGTCTAACTTACAATTTCATTACAAAATGACGTATGTTTGACGGTAACCAACAGTTTCGTTACGGTGACAAAACTCTCTTTAACTGGACATTTATTTTGATTTTTACCCTAATAGCCGCTACAAATAAAGGTGACATGTGAATGTGTGTCGTTGCAGCCACGGCGGAGTCCCCGGCGGCGCAGCAGCCGCAGTCGCCGCGCTCCGTGCGCAAGCGGTTCGGCTCCGCCAGCGAAGAGACCATACTTAAAGTTAGTATACGTTTTTATTGTATTAACATTTATTAATTCAGAGTTTTGACACATTTTCCTGCTCAACTACGCGTGAATACATTTCGCTCATTGAATACAAAACGGACACATTCCAAAAACGATTGCTCTTCCATTAAAAATCGTATTCCAACCACTTCTAATTTTAAAATGCAACACAGACTCTTTTCGGATTGTGTCTGTTTTGTATTCAATGAACGATTTATTTCTTATCGTATGTTAGATTCATTGTTTTATATAATGCTAGGTTAAGTTTTACAATTGTATATTTAAAAACCGACTTACTGTTGAGTTTTTTGCGGCGTTTCTTCTCAGCACTGGTCTCTTGCGAAGCGCTGGTAGATTTTTGACGTGTAAAAGTGCCCGTGCGGCCTACTTACTGAATAAACATCTTTTTTATCTTTTTATCTTGCATATTGACTTCGGACGAGTTACCATTTATTAGATGTATAATTGTTGTTTTTTTTTTGTATTCTTTGATTATTAGCATTTTTGTTTTGGCGATTCAATGTCAATGTAAATGTAATTTCGTATTTTTTGACATGCAATGGCGATATGAATAAATAAACTAAACTATACTTATTAGCTAAATGTTTTTAAAAAACATGGTACGATTTTGTGCGTAGTTTGAAACGGGAGATGTAGATGTACCTATGGACTGAAACCTTTTATTCATAAATTAATAGTTAAACTAGAATAAAAATCTAACGTACAGATGTAGTGAATAATCCTTTCCCATTGTTTTTTGTCGGATATGTTCGTATTTATCTAGCTTTCTCAATTAGCTTCAGTACCCATCAATAAGCCAACTGAGAAAGCAAGATAAATACGAAGTTATCCAACCAAAAACGATGGGAAAGGATTATTCACTACATCTGTACCATAATCCAAGCTCACTAATATCATAAATGTGTGTGTTAGTTGGTTACTCCTTCACGCTGCAACACGGTTGGACGGATTTGGATGAAATTTAAAATTAAAAAGATAACCTATGTATAGTACATTGTGTATTAAGGGTGGTAAAGAAAGAATTACAAACGAGAGTCTGTTAGAAGCCCGAAGCCGAAGGCTGAGGCCTTTAATGACTCGAGCTTTGTATTTCCTTTACCACCCGTGTAACATACAATGTTTTTCATCACTATTGCGAGGAAATGAAATAAAATCAGACAAAAGATCATATTTTTAACTTATTAGCGGCAGACTACATCATTGTCTGTGACTTACCACAGATAATGTCAAACGTGTTCGGAGTCCGATTCTAGTGACATATGAGATCAATAGTTTATTATGCGAGATTTTTAGGAAATAGTATTCAACTGACATTTCATCTCGAATGAAACTTCATATCGAATGGCACAAGAATTGGGGTCCTGACATATTGTGATAGTTTGAGTCCACGTATAATATTTTAAAAAAAGCTATTACGCACGTTAAGGGCGTAATGGTAAAAAAAAGGCCCGCGGGTATTATTTTGGATTTACGGTCGATTTTTCTAGCATGTTAGGACACTATTTACGAGCAAGTGTGATGAAAAATAAATATCCTACTTAACATTACAATGACCGTATGTTTGTATGGTGTGTAGCAAGTGAACGGCGGCACGGAGGGCGGCGGCTGCGTGTCGGCGGCCGAGTGGGACGCGTTCAAGCAGGAGATGCTGCGCGAGATGCGCGCGCAACTCGCGCAGGTCAAGCGGGAGATCGTCGACGGTGCGTACACACTCACACACACTCACACACATACAGACACACACACAGTCACGTGTGGTTTGTTTCTTCAATTTAAAATTCGATCTCTTTGGTACTGGCCGTTTTGCGATTTAAAAACAGCTCCACCAAACAACGCTGCAATAAATGTCTAATTCAGAAATATTTAAATTGACTATTGTACGGTCACGAGCGTTAATTTGGGACCCATTTCAAGAAAATTATGCTTGAAGTCGTCAATGTCATTAGAGATGTCAAGTCATTTGTAACTTTTAAGAAAAGCAACCTTATTGTTGTAGAATGTCAGATTGACTTTGGACCTAAGGGGGGGTACCAAATTAAATCTCGTGACTGTACAAGCAAGTTGCACATAACGTAATCTACCTAATTCTATTATTGATTAAGATTGCGCCGAGCGTACGCCAGATGTACAGTGGCGCCCTCATTACTATTATTGTGTTTTCTAATAAACTAAAGTATTTTCTTGTAATTGGTCAGTAGGTTTGTGTACTACAAATGAAAACACAACTTATAGGGTATATCACATAGTTTAATAACAATTCACCTTCGAGTTATCAACTTAACAGAAAAAAAAGTGGCCACCTTTTCCCGTTAAGCTGACTACTGAAAGGGTAATTGTTATTAAAGTTGGTTACGTATCCCATAAATTGTGTTTTTACTTGCGCTACAAAAACGTATCGTCTGATTGCAAGGAAATTCTTTAGTTAATTAGAAAACACAATAACAGTAATGAGGGCGCCACTGGACGCTCGATGTTTGCTCGGTGCAGTCTTAAACAACTCGTTCAATTATAAATCTTTAAGACGTTGTAAACAGCATCATTCTTACAGCATTTATTTTAATAAAATACGCTCATTCTGCATTCACAAGAGTAGTTTAGCAGAGCACCTTGACTTCTTTGTTCCTTCCACAACCCAAATTTAATTTGAACCGTATTGCCCACAGCTATGAAGGCGGAATTCGCGCGCAGGTAAACCGCGCCGCGCGCACCGAGTGTTAACTAGTCCATCGCAGCCGTATTCTGGTGAACAACTTGTTTTATCTCCCTTCCACTGCATACCGACGACAAGGACGAAACAATTTATAACAGCTTGGCCAAAAAGAGTTGACATTATACGAATAGAGGGCGCCACTGTGTAAAGTACGAACGCCGTGACAAAGAATTTCGTACAATGACCTCGCCGTATTACTTTAAAAAGGTTGCAATCCATGTGCTGTGCAAGCGTGACAGCAATATCATTGTGCGCGAGTGACAGAGATAAATAATGATGAGTCAATGTACGAAATTCTTCGTGTTTGGCGCCTGCGCTTTACGTCTAAACCGTTCATACAGTATTAAGTTCATAATGCTCTAGTGAAATTTTGATTTGCAAGATATCAATAATCAACTGTTTTAAGATGTCTTAAGATTTTTAAGATTTACCTTTTGGGACTAGAAATGTATTTACCAGATAAATACTTTGTGGGTAAAATTACAGATTATTATTATTATTACTATTATTAGCCCGGAATGTCCCACTGCTGGGCAAAGGCCTCCTTCCCATCCTTCCACGTAATTCGGTTTTGGGCAGTCTCCCGCCAATCGTGCTGAAAGGCTTCTAGCTCATCTCGCCATCTGCGCCGGGGTCTGCCACGTCGTCGTATCCGATCTTGCGGTACCCAATTTGTTACTATTTTTGCCCAAAGATAATCAGGCATACGGCAGATATGTCCGGCCCAGTTACAGATTACTAATTTCAAAAGTATTTTAAACTTTAGATGTTTGTTGAATGTTATTTTTACCGCTATAGAGCTTTCTTTGTCCTGTCGTATACAATTAAATCTTATGAAAGCAAATTTTAATAGCGATTGCGCTTAAAAAAACCAAGATAAGAACATAGGGATATGTCAAAAGTAACATGATTTTGAATAATGCTTATTTAAAAATACAAGTCCTAACTAGGTTTTACTAAACATTGGCCTTGTTTTGGAATTTGTTTAAACGGATTTGTTCATCAGTGATTGCGGTATATTGTGATTATATTGACATATATACGTGTATTGTGCCGTCTAAAGCAAAAGGGCAGTATACGCATAAGGGCTTCATACTCTGTACTGTCTTTTTCTTTTGGACGGCTGTATTGTAGTGTTGCCGCCCTCCGGGGTCCGCGTGGCAGCCCGAGTTGCCTGTTGATCGGTCTATAAAGCCATTCAGTGTGATTTTATTGTGTAACAATATTTAATAATGAATCGATATTTTCCAAAAAATATCGATTTCGTGTTATATGATAAAATCGTAGTATCCTATCGATTATGAGCGAGTAATAATAAATAAATGTAGTATTAGCGCACGAATATCGAAGCATAAAGCAAGTTGTGTTTTTTTTAATTTTATACTTAAATAAATATTTATTCGGATACGTATAATGTACGTAGTTGTAAGGGTTCGAGAATGTAGCTGTTGCAATGTTTACTATTTCTTTTTTTAATTTAATACTTTTCGGTTAAATAAGAAACAAGAGTTACCTACGTATCTCTGTTACGGTTTTTGTAATAAAAATGAAAAATGCGCACATGAAGTGTTCTAGCCAAGTTCTTGAAAATAATGAACAAATGAGCACATTAATAAAAACACCTATAAGTTTCTCGCTTTGTAGGGAAATCTGTCCTGCAAAGATATTATCCTTCAATTTCATCCCGAACATATTTTTTGTTTATCTTCTGTATGTCTATCAGTTGTTATAAATAATTAAAAATGCAATAGTAAACATTGCAAAAAGCTAAATATGTGTAATATTCATCTAGCGTCAAGTTAAAACTAGTATTATTCGATATTTATTGACTATAAATGCGTATTTTGTACGCGTCATTAGCATAAGTACTTTATACATATTGTAATGAATGTATGTAAGTCTGTTCCCTCTATTGCCGGGGCTTTATAGTTATCGAGGCCGCCCGACTCTTCCCGTTATAGTATTAAGTCTTCCATAAAACATAAGTTTCTCCATGTTTGCTATAGTTTTAACACTGGTTGGACTAGATCATTGAGTCAGGCACGGTAGACGCGTATTTATTTATTGATTTATTACTTTAGCTTCTCTATCTTTAACGTCTGTCAGAGTGGATTATATGTAGACGATATCGGACACACTTTTATATAAACCGGATAAGATCGTCAATACATACATAATAGCGGTGCTGGATTAGACGCATACTAAGAACATGTAGATATCACCTGAATAGTAACTTTTTAATTCTGCTGTATTTTAAGTATTGTTTACCCAAGACGGTGTCTGCTTGTAAAGGCTTGTGATTTGTTTAAACGTTATCTGTACCGGGCGTCCGTTCGTAGTGCGAACCCTGTAATAGGCCAAACTAGACTAAGTGCTTCATAGATCCCCTAGACGTTAATCCTCTGTGCTCTTTAAAATATGGAAAAAAATGAGTATGGTATACGATATTGGCCTGCGGCACTACTATGCCCCTAAATAAAACAATTAAAGTTGCTTGAAAAATATTTCCGCTTGAGACTTGGCGGATACACTACCGTGCTCCCAGATAACCTCAAAAATAAAAATAAACTGTGTTTTAAAGAGTACAGCCCCATCATGATCTCGGCAATAGAGAGAACGGCAATATTAACGAAAATGTATCACATATAATTAAAAGAAATGACAAAAAAATCAAAAGTACATCGCGGTACAGATTTTTTTTTATTAAAATCTAGCGACACACCTGGCTTGAAGAAGCACCCCTTTTAGTTATTAAGATTTGGGTCGGTTGTTTATCGTCTGCCGGTAAAATAATATTATTTTACAACAACAAAAGATAATAAAATAACATTTTTTTTTCCTTAATAGATGTTTGTATGGTATTATTACTGTCTAGTTAGGTTGCATAAATACAGTATTTATTTCTAAATATAATTTGCTTTGTGTTTCAACAAATAACGTATAAAAATAATAATAACTACACTGTGTATATGAAATTAAATTAGATTGTAATTATTCAACATCTGTTATGACTTATGGTATATTATGTATTTAGTGAGTCAACTTTTTGTTCGTCAATCTTTTTATACTATCTGCCTGCTTTATACGAAGACCTAAATCGCTGTAGGACAAACATATTTATATGTTTTTACATCTTATTCCAATATACTGTTGTAAACCTTGACTGTACTATTTATATATAATTCAATCTCTCTAGTACTGGCATAGTCACTTTGCAATGGCATTCACGAGCGAAAAATGAGGCCTAATAACAAAAAGTTGATTCCACCAAAATAACAGACAAGCAACCCGCCCTTATAGTATAAATTTGACTGATACACCATTCCAACTCGAACATGCCTGGCCTCGTCGGCCTATCAACCCGTATTTAAACTACACTTTACAACGTAGACATTTTACAATTTGTTTCTTTGTACCCTTTTGGTATAAAAAACAAGATTTTTTAAAACTCTGGTGCTCGCAGACTTGACGTTATAGGAGTCAGTTTTGTCGGAATTATGACGTTTTAAATTTGAGGCGGGAACCGTTGGAAGAGGGAGGCATTTATGTGTGTCAGTGGAAGTACACTCTTACTAAAAAAACGTAATGAAATTTTAGAGATATAATTTTTATTATTTCAAGATTTTTATCGATTGATCGTAGTATTTATTAGCGAGTCTTCTAAGGTTCGAGAAAAAGAGGTACCTATACGTTTATGCGATTAATTTTTTTATTCGATTTTAGTTTTCCCTTTATTTGGCAAAAAAAAAAAACACAATCCAAACAAAAAAAGTGGACATTATGGTACGTATACTGTGACATACATTGCCAAATAAAGGGATATGCCAGTTTTCAAAAAGACCTCATTTTTTTTGTCGTCTTAATAAAACGAAAATGAATCTTATCAATTTAGACTTATCTTTTTGAGTGATGCGACTGCTGTCAACAAACGTTAGAGGGTTGAATCCTGCGGTTCCCGCCTCACCCGACCACCCCTTTATAATTCCATTTTGAATGACTGATATGCATTTACATGTTTCGTGCGAGCACGCGCGCCGTCGACTAAACATCAATCGATCACTCCAAGTGATTCCACTTAGTGATATTTATATTCTACTGTAAGATAGTGTTAATTTTTTTTAAATAAAAAAACTAACCAAATTTAGTTGGATTATCGTTCTTTGAACTTTTATATTGGTCTCAATATGTCAAAGATGTCTATTTATTGTATTTCGTAATTGGTGGGCTTTTTATTTGCCATTTCAATGAATATAGTGAATTATATGCCTCGTTGCGCCTAGCATCTTATGTACCCTTGTGTAACTGTGATTGAATGTGCATAGAATCAACTTTTCTGACATTTTTGAAAAATGCGTTAATGATTTATTACAATAGTTCTGTAGTTAGATCATCTGTTTGAAAAATTGTACCTAGACTCTTGCTAAATATGACCATTGAAAGACACGAACGACATTATTAAAACGTAATAAGCACCAACATTTAATACTTCTTGGGGCTTATACAGTGACGGCTTAAAACTGTAAAATTGTTCGACAGGTAACCTAAATAGGGCTGATCAACAATGTAGGTATACTACCTCGAAGGGGAGGAATCAAAATGATATTCCAGAGTAATAACAAAAACCTATTGTAATAACTTCTTAACTTCTATTTCCTTCCATGTACATTAACTCAGTATTTTTATTTCCATTTATTTGTTAGCATTTTTTGGTGCAACCCGTCTACCGCTTTGCTATCAACCTTAATGTGTCAGCGGTAGGCGGGTTAGTTAGGGGAGTCGCTCACACACAACAGTCGAGCATTAAGTTCAACTAGGGAATGCAAATAACCGGTTGGAACCGGTAATTTTCAAACATAAACGGCCAATAACCGGTTAAATTGCATTCCCTAGTTAGAACATGTACAAGGCAGTGCGCTCAGAAACCGTTGAACCTTTTATATGATGTAACCTAATGTACACAGTTTCTGACAATAAATGAATCTTATCCTATCTTATTTTGAGCGGTCGAGGCAAAGTCTAGTTGTTTAACCTTTTCAATGCCACTGACGGATATATCCGCGCCACTGGTTCAATGCCGTTGTCGCTGTCGGCGCAAAATAGACGTAAGTGTCAAGTATGAAGTTGACTTTTGTATTTGACGTACCGATGTAAAGATAATGAACTGGAACAAAGCATAGCCGGTGCCTCGACTCTTTACAATGACGACCCCTCGACTGCTGAGCGACTCCCTGGGCAAGTGCTTGTATAATAATATGCCTGTGTTGTTGCGGGGTTGGGCGCTAGCATAGTGTTACCATGCGAGTAGTTACAATCTCCTATTATTTTTTTGTAGTCGCGCCTATGTGTTGTAAATAAATTTTGGTAACAAATTATATTTTTTTGTGATCGTACCTCTTTGTTTTTTTCTTTTCTCCATTCATTTGGCCGTTTGACTGCTTTAACCTAAGGTAATCCCTAATTTTCCTCTTTTCAAATGTCAACTTGTGTAACATAAGGGTATTGTTGCAAATTTTACTGTCCTAAAGTAAAGATTTGGCTTAGACACTAAGACTAAGGCAGTCAAAGGGTTAAGCCTACACTTTTATCCTAACGAAATAAACCATTTCCAACAGCACTGCCGATCGATTTTACTTTTCTTACTGTAAAAAGGTGAATTATTATTAAAATGACTGTTGAAAATTATTAAAGTAAAAACTACTATATTGGTAGAAATTGTCAGATGTAAACTGCCTTCGTGGACTTGACATTGTAATATCAACCCTAATGTTATCTGCAGTAAGGTTCAGTTCGTTACGTCAGCGTTTGAATTAACTATTGTAATGTTTTACATACGCTGAAGTCAATAAATCGATAAGTGACATATAACAGTGATTTTATTTACTACCTAAGTAGGGGAAACTGCCTTATAGTGAACTTTATTGAACCATAAACTTTATTCCAAGGAAATATCGGTGATAATTATACAACCTACCAATAATTGGTGTTTTGCATGTAAAAACTTTAGTTTTAACCTAATTATAATTAAGACGCGTTTCCAAAACGCTAGCTTAGCTTTCCATTGCTAGAACGGGCGAAATTACTCGCAATAAATCAATTGATGTAATTTAATTTATTTCATTAAAATCTTTGGAGTCATGTCCACATTATTGAGAGTAATGACGCCCATATTCCGATCGCTGGTTATAAGTTATAAATATAAATGTTATAATAATATACTAAGGTTTAGCAACAAAGAACACGCTATTAGAGCGCGCCATTAGGAAAAAAACTTTTCAACGCCATATTAAATACAAAAGTCGCCAATGACAGGT
The DNA here is from genome assembly GCA_963966035.1 of Acleris laterana. Classification (NCBI taxonomy): domain Eukaryota; kingdom Metazoa; phylum Arthropoda; class Insecta; order Lepidoptera; family Tortricidae; genus Acleris; species Acleris laterana. Next base: position 2,873,725 of record OZ014463.1, on the reverse strand, counting down.
TAAAACCAAAGCAAACGTCAACCATGCCTCAGACACTCAGCGTCACTATTGCCTAACGCACTCGCAATCTCAATTGACTTCAAAGCGGAACAATTGTTTTCATTTTGTATGCAGACCAGCCTTCGGTTTTCAAATAGCCCCTCAAGTCTATTTTGCGCTGTAAACCATAACGGGTATATCCGTCGCTGGTTTTGAAACAGCGGATATAACCGTCAATGGCGTTGAAAACGGTTAAAATGCTGTACAGTAAAACCAGTGTAATAAATTACTCGGCTGTCTATCGCTTTTACAGTATCTGATATTACAAAGGTCAGCTCAAGTGTGTGTGACAGCGATAGACCGCTATGACTACAATATAAATCTCTCCCACGTCAATGACAGCTTAAAACCACAGCAAACGTCAACATTGCCTCATCGACATTCAGGTCTATTTTGCGCTGGCAACTACCCGGTCGTTGGCGTTGAACCAGTGTTGCGGATATATCCGTCAATGGCGTTGAAAAAGTCAATACTCTGGTTTTACTGTGCTTATTTTTTTAAAAATAAGTAAAGATTAAATATATGATTTTAACACATCACGGACAACCCGCTGAATAACTGAACCGAACTGGTTCAATCTGACACTTACATGGATGATTAGGATTTCAATAACAACTCAAGTTAAAAAGGCATGTTTTATTTAAAAAAAGAGGAAAATAAAATTACAGAAAAAAACACATTGCGCAACATTTATAAATAATATCTCTCGGACATAACCACGTAATTACGCGTCAACATTAATTTATTTAAATTCACATTTACAAGTCGTGATTAATATTTTATAATAAATACAAGTTTCAGTTTACTGGATACTGCGGGAATCCATTTAATTAACGCTTTATTTATTTATTTATTGTCATGTACGTCGTTGTTGGTAGGAAAAACATTTTTTTTCATAGTAGGGAAAGGTACTTTACCAATTATTGGCACCATGAACCTTATTCCAAGTTCATAGAGGCGTTAATCCTGCAATCACTAGGTGCGAAAAGATGTATTTTGAAAGCCAATATATAGGTGTTTTACCCTACATTGAAGAAAAATAACTCCTTTTTAAAGGTCCAGATGAAATAGAAGATATACAATATAAAAGAGCTTTCTTTTTTTAAGTCCATATAAAAAAAACAAGCGGACGTCGTCGATTATTATTTCTACAAGTATTAAACGCCGTATCCAGCAAACGTCTTGATTTAATTAGTCTTAAATAATGAGGCCGCGTCACGAATAATGTGGTGGTATCTCTTATCATATCATAGTGTCTATACGTCCGTAGTTCTAAAACTACAGAGGGCATAGAGCAAAATATAAAAAACAGCACTGTATTTACGGCTGGTTGACACGACGCGATTTTAAAAGTAGGTTATGATAGATATTCATCATTGTCGTCATTATTTGAACCCAAAGACGCGCCCCTGAATCATTTCTCTTCTCTCTAATCTTCTCTAATACCACAGGAATGTGATAGTTACAAATGAGGATTCAATGCATTCGAGATTTGGTTGGTAGTCATACTTTGAAAGTTGGCTATTTTAGCCGTCCGAAATCAACAAACATTCTATACCACACGATAATCTATAAACGTATGTAAAATCGCATCGTGTCGTCAAACCTTAAGTCGTATAGATTTGAAAGTGTTCCTTTTGTCAGTCAAGATTTGTTTTATTAGCTGTTCATTCGTTTATAAGGAGTGATGTAACTGCAAAATAGCTTTTAGCTCTTTGACTTACCTAAGAAATAATTTCCTAGTTATCTGGACTTAACCTCGAAAGCGATATAAATCTTTTGATGACCGCGCTAGAGTTCACTTAGATCTTATGTCACATGTGGTATATTACATGTCCGCAGGCTTGTATGAATGGTAAATAGTAAAGCAGAAGGTTCAAAATGTATAAACAGGAGATCAAGATGTATGCAAGTGTTTCGCTCTGTGTATTGTATTTAGTGTATCAAGGCATTCTAATTAAAGAGTGTTTTGACGAATTGATAATTAAGAAATAATTGGATACATTAGGAAAGGCCATTTATTATGAATTTTTCGAGTGTGGTCATTATGGCCTAATCTTAGAACATCAGAAAATGTCAGAAGCCAAAGCGATAGTGAATGATTTAAGTATAGTTATTGCACATTAACCATATCAGATCACAATCAGTGCGACGTAGCACTTATAACACTAAGTTTAAGGTTTAAATTACCACTTCTCACAATTCCTCCTTATTTAAGTTAGATAACAACATATATTAACAAAAAATAGTGTAAAAATTTGGTAACTAAATTGAATAAAATTTAGGTATTGTAACTTTGAAGTTGAGGCAGAGAAATTAAAATAAAATCTCTATCTATTTTAGGTGCAATTTCCACTGCAAGCGGTACGACATATCATGTCTTGCAGTATAAATGGCCACGCAGGGTGTTGTTAGAAATCATTTAATTTTTATTTTAACTTTAGGGCGGGTTCTAGCGATACCTAAACTAATTCTACCTTGACCAATATAGAAGCAGTGTTTTCCAAGTCAGCGCCGCCGCGCCGTACCGAACCTCTTATCTTAAAACTAGATTTCATAACATTAATATTGTAAATATATTTGTAAAAAAGCCTATACATATACAAAGTATACAGAAGCGTACATATGTGTTGTACTTAGAGAGAACTGTGTTTCGGTCAAATGTATTGTTGGTATAAACAATAATTGTACAGACGTGACACTTGGCAGGTTTGCGCGTATTTAGCACCTACACCTCAGGGTGTTTCGCGGTACAGTCTTTCAGGGCTGTCACTGCGCGTATGTACCTATGGTTGTCACATTACTACTTTTATTTTTGTAACTTTTAAATTATTATGGTATAACTTATATTTGTGCATTCGAAGCGTTTAGTCTGTAAAATCACAACATCCTTATATTCTTATCAGCATACGGAGATGAGATGTAAGACCTGCGGAAGAAAAAATAAGTTTATCATTTCGTAAAAAACAAACGACAAATATTTAAATGGTATACTGAAAATACGGTAAGCAAAACGTACAAATAAACTTTAAGTAAGAATAATCGCTTGAATGAAAGTTATGTAAAACTAGATTATGGAAAGTGTAATAATAAAAATAGAAAAGCAAAAAAAAAAAAACAAAACTTCAAATATCAAATAAATCAGAAAAAAAATAGAAGTTAAATGCAACCAACAGTGCAAGCCATGCAACATGCCTAACTGTGCTAGTCATATCCACAAACTAGCAACTATCATAAAATAAATAAAAACAATTAAACAATTAAAAACTAAACAACTCTAACATAAACTAAAAAATATATCCGTAATATATTAATAATACGGTCGGTAGAATAAAGGCCTATTCTAGTCGGTAAAACATCATTGCTGTTGACATGTTATCGTATCGTCAACGTTACGATAGCTCTTACTTGACAGTAATTTCGACTGAGTTAACAACAAATACTCGTCATAAGCAATATTATTTTACCCAGTAGGATAGAGGCCTAGATCTCGTGTATTGCATACACGTACAACTTCATTATTCTTTTCGATAGATACTGAAGCTGGCTGAGAAAGCAAGATGAATACTTTTTTTCCGAACAAATACGATATCGTATGATTATTTACTAGATCGAGTCTCTAGTCAACACGGTAAAACCACATTGCCTTTGACGTGTTATGTGTGTGTGTGTGTTGTCTGCAACTCGGCCGCCATTACTGTCAAGTAAATAAAAACTATCGTAACGTTGACAATACGATAACAAGTCAAAAGCAATATTGTTTGGCCCAGTAGAATAGAGGCCCTGTGCCGATTTTTCTACCTATTAAAAGTACAATCCAATTTTATAGGGTTTTTATACTTCATAAAACACATGCCTTATAATAAAAAGGTACCGCTAATGGCGATAAAAAATAACATAGTTCTAAATGAAATAGCTCGACAAAGGAGTTCGGAATAAATAACAGCGGCGTTTGGAGTGGAATTAGCAAGGCATACACCGAAACAAGAATATTAAGAGGATTATTAAGCTATATTTTTTACAATCATACAAAAAGCTCCTCTTAAAGTATCTAGTCCGATTTCTACCATTTTTGAACGTGTTGTACATATGAAAATCAAGATCTGTACGTTTTCCTTTCGAAGAAAAAACGAATACAATACAAACTCAGATTTCCATAACAACCACAATATATTCAAAAATCATTCAAATAGGACTTCATTTAGGAGGTGAGAAACGTTATCGCCCGGAGTTAAATTTGTATGGTTATTTTTATCAGCTACGCGATCTAAGCGTAACCTCGCAATCCTCTTAACAGTACAAATGTAGTGAACAATCCTTTCCCATCGTTTTTTGTCGGATAAGTTCGTATTTATCTTGCTTTCGCAATTAGCTTGAGTACCCGTCAATAAGACAACTGAGAAAGCAAGATAAATACGAGATTTTCCGACAAGAAACGATGTGAAAGGATTATTTAATACATCTGTACCTACTCTGCTGTCTGTCGTTTTGTCACTATTCTGGTATAAAAAATACACTGACCGATGTAGGAGAAAGTGTGACAGCGATAGAAAGCCGAGCACTATTAATATTGTGGTTTTCAGTGTACACTGCTGTTTAATGTGCCGGTTGCTACTTTGGAAAATCGTATTGCCTGTTTCTCCTTAAAGCTCTGTAGTCAAGCCTGTACGATGCACTTTATACATACAATAATGCAACAATTCATTTTAAACAGCTGTATTGCAATTCTGTCATGCGGTGTTATGGTTATGAACTGTCAAAACTTTAAAAGTTTCAGGCAGTCCAAGGGACAGGTTTTTTTTTTATGACATAGAGAAAACACTCGAGCACACAGGCCACCTGATGGTAAGTGGAAACTGTGACCCATAGACATTCGCATTCACAAGATTGCAATGCAATCCTAAGACTGCAAATGCGTTACGAACCCTGAGGACTAAGTAAGATGGAATGCGTCTATGCTAGTCATTTCACCGGCTGTCTTATCCGCAAACCGGAACACAACAATGCGAACACTGCTGTTTGGCGGTAGGTTAATGGATAAGATGGTGGTAGCGATCTGGACGGATCCTGCACAAGGTCCTACCACCCGCACCTAACTCTTATAACTCTATCTCTTTCCACTCACTGGGGCTTGGAAGGTTTTAGCAGATCAAAATACGGCTACAGGACTTAATATTATTTAAAATAACCACAACAAAAGCAACACACAGCGCACAAAATGTCAACATTATCAAAGAACCTGAGTTGATTTTATTCCTTTTTTTCTTGCAGTCGTCTCACGCAGCCCCTATTCGTTTAGCACAGGGAGCATGGATCTAAAATAATAATGTTAGTATGTTATAACACCGTTTTCCCATTTTCAGCACTTAACAATTAAAAAATAAATAAAGTACCGTTTAAAAAAACGGTTCGAAGGACCATTTATAATTATTTTGTTTAAGACGTATTAAGTTATAAATAGCTTGATATACAAAATTTAAATATGGAATATATGAATTTTAGCATGAAAGCATGATACACCAACCAACTTATTTATTAATTTATGAACTTGACATAATGATAGTTGAAAAAAGCGTCTTCAACGACATTATAATTTAAAAAAATCGCAAGGTGATACTCAAAAACCATTGTTTTATAGTCACTTTAAAGAAAAACTATGTCTTTCAAATCTGCATCAAATATCCAATTTCCATTTTTTTTCAATTTAAAAATGTGAAGCCATATACGCTTCAATACTGCACTCATATATCGTAACAAAAAAGAGTTTAAAAAATGAGAACAACGTTCGAAGTAAAATTGAAAAACTATTACTTAGGGTCTCCCCAGACCTACCGACGCGGAATCGGCTTGAGCCGGCAAGAATAAGTTTTATGTCCATGCAATAAGATCGAAAACGACGTCGTTCCGTTCGCAACCCCGAGCCGAGCCGAGCCGAGCGATACCTTTTTCACTCTTACTGCACGGACATAAAACTTTTTCTTACCGGCTCAAGCCGATTCCGCGTCGATAGGTCTGGGGAGACCCTTATGTGGTGGTCATATCACCACTTGAAAATAAGACTGTCACTACGTCCAACTCTTTTTTGCTAAGTTATACATAGCTATCTAGTGAAAATAAGTTCGTGAGCGATGCTGTACTATAGCGTCAAACAAACACAATGACAATAATAAACAACAAGTAGTACCTTCCGTTTCCAAAGCTATGGGAATGGGACCTGGCCGCGTAGAAAATAAACATACATATAAGCGAGATGGCTATAGTATAGTCAGTTCACGAGATGGTGCAACCAAAGTCATTAGTACTTGGTAGTGATTATAGTTTTTTATAAGTAAACTAGTGACCCGCCCTCGCTTCGCTTCGGTTAATGTGAGTTTTCTGTAACACCCGTACATAAAGCTGAATTTATTATACATAAAAACCTTCCTCTTGAATCACTCTATCTATTAAAAAAAACGGCATCAAAATCCGTTGCGTAGTTTTAAAGATCTAAGCATACATAGGGACAGACAGCGGGAAGCGACTTTGTTTTATAATATGTAGTGAAGCCGCGAATTCGTGGATTAAAAAAACTTCATAAGTTTCATAACCTTTTATTAAAGCCTTGTTTGATCCTCCGTAGAGTTAGCACAACAAGGTACAAAAGTCGTCATAACCTTGTGACGTTGCATGACTGTATTGGAAATTCAGTGCTTAAGACTGCGCCGAGCGTACGCCGGATGTACAGTGGCGCCCTCATTAGTATTATTGTGTTTTCTAATAAACTAAAGTATTTTCTTGACATTGGACTAAATGTTTTTGTACTCAAATGAAAACACAACTTATAGGGTATATCCTATAGTTTAATAACAATTCACCTTCGAGTTATTAACTTAACGGAAAAAAGCGGCCAACTTTCCCGTTAAGCTGACTACTCAAAGGGTAGTTATTAAAGTTTGTTACGTATCCCATAAATTGTGTTTTTACTTGCACTACAAAAATATTTCGTCTGACTCCAAGGAAATTCTTTAGTTAATTAGAAAACACAATAATAGTAATGAGGGCGCCACTGGACGCTCGGCGTTTGCTCGGCGCAGTTTTAATACCGTGCCACTTAATTTACTTACGTGAAGATCAAACGTAAATACACACTTTTGTACCTTATTACCATACTGCTACAATGCGGGCGCGAGTTCTTGTCCATTATGACCATGTCCATTATGATGAATGCGTTACTCAAGTCAACACGTCAAGGACCACACAGGACTGCGGAAGAATGTGGCAAGGCTGGGGAAGGCGGGGGGACCTTCACCTCAGCCCACGAAGGACATGAAGTCGCGCGCTTACTGTACGCAAGTGACGTCAAACGGAATTGCGAACATTTAATGGGATAAAGTACTAAAGTGACTATTGATTGATCGATAGTTATATTTATAATTTTACTTGATGACTGAATGATTTAGGACCATCTCGTGAACTTTTGTAAGAATCTATAAACAAGCCTGCTTTTTTTTGATTAATTATTTTAGCCAAGATTTCTGTAAGAAAAAGGAAAATCAATCATCTGGATATTTGTAAGTTAAATCAAATGAAACTGTAAAATTAGTAGAAAATGAAACTTATTTCATATTCTTAGTGGTATTCTAATAAATAAACCTTTAGCTGCACAGAAATCTTCGCTAATCAATGAATTTAAAATGTTTTATTTATAAAACAGGCTAGACATACATTTTAAATATGTAGTATACAGTACTAGCAGTTTCTTACTAGCGTTCAGTTAAGACTGCATCGACCAAACGTCGAGCGTCCATCAGTGGCGCCCTCATTACTATTATTGTGTTTTCTAATTAACGAAAGAATTTCTTTGCAATCAGACGATACGTTTTTGTAGCGCAAGTAAAAAACACATTTTATGGGATACGTGACACACTTCAATAACATTTACTCGTTGAGTTGAGTAGTCAGCTTAACGGGAAAACGTGGCCACTTTTTTCCGTTAAGTTGATAACTGCAAAGTGAATTGGTATTAATCTATGTGATATAGGTTGTGTGTTGTATACTATATAAGTTGTGTTTTCACTTGTAGTACAAAAACCTACCGACCAATTTCAAGAAAATGCTTTAGTTTATTAGAAAACACAATAATAGTAATGAGGGCGCCACTGTACATCCGGCGTACGCTCGGCGCAGTCTTAACTATTGCTGTCACACTCGCAACAGACAGTATATTTGGACGCTGCTGTTACGCAATAATGTGTCAATCCACAAGGTATTTCGCAATAAAGTATGAACCCTCAACACTATCATTGTGGGTTGCCAGTGTTGCCACACGTGTTTCAAAGAAACGTAAAGGTTGCCGTTTATTAACGAACTGATAGTACTGTAGGCTGTATGTAAGTAAAAATAGCTGTAAAATTACAAAATGTAGATGAAATACTGAGTAGAGTACACTTAAATACGAAGTGTTAAAGATTAGTGTGAGCTGCAAGCATGAGACAAATTATAAATGTTAGTATATTTAACATAAATAAATAGTTTTGTTCCTACGGTGAAAGGAAGATAAGAAGACAATAGGGAATATTCATAACTTTATTACACAGCTCAATAAAAGCTATTTTTGCATATCTATAAAAATACCTAGCAAAATAGAATTTAACATGGAGTTTAAAATGCCCGATTTTAATTTTAATTTTGGTGATCTCTTTTACGGTATTTTTATATTTTATGAAAAATACGGTTTTAAAATCCATGCATATTCCCTACCGTCATCCCAATACATAACCCCAAAACCAAGAATAGGTTATACATTGTACTTCGATGACAGCTGTCAGAATTGACTTCATTATGTTTCTTTTACTGTAGTATAGTGTTGTAGTGTTACTCGACGAATCAAGCTGATTTTATATACTTGTACATATTTTGAGTACACTTAGGCCCTATGCTGCAAAGAAAAGTCGATCAAGTGCTAATAAGTGTAAGACAAAAGGGTAATTTCCAGGGTCAAAACTCAAACCTAATTGACTGAGTATATTTATAAAAAAACATTTCATTTTTAAGCGGTTTTTTATTGCTTATTTAAATGAAAATTAAAACGTTAAGGACATTATTTGGGAGTTCATTTATTTATTTAAAAGAACAAAGAAAATAACATCCCCTGTTGCCACCGTGTTTGACCTAAAATATTTAATTAATTAAGCGAGTTACCAAAAATCCTAAATTCAATTAAAATAGTCGATCAATACTTTACAGGCAGCAATATGTTTGAAAATAAAGACGTCCCGTTTCATGCATCATATGCCCTGTTGGTTGTGTTCGTTAGAGGACTCACAGCTCCATATTGTGCACGGAGGAGGTGGGGCAGACGGCGGCGGCGCGCACGTGGCAGTGCTTGTGGCACACCAGGGCGCAGTCGCGGCACTCGTAGCCCTGCTTGCCGAGGCGCCGCGCGATCGTCTTGTTGCACACCGCGCATACAGACCCGCTGTGGGACCAATGGTAGGTTTAGTAGAAATTTTCTACCATTTTATGACAGGTCATGGGCCCAAAATTGAATGGTCATTTCATTGCATTTGGCAGATAAAATTGATTTATTTTAATAGTCACATACATACATACATAAACTCACGCCTTTATTCCCAGAGTGGGGTAGGCAGAGCTACAGAATTTCCAACATCTATAAAAACTTTTTGAAACAGTAGGTACTACACGCCTTTATTACCTTAGTCGGCTTTTACGACATCCACGGAAAGATACGGAGTGGCACTATTCTAATCCGGCTACCACACGGGGAATAATAGGGGTTTAATAGTCATTGTCATAAAAAAAGGAAGGTTGCCGGCTTAGAATAGTACCACTCTATGTCTTCCCGTGGAAGTCGTAAGAGGCGAATAAGGGAATAAAGGTTTATGGTATTTTTAGGCGATGGGCTTGCAACCTGTCACTAATATACACTTGTAAGAATCTTAGCCTGTTTGTGCAAAATGTGGTTACAGAATTGACAACAAGTTTTTAGAGTTGTTGGTAATTCTGTTGCTCTGCCTACCCCACTCCAAGAATGAAGGCGTGAAGGTGTGTATGTATGTGTCATTGTCATAACAACGTAGACCTATTTAGTAAGTAGAGTTGCGTTAATAAGGGATCATTGGAATGTTGCAACTTGATGTTTGCAATTTATTGGAGCAATAATTTATTAGAGTGTTAGATCAGAGACCTTTGCCAATGCTCGATGTTTTTTTTTACGAGCACACCACACAGGCCACCTGATGGTAAGTGAAAACTGTGACCCATAGACATTCGCATTCACAAGACTGCAATGCAATCCTAAGACTGCAAATGCGTGGCCAACCCTGAGGACTAAGATGGAATGCCTCTATGCTAGTCATTTCACCAAACCGGAACACAACAATGCGAACACTGCTGTTTGGCGGTAGGTTAAGGGATAAGATGGTGGTAGCGATCCGGTCGGACCCTGCTGGTGTCCTCTTGTTTCACCGACACTCATTTGATAATTTCATAGAACGCATCACTTCGCGGAATTATATTTTCTGCTGAACCCGTGTTGATTTCAGCTTAAATATGATTCACGTAGGTTAGGTTTGGTTAGAATTTTCACAAGTGTAACTTTTTTTTTTGATCCGCGGGAAATGCCTTTGCATACCCGCCCTGACGGGGGCCAGGGCGGGTTATGTCCGGCCTGCACGGACTAAAACCCCCCGGGGCGTTGCGCCAATCGCTTTAGGAGGGGGCTACGGAACCGCTATAGCGCCAAAACGTAGCCCCCAAGTCTAACCTAACCTAACCTATGTGAAACTCAAATTCGAAAAACGGAAAAAAAACTGTCATAACGTTCTATGAAATGAGTGTCAGTGAAACCGTTATCCTATACGTGTGATCGTATTTGTGTTAACTATGTCGAACAAACATACAAATGTAGTCTCAATTGACTCTCTCGCTTCGCTCTTTCGATAACTCACCCGCTGAGATGCTTCGCGATGAAGGTATGCTCGTTGTATATGTGCAGCTTCACCCCCTTCCGCCTCCACCGCGACCTCTGGGCCACCGCCAGCGGCACCAGGTAGTGCTTCTTGATGCCGGCCTCGATGGTCTCCAGGACGAGGGTCGAGGCTTCGTGGATGAACGTCCTCGCGGAGGCCGTGCTGATCCCCGACATCTCGCTGAGAGAGGACCTTTGGTGTAGTATTTTGGAGACACGGGGTTTGGGTTGCCATAGTTGGGGTTTAGGGGGTTTTGTAGGGGTGGTAAGGATTGGAGTATTATAATTTTTGGAGGGTTTTTGTAGGAAGCGGATTTGGGGATGGAAAGTATTGTATGGTGGATTGCAATTGTTTTTGTTAGGATAAATGATGAATGGTCAATCCAGAAAACATCAGTTGTTTGTCAATTTTTGGAATAGAAATAAGTTTTAATTAAAAAAGAAAATTACACATAAATCATAGGAAAGTTGATGTTATTCATTAAATTTGAAATGTGAAATAAGAATAAGTGTTCGTGAATCAGTGCCAATAGAAAAGCGTGGTTCAAAGCGTTTCGTTCACGCATTTTTTAAGTTGTAAAGAATAGTAAAATAGTTTTAGTATGAAAAACCAGTGTTACCAGATTGCAGTGCGATAACCCCAGCGCATGAGTGTTGACAGATGAAAAGAAAGAAAATTTACCATTAGTGCCGTAATGTTACCAGTTCATAAATAATCCATATATACTAATTTATGGCAAGACATCATTATTTTTAATATTATATAAGCGAATTTCAGTTAGTAATCAATATCTTATTATGATATATAAATATAATATTTATATACGTGAAAGTATGTAGGTTTTGTAATGTAGTCTTGCCATGCCACAGCAATTTAACTACTAACTCTTCATAACTCTTAGTAAATAGTAATATAAACACAACAATTTTCTACTTATAATCTTTACCTATTTTAAATTATTTTTCAACTAAAAAAAATCATCAGGAAGTCTCCCCCAAAAATCCTTTATTTTTACTCCTGGCAATTATATACGAAATGTCATATAATATCGAAACGTACCTTCTTGACGTCCTCGACTCATCTCCGGACTGTGCAGGCGACGCGCCGGCTGAGTACACGTTTCTATTGGGGAGGGATAGGGTTTTATCTGAAACGTACGGATAACTATGTTAAAACAACGATGACTTTGACAATACAAAAGGAATAGAATAGAATGGAAATCATTTATTCAACGCAAACACACATTTGAAACAGATGACAAGCAAAACAATACATTTAATATGGCGTTGAAAAGCTCTCAGCTTTGTGCCGTAGCAAGCCTAAAATATCTAATATATATAATATAAATATTCAAAAATATCAGCAAAAAATCAGGTGGGCATGTTTACTTGCAAATGAAGTAATATTGAATGATTCTTCAGATTTCTAAAAGAGAACTAGATAGGACGTCATTCATAACATAATTTATACATTTCATAATCTTTGCTCCAATCATGTGTAAGAATTAATGTAATTATACAAAAAAAAAAAATATTGAAAGTCGTGAACAGATACCTTTATTTAATTCAAAATGTAACGTTTCTGAACGATTTTTTCACTTTGACAGTGGGGTTATGATTTTTTAAAGGCGGGTTTTTTTCCTATTTGGTTGTGTTTCTTGTGATGGTTGTGAAATTTAGAATTAAACACGTTGTATACCGTCCGAGGTCTTTTCCTTAGTAGTTTTTAAATATTCTTTCACATGGTAGGTACAGTAAAAAATATATTGCTTCGCCGTCGTAAGCTTGATAGTGTAGGTAGATGTGGGCACTGACCGTGGTGATTCCGCTCTGCGCTGATGCTGCGCACGCGGCTCTGGTCGGCCTCGCTGTCCGTCAGCTCTAGCGACGCGCCGCGCGTGCGCGACCGGCCCAGCCTGAGAATACATACTTTCATTTTATACAACGATTGGGCCGACTCTCATTGGAAATTGAAGTCTTTTTGGCTTGATTTAGAACGTGGATTTACAGTTTGGCATATAAATTTAAAATTTAATTTTAATTTATGAACTCATCTGGTGATGTAATTGCAGTCAAAGTCATAAATATATCGCTGCTTAAATGCTAAAGCGCCTCAAAACAAAAACAGACATAGTTTGATTTAAAACTTAAAGTATATAGAATTCCGAATTTAAATGCAACACAAACTCATTTTGATTTGAGGCCCTTTAGTATTTAAGCAACGATATATGCGTTCCCGAGACGTCGAAAATATCTAAACACCTTTATGCCGCTTACAACAAGGTCTGGATGTATGGATGTTGGTGTCTTCGACTGTACTAGTTTAAGTTTTAATTTTAAGAACTTAAGATATCCCACCATATCATAATTAGAAGTACGACATCTAAGAACTTATATTTCCTTTAGTAATCTGTGGTTAACGGTGTTGGTGGCACAATAACATATCAGGTTGCACTGTATACTACTTAATCATAAGCCAAGATTGTGTTACTGTTTGTTAACCTAAAAAAAGAAAAAAAAAGTTTTATATGGAGTAGTGAATGAGCACACCTGCCCCCTATTTCACCATTCTGCCAATGACAGGTGACAGGTGACATTTCAGTGCACATGGCGCAGCTTATATAAAACCCAGGGATGTATCAACGAGTTAACTTTGCAGTGTACACCGAATTTTCACCTGTCACATGTCTTTATCAAGATGGAGAAATAGGGGGCAGGTTATTAGTGAGAAACATAATTTTAACGACAATTGGCAACACTGCCGCTCCCACCGAGCTTTTTACTTCTGGGCCCTGGCTCGAATGAAGATCCGTTCTATTTTTCTTTTTTTTGCTGTTGAGTGAGATTTGATGCTACACTTGCATAGCTGTAATAATAAAAATGCTGCAATTCTAACAACTTGCCTTCTCTTGATGGTCCCAAAGAAGTCTCTTCTTCTCTTTTGCCGCGGCGCCGGCTCGGGCGGCGTGTCTTCTGGTTTGTGGACGTAGTCGCCTTGCTGTGGAACGGACAATATATTAAACTCTAACCAGACAATTGAAAAACCTTTAAATGAGGTGTCAATAATACTTTTTATACCGTGTTTCGTTGCAGTAAAAACGTAGTTATAAACTGCGTTTAATTTTTACTAAGAACTGTGGCTTCAACTTGGTCTAAAATCGTGTGATCTTGGTCTAATGTTATTGTACAAGCCCGAAAAAGTAAATAATCCAATGTTTGGGACCTTATCAATACAAGACAGTAGATCAATGTTCGATTATATTGTAACATTCATGATGGCTCGTAAGGTGAGTGATAGGGACAGATGTATACATTAGCTTGAAATATATCTCTTTCACCTAATATTAACTGCACGACGTGCTCATGGCATTTCGACAAATAATAATGACGTCTGCATGCATTTCAAAAAAGTCATTCAAAAGTGCAAATTAAAAAACAACAACCGTGCATGTTATTATACTACTAATTTTGGGTTTAAAATAGCAAAAACCATACCACGTCTACGTTTTCCCCGTTAGTTTTGGCGCCATTTTCCTTTATCCTGACGCTTTTGGCGGGAGACGTATTGGGCGTCACGTGCTGTTCTATTTTGTTCTCGTCTATGCTCTCCATCGTGGTCGTGTCTGGGGAGTCTAGGTTGTCTATGGCCTCCTCGCGCTCGACTTCGATGAATTTACCGGAATCTGTTAGTTCAACCTTTTGGGGGTTTTTTAGGGTTAGTGTGGTAACACAACACAATTTATGAAGAAGACATTTTGACAGTTAGTGGTTTGGATGCTTGACTTTTAGCCAGAAGTTTAACCGATTATTTGCATCAAGTTGGGAGAACGCCAAAATGTCTTCTACTTTTTAAACATATGCTATAAAACAAACAAAGGTTACAAGAATCAGAGCTAAAACAAAACTATTCTCGCAATTGCATGCTATATCTTTTAAATTATTTACTGACGAACAACTAGATCAATATGATATTTACACTAAGTATGAGAATTTGGTCACCAAACTCACCTTGATGGATTTCTTCGGTTCCTGATTTGTGTGAATATCCAATCCAATTCATGCATGGAAAAACGCAGGCGGGATGGAAAAAAACAATGTTATGTTAATTCAAATCAAAAAGGTCAAGAACAAAAATATGCAAAACAAAGTCACACGATGAAAAAATGATTTTAATCGTTACCTATTTGTTTTACGTTCTGGTAGTTATTCTATTACTGTCAAGTGAATACGAGCTACCACATGTCAATAATATGATTGAGATATTGAAGCAAGATGGACTCTCCTTACCTGATCTCTCTTGGTGAGTGCAACTTGTTTTTTTGAGTGCGTCTCTTTCACCCCACTCAGAGATATTTATGAGACAATAAACTGGTTTCTTTTTCAAACTTGTTCATAAAGAATCTTCACTAAGAATCGACTTAATTGTCACTAACTATCTCTGAGTTTATAGCAGAGTGTTATTGCCGAGTCTGTGGCGGCTTTACAGGCCGTAGCTAGAATGCGATTTTTGAGCCACCACTATTACAAATTGAGGGAAGGTGTGCTAGCCTCCTAGGGGAAGGTCTGGACGTGTAGTACTTACCCGCTGTACGGAGTGTATGATGAGGGTAGACTTGTTGGCGGCGCTGGCTGGACTCAGCTCCAGCTCTCGAAGGGCCGACTCTGTCAGCTGCGAGCTGTCATGACCTGGAATGATAGAAATGATTCGTTGTCAGATGAACTGTCTCGGCCAATGATATTACATAATGAACAGGAAGTAAATATGTTACTACCGCGCCCAAGTTGAAGATCCAAAAAAGAGACAATTGACCGCATTTGACGATAGCTATCTTACTATCGTGTTTTCCGTATCAGTCTATCATTCACTAGTGAAATAAGTGAACCAGGTAATTTTCAAACTTAATTTACTAGGAATGTAACCTCTGGTTAGGTCCTATTAGGAATTCTCGGAAGTCTAGTTCTGGGACAGTTTTAGGTTTAGAGTTTGAAATTGTTTAATAAGAGCTCATTTATTAGTGTCCACATCAGTGGTGCCGAACCGGTGATCCGTGGAAGCCTTGGGACACACTGTGACAGGGTCAAAACAAAATAGAGCAATTTAAAAAAAAAACCTGCATTTGGAGATTTTGAGCATGTTTTGCAATATGCAAAGTACTTAAGTATTTTGGTGTAAAAAGCAATTCTTTCCCAGTGAAAAATATATTTTCGCTCTTTTAATATGCTCTTCTCTACAACTTACTTGCGCAAACATGGGTTTTCTGCTTTACTAATGAGAGGTACATTCAAGGTTACGATTATAGTTTTTATTTTTAAATCTTGTGGTTTTTGCTGACAACAAACGAATTAAAATGGTAATTGGTAGGAAAATGCCGCACATTACGTCGGGTCACTTGAATGAACCCTAAGAACTGGCATGGATACATCTATACATAAATATTATGTCCAGGATAAAAATTACCATTTCACATTTAAAACAGAAAACGCTCGAAAAAAAAAACTTTCATATTTCTTAGTCACGGTAAGAATACTCAAAACCATAAAGGAGCATATTAAATATAACAAGGGTAGTTATCGCTGAGGTAGGACGGTGAGGATGGTACGTACCGTTCTGCTTGAAGATGGTCTTGGTGGTGGTGGTGAGCAGCCCCTGCGGCGACAGCGTGCGGAGCGACTCCTTGATCTTCACTGGACGGGAGCCCAGCTCCGGGATGTCGGCACCCTCGATGAATAGGAACTGAAGACCAGGAGAAAGGTCAAGCTTAGGGGGTCTGTGTAGTTGTAACAGTAACCCTGATTTGGAAGACCATTGACGGGGATATATCATGATGCTTAGATGAGATTTAATGTCATTTGTATACATTTATGCAGGATGAGTGTTGGCCACCTTGATGTCGAGTTTCGGGACTTTTTCAAAGCAAAAACTATCACTATATTTCAAGTTCCAACTCTTAGTCAGTGCTACAGAGTTTAACATCGGTATTCTGGAAAAGCAGTGTTTTTTAGAACGGTTTTTTTCAAGATCGGAACATCTTCCAGGTACAGTGCAAGAAGTCTTAAAAAGTCTCGTCGAGTCAGCCTAGGTTTGGGTAGACCGCAAGTTGACTAACTATGTAACGTATTTTTATATATCCTTTCCATGCTGTATGTGCGGTGTTCGATAAAGAGTTTTTCTATCGTATTGTATTGTATTGTACAGTCAGTTAGATTATCATCAGACCAATTCTAAGAACCTAGCATGTACGTACCTCGACGGTGAGCGTGCCGGAGACGTCGTGGTCCTCCATGGGGCGCGCCTGCAGCGCGATCTGCTGGCGCTGCGACGGCGCCGCCAGCAGCTCGTCGATGCCCACCAGCCCCAGGCCCAGGAACCTGAGGAGATCATCAGCTTCATCATCATCGTCATCATGAACTGGATGAGATCTCTTTGAGGGATAAATACGGTTTTGTGCAGTAAAGAGCCATAATTATGATTTTCATCGTCATCATCATCATCATCAACATACTAGCTGGAAAAAGCCTGCTTGCGAGTAGGTAATACTGAAGGAAGAGAGAGCACTAGAGAGATCTCTCTGCAGGCGGGTGTTATGCCTGGGGACCGAAGTCCATTGGGATGAAGTTGGAAATTGTATATATGCCAACTGACTGGAAGTTTTAGCGCGATGTAGAACACTTTATTAGCACTGTCTGTCTGGTAACGCTGCTGGCGAGTAGGTTGATAAAAGTTATCGCTAGACGTCGCACAATACGTTGCCAACCCTGAGGACGAAGGAATGTCTTTATGCTATAGGTATACAACTTAATTAAGAGCCGGGTATGCATAAGATGCAGGGAGAGAACAATTTTGACTAGTCAAGATTCCCCTGCATCTTTTGCTTTCCCCACTCTCAATTAAGTTGTACGCCTCTCTAGATATAGTCATTTCAGTTGTTTTATCTTCACGCTGGAACAACAATGCGACACCACAGGTCGGTGGTAGGTTAATGGTACCTGTGCGTCGACGGCCCGCCGCCGGGCGAGGGTGGCCCGGTGCGGTCGTACACCTCGAACAGCAGCTCCGCGGTCTGCGGTGACAGGTCACTGTAACGTACACCGTGGTTCAAGGTCAGAATAATGTCACAACTAATATCTAATGTCGGACCGAAACATGTTTTTTTTGCCGAAACCTAAGGATGGTTATGGAGGGTGGACCGAGGATAAGCTAGAGGCATATACCCAACAGGGTTGGATATTGACTGATTTGATGGATGGATGTATCTTTGAACCCCGAACCAAAAATAGGAGTATAAAAAATTCAAGAATAATATCAGGGGTTTATCTATTTTATGGTAACACATTTGTATTTCATTGAACGCTATTTTCTGCTGAAACCTTGATGTTTTCAGATCTTAAACATTAATTAAGTAGGTTAGGTTAGAATTGTGACTGCAAAAAACCTCATATATCGAGACATGCCATAAGAAACGATAATTCTGCGTAGTGATTTTCGTTCGTTGAAAGTTTCGATAAAATAATAGGTACCCCTATTGTATAGTTATTTTGAGTAATATACATACAAGAGGAAGTGCTCGTCCCACAGTGGTGCGGCGGTGTCGCGCTTGAAGGCAGTCTGGTTCTTCTGCGGCGGTTCGTCCATCTCCACCACGCAGTAGGGCGCGGAGCAGCCCACCTTGCCTGCGCACAACCATGAATCAGCTCCAAGCTCAAGCCCACGGCTTCCATGTCACAAAAGTAGGTGAGAAGAAGCGTCGGTTGAAAGCGGGAATTACTATAGGAATTTCAATGCATAAAACTTGAGTACAGGTGTAGAGACCAGCAACTACTCGGGTATTCATCTCGGTTATATACACCAGATGTATCAGGTAGATTGGTATATATTGGTATATCTTGGTAGACATTTACCGGAAAATTGGGTAAGTATTCAATTTACCCATTGGGTGTCCACCCCTCGCATGTACTGCTTCTTCCTGACTTGCCCGTTGATAAACTTTCTTTGGTTACCATGTTTTGTAAATAGCAACAGTGTTAAATCGACAGTATCGACATGATTCAAGGTCATATACTTTCTAATTACACTCCTGCACTGAACATGGACTTTCAAGTGAAAGACATCGAAGACTCACCACCCAGATCCTTGGCACTGACGACCTTGACGAGCAGCCGGCGGTCCCCGAGCATCACCGTGTCGCTCGCCGACGTCGGCGTCGACGAGTATAGCTGACGGTCGTGTGACAACTAGAAACAACAAGGAGCTGTGGTTAGGAACAGGTAATAAAGGTTTTTTTTTTAATGGCATATTGAAGACAAACGAGCACACAGGCCACCTGATGGTAAGTGGAAACTGTGACCCATAGACATTCGCATTCACAAGACTGCAATGCAATCCTAAGACTGCAAATGCGTTGCCAACCCTGAGGACTAAGGTGGAATGCCTCTATGCTAGTCATTTCACCGGCTGTCTTATCCCCAAAACAGAACACAACAATGCGAACACTGCTGTTTGGCGGTAGGTTAATGGATAAGATGGTGGTAGCGATCCGGACGGACCCTGCACAAGGTCCTGCCACCCGCGACAGGGTTTAAGTAATCATCAGCATATCAGTCCTTGAAAATTCACAGCCGTCGCCGTATCTAGTGGAGTACGATCTAAACGAGGTCGTGGGCTACGATGTAGTGACTACCAAACTTTACCAGTTCAGAGGCACCTTTAGAGAACTAAATCACCTCTACCGAGCTACACTCCGCGGCCGCAAAGCATTGGGAAAGCATACCATTACCACTTGGATAACCTATACACGATAAAAAAATGTAAGTAAGACAAAAAGCGCAGAATAAAAGGAGGAAAAATATGGGCCCTCATGAGGTCACTGAAAGGATGATACTACTCTGATCGTCCTATTCGAGCCACAAACAGCAACTGGATACGCTCCAGGTCAGCTATAAGAGTCAGTCAGGGACCATACTTTAAAAATGAAGGTTCTCTGACACTCGTTTTTCAAGACTCAATTGAGAGAAAGGGATGTAGCTAGCGTAACTTCGAACTTTGATTTTCTAAGTAGGGCCTGGGTGAATATTTGGCGTTTCAACCGCCGTCATTATTGTTTTCGCATATTATTCAATATAAACTTAATAACTTCCTTGTTATTTTAAATGGAATGGATACTACCCCCGGGTCCGCTGATTTAGACATCAAAAGTTGCTGGTAGCTATCACTATCTTCGTCAATGTGTTGAAGAGAATAATGACGGCGGTTGGAACGCCGGAATATTCACCCGCCTCAGGTACGTCATTTATCTTTTGGCAGTGGCAAAAAAGATGGGATCGGCTCACCATAGAGTCATAGTGCAGCGGCAACCGCGGCGCGGTGTCCACGTAGCGCCTCAGCCGCGGGCAGGTGGGGTAGCTGGACAGGTTGAACTGCAGCTGAGTGCTGCGGAGTGCGTTCACGACGATGTCGCTGTGGAGAGGAGAACAGAATACGTCTTGACATGGACGGAACTTCATACTGCTGATCTAAGGGATCATGGGCAGTTTCCAAAAACTGATCTTAACTAAGATCCCCGTCTCAAGACGTGACAAAGTAGGGTCAAGTCGTAGAAAAATTTTCTGGCGCTTTGAAATGGACATTTCACTCAAGACCCGTTTATTAATTTAACCCATCCGATACTAATCCATATCACAAACCGTAGCAGTTCACAACAAGAACAGCGCTATTACCAGATCAGCTGCAGCAAGTTCTTCCCTGCTCTAGACTTTACCCTGGTCTAGTACCACGATCCCTACTGCCACTTTCATGCTGGACCAGCCTATCATAGCTTCTATAAAAAGCAGAATTCTCCGTGACCAGGCTGCCATTTGCTTTTTGCCCATGCTGGTCCCACGACTAAACGGTGCCAGTGACATCTTCAAGTCAACTTCAGCGGATCCCTTTGACTGCCATACATATCGTTGGTCATAATGTATTGTTAGTCTTTTTTTTTTGTCATAACTTCTTTTACGCTGAAGTTACAGTTTTTAATAAACGTTTATCGTGTAGATTCGTTAGGTTAGGTTAGTTTAGTTTTATAAATGTCCAGAAAAAATAACCGTGTCCTGAGAAAAATGCATTGACTTGCGATAATTATGACTTGAAACAGATTATGACTAAAAATAATTATGGCAGTCAATAGAGACCCCAACTTCAGCGTACCGTCAGTTTTAGTCTCAAGAACAGTGTTATACCTGACCAGCTGCTGCAAGTTGTTCTCGCCAGCGCTGGTCTTCAGGGGCCCCACGGGAGCCAGGGCCACCTTCACGTCTGGCCAGCCGTCGCAGCGCAGCTCCCCTGTCAGTTTATCCGTGACGCATAGCACGCTCAGCCGCGCACGGAACCTGGAACACCATTAGCCAAGTTACAGCACATACCAGATTATCTTTACTTGGTATTAATGCGAATGTAGTATATTTATACTGAATCGATGTAAAACTGGTACAGATAGTTTATAGGTCGGAGATGGATATAGAGTACCCACACGCAAAATAGGCGCTAGACGTCGATTATCAAAAACCAGCTCGCTTATAGAAAATAATAAAGAGTAGTTCTCCCTGAAAATTTAACAACAAAGAAATAGCGATAAACAACTTTTGCGCGGGGAAGCAGGCATTTTATAATTATGTAATGGATGAAAAACTTGTCTTGAAAAGTTCTTACAGCTTACAGGGATTCATTCCCCTCTAGACAGCCCTACCCCGCTTACACATTAGAAGCCTCCTCCCCCCACCACCGTCGTGTCACCCCGCGGGACGATCGCACCGGAACTTGTGGGCTATAGTTAAGTTAGCATGTTAGGGGTGTCCCCTTGTTTTACCGACATTAATTTCATCAAATGTATCACCGAATTTCTCTTCATCGAAAGTTTTAGGTCTAAATTGTAATAACATAGGTGTGGTTAGGTTAGACATGTGACTATCAAAAACTGTTAATTCCTGCGATAGCCAGTGGATGACATGGAAACTCTGCGAATACAGTCTATGAAATAAGTGTGTTACAAGAGTAAACCGTGTTAGGGCGGTCACCTGTTAACGTTGACGCGGTAGTGCGACACCTCGACCTTCTCGCCTCGCTGGCTGAAGGCCTTTATCTGGAAGGCAGGCGTCGCCTCGCAGTCACACGTTATCGTCTGAAAAAAGTAAAGTTTAATTATTATTATTTTTTTTTTTTCCTTCTCTCCCTTTATCTCTCTCCTAATATTTTTGATATGTTTTCCTGCTGAACTACGCATGCTATTTGATATTATATTTAATTTAATATTTATAGCTTTATATAATGCTAGACTAAGTAGTATCATTGTAATATTAAATATGGTTAAAAAACGACTGACTGCTGAGTTTCTTGCGGCGTTTCTTCTCGGCAATGGTCTCCTCTTGGGAAGCGCTGGTAGATTCTTGACGTGTAAAAGTGCCCGTGCGGCCTTCTTACTGAATAAATATCTTTTATCTTTTTTTATTATTATTAAAAAACATTAACTACATTGAACCAGGTATAAAACTTAATAAACGACAGCCCACGTCAAATTTCGTTACTTAGTTTGAAAAATAATCAACTGAAGTCAAGGGTCAGTTTGACTGCGCCGAGCAAACGCCGAGCGTCCAGTGGCGCCCTCATTACTGATATTGTGTTTTCTAATTAACTAAATAATGTTTTTGTAGTGAAAGTAAAACACAATTTATGGGATACGTAACAAACTTTAATAACAGAGTAACCCTTTGAGTAGTCAGCTTAACGGGAAATGGTGGCCATTTTTTCCATTAAGTTAATAACTCCAAGGTGAATTGTTATTAAACTATATGATATACCCTATAAGTTGTGTTTTCATTTGTAGTTGAAAAACATTTCGTCCAATTTCAAGAAAATACTTTAGTTTATTAGAAATCACAATAAAAGTAATGAGGGCGCCACTGTACATCCGGCGTACGCTCGGCGCAGTCTTAAACTTATAGCACCTCAACTTCAAAAGCTAAACAAATAACAACCTACCACGAAAATGTCATCGCAAACTACGATGTGAAGTCACAAGTTTTACACAAGCTTATAGAAAATGTACCGTAAATGGTCAGCAAGAGGATTTAAGGTTGGTTAAGAAATCTCATTGCTGTATTTTCGTTTGGTGCAAATGGTAAAAATAACCTTAAGATGACGACGGTCGACTTAGCGTTGGAGAATTACGAAAAAGGGTTCAGCGACCGGCCAATCGATAACGTGACTTATTATTTACATTTCAAATAGACTGAAGGAGGGTTAAAAGTATAGGTTCTCGATTTAGACTATGACAATTTAGACGATTGACGTCAGAATCGATACAAGTTAATTACGTCAATAGCTATATTTTAGAAATAATTGGACATAAAAAATGCATGACATACCTACAGTTAACTTAGATCCTTGTACCTACGTTTGACTTTGATTTGTACAGCATTGGCTTTAAAGTACAATATAGCACGAAGTTAGAGTTCAACATCAACTGGCCGGTTAGAAAGCCATATCTCTCGCCCACGTGATAGCCTTTGTTCGTTACAATCACGTTTTTCGTCGGATTCACAAGCGGGGATATAGCTCAGTGGTAGAGCAATCGACTGCAGATCGATAGGTCCCCGGTTCAAATCCGGGTGTCCCCTGACCAATCAGGTGCTTTTTTATGAAGCTTAGGATACTCGTTTTACTTATTCAGAGCTGAGCATACATTTTTATAGTCAATATCAAATCTGGTAATAAAAATTATACAACTAGACTTTGTGTATTTTGTATTTATATTTTTACCTAGAATTAAATAAGACTTCATTTCTAAAATATTGCCCTTCAAAAAGTTACTTATCAAAGGTTATTTTATTTTTGTATTTTTTTCAAGTTAAACAATTTTTTACGCGTTTGTTGCTGCGAAAGTATCTATCAAGTAAGCAGAGTTCTTTCATTAATACCTGTGATTATAATTACATACATACGGTACACGACTAATTTTTTAACTAAGTTAATTAAAATATTTGACTATAGTTCTTCAAAACCAACACCAACGACGTGGTTGGATATAGAACATTGTTCCCGAGGCAGGAAAATACTCAATTTATGAACAAGTGATAAATAACTCTATGTGTTTTCTATAGACCGATAAGTTTTCCACAACCAACTACCTACTGCGAGAAAAACACAAATCATATTATAAGCCTGTCGCGCGCCTTCGAGCTGGTGAGCCACCCCCTCCTGTTGGCAAAACTTGATCACTATGGCGTCTGCGGCAACTTTCACAAAGTGATTAGATCATTTTTGGATACCCGTAAACAACTAACGGTGGTGCACGGGTCAAGGTCTGATTTATTGGAGCTTGGTCCCTGCGCTGTCCCTCAAGGTTCCGTAATGGGAAACAACCTATTTATTTTGTTAATGAATGACTTCACCACGGCTGCTAATGAAGCGGAGTTTGTACTATTTGCTGACGACGGGTGTGTTATTGTCTCCGCTGGGAATTATTCTGAATTAAAATTAAAATTACAAACTGTAATGAATAAAATTTCATCCTGGTTCTCAGCTAACGGCATGGTTCTGAATGTGGAGAAAACCAATATAATTCACTTTAGTCTTAGGGGCGTCACCGATCACACATTAAATATTACATGTAACAACCAACCTGTACCTCAGGTCAATCAGGTCACGTACTTAGGGCTATCAATCGACGCCGGTTTAAAGTGGTCACCCCACATTGACACCCTGTGTCACCGGCTATCCTCTGCATGCTTCGCTCTCAGCAGACTGCGCCCGAGCCTCCATCCAACCAATGTTAAAAAAGCCTACTACGGCTATTTCAACTCCCTCGTATCATACGGTATAGATCTATGGGGCTCCGCCGCTGAGCGTGATCGAGTGTTTAGACTTCAAAAAAAAGCGGTGCGCGTCATCGCTGGTGTGTGCTGGGATCACCCTGCTAGAGACTTGTTCAGAGAGCACAAGATATTAACCTTACCCAGCCTTTACATATTGGAGGTCGCGAAGTATGTTAGGAGTCACATCGCGCAGTTCCGCACCAACGCTGACGCGCACGGCTCCAATACCAGAAGGAGACATGAGCTGTCCCTGCCCCTTACGCGACTTGCTAAGTCTAAAAAATGTCTTAAGTTTATTGGTCCTAAGATTTATAATAGAATCCCTCCAGCCATTAAAGAAGCAACTAGTTACGGGTCCTTTGTAAGATTGCTGAAGGCGAAATTGATTACCGATGCATTGTATTCCATTGACGAGTTTTTTGTAGTGTGAAATGTGACATTGACATGTAGACAATATTTAATTAATTAATTATAATAATCAAATAATGTGTAACAATTGAATTTTATATATGTAATGGAGTAATAATAATGTAACTAATAATCAAATTGACTTATAAAATGTAATATTTTATGAATAAATGTTTGAATTGAATTGAATTGAATAAGATTATATCTTACTAGCGACCCGCCCTCGCTTCGCTTCGGTTTATGTGAGTTTTCTGTAACACCCGTTCATGAAACAGGATTTATTATACACATAAACCTTCCTCTTGAAACACTCTATCTATTAATAAAAACCGCATCAAAATCCGTTGCGTATTTTTAAAGATCTAAGCATACATAGGGACAGACAGCGGAAAGCGACTTTGTTTTATACTATGTAGTGATAGTGATAAGAAATGAACCTTCACTTTTTTGTTCTTAACTCACAATAGGTATACAATTAGATATATAAATAAACGCTTTATGCTGACACAAACAAGGCTTTGGTGACCTACAAAATTTGTTGAAATACGTAAACGCAACACGTTTTCAGAGAACGATTTTGCTCTTTCTAGGGTTTTTAAAATGAAGACAACGTTATACTTTTGCACAATTTGTCCAAGATTTGCCAAGCCAGCATATAATTTACCACAGATTAGCTGTGTCGAGAATACTTATTGGTGAGAGAATGTTTGTTTCATTACATCACAAGACGAAATTATAATTGCAATTCTGACATGGTTGTGCAGTTCATAATACGGCAAGTGTAAAGGAGTAAGCTAGGTATAGCAGTTATACACGGTGGAATTTAATCGGTGATCAGGAATCCAAAACTCTTAATTATCAATCTACACAGAAACCAATACGTGAGATCTCGTGCAACATAGCTCACAATCTAATTAATCACACTTAATTAACATCGGTAAAATGTACACTGACTGAATAAATGGACACCCTACTTTTATTGAAGGGAAGTTACTCGTAAGTGTACAAACGTCAAGTGCTTGCTGGCTTTGGCGGGAAACTAGACAGATCAGACGTCAATAAATGATTGCCGCTATTTGTTATCTATGGCTGATAGTTTGAAAAGAGGTATTAAACTTTTCAGACTAAACCATTAGTAGGGTGATAATAAATTTGAATTAAAATTTAATTTCAACTTAAAAATTAGTTATGATAAAAAAAAACTTGGTTCCACTTAAGTACTACATAAACGTGACCGCCATCGATTACTGAATTAGAAAAATGGGTTCCTGTTCACCGATTAAATTCCACCGTGTATAAAGTAACCCATCGAAAGTATCATTTCATCGAAGTTTATTTTTTGCGTATACCATAATGTTTTCAGGATATCATGAATACCAAAAAGAAATTACTCATACGCCAGGAATGCCATTCGACAAAATGAAAATTCTTCATTTATATGTTAGTTGAATCGTGCTTCGATAAAATAATGGTACCCGGTATAATATAGCTCTGTACCTACTTTTCCCACAGCGTGGAATAAACTGCATAGTTATAATAACCCTTCCGAGCCTAAATTGAAATTTAATGGTATTTTGAAAGTAACAGTATCCCCGCCATGGATGACGTTCGATTTTTTAAACGAAAGGAATAGGGAGGACTTTTTGAAAATCATTCCCCAACGGGAAGAAAAAGAGGAATAACGGAAAGGAATACTTCGCGTAGGAAGTCGCGGGCGTCCTCTGTAGTATTCATACATATACGTGCAAATGCGTTTTGCATCGTCATACCTAATATCCTACATTTTTGGACTTGCCCCTATGCACTTGTATTGTCTATTTTCTCGCACAAGAAACGAACAAAAGATATACATAGATCCCGTGTCATTAAAAGAGACACATACTAATAGTTGTTCGCTGGCTGACAATACCGGCGAGAACTCTCTCCACTATTTTGTCGAACAAAAAATATAGACCCCGTGTAAATAAAAGAGACACAAATATTAAAAGTTGATCGTGGGATCTACTCACTTCTCGCTTTCAATAGGGGCAACTCCCATTCGTGTTCCTTACCCTGGATCCTGTATAAGGTCAGGTGGGGCAAGTACGACAACGGGGTAAGTGCAACTAACCATATATTTTTTAGGACTTGCCCCGTAGATGCATTTGGCCCACCTGACCTTACCTAAATGTAAGGGTACGTACCACATCGTCCTTGGAGTCGCACTCGCTGAAGACGTTGGAGAGGCTAGGGGGGTTGCAGTCCAGCGCGCGCACCAACTCCACGCCGATGCCTTGCTGGAACAAGAGCACGCGCCGCTTAGACATAAGCACTGTTATAGTTGTAGAATTATAATAATTTGGTCATGTGGGATGATATCTGTGACAGCAGGTAGCAGGTAGGTATTTCGTAATTTCAAACACTAACGATAACAACCGGTATTAAAATAGGTGATCAAACATTTTTATTATTATACCCCACGTATTTATATGAGCTGTCACAGGGATCATCGTAGATTGACCCAACTATAGTAAACCCAGGAGCATCTTTCAACTCGGCCGACTATCGCTTTTACAGGTGCACTTGCATTAGCTTAGTTTTATTTTTGTTTAAATACGTTTAATTTTTGTGCCGGGCTCTATACCAATTAATTTTGATATTTTTTCTTTTTAACTTCACCGCACCATAGTAACTCCTATACATTCAAATGAACAAGAGCTAATATAACGTCAACAATATCATTACGGTATAGTAGCAAGGTGGGATAAACAAAGTGAAATACAGGCTCTAGCCTTAGCCTAGTAGGTTTAATGGAAATCAGGGGTATACCTATTTTATTATTTATAATTACGAATTGTACCTATTGTGTAATCGCCATACGATAAATAAATAATAGGGCTTAGAAGTTAATCATTTAATTCTGTTTTTTTACTATACGATGCGGTTAGCCTACCTAGTATATTACATTGTATGTATATTGTAGTGTAGTGCCTATAAGTATGTAACGAGGTTGTAACAACCTCCTTTGTTTGCGTTCCTGGCCACACTTACATTTCGATCTAAATCTTTTAAAATTCAAAATTTATTACGTTCTATTCGGATATCGATCCTTGGGCTCATTCTCCAGAAAACTTCAATAAGAACCAGACACGGGTTCTCATGTCAAGGAGCATCATTATATTAATTTATTATTTAATTGTTATTCAGTCTTTCTGTAATCTTCTTATTATAAAACTTTTTAAAATACATAATTTTTAAACTTCAATACTACTTCTCCGTGTGAGTCTCAGAGATACTACCCTATACCGTCAGAAGTACACGCCTAAAGCTTAGTTAAGAACTAAGTCAGTTCAGATTGTCCGCTGATATTTTTTTATTTACTTCCCGATCGTGAACAACTGCATTTCTTTTTACAAGACGTATTTGTAGGTCCATTATGATTTTAACAGTAAGATAACCGGTGAATTTATTAATGTCACTTGGAGCTAGTGCGTTGATGGGGCAAATGCGGACATATTATATCGTTCATTGAATACAAAACGGACACAATCCAAAATGAGTCAGTGTTGCATTTTAAAATTAGAAGCTGTTGGAATACGATTTTTAGTGGAAGAGCAAATTATTTTGGAATCTGTCCATTTTGTATTCAATGAGCGATATGTTTTAGGAGATATTGTTGATTTGACCCACTTACCCCGTAGACGCTTTTACCCCACGTGACGTTATAGCATTCTGACATTCCACGCATTTTCAAAATTTGCAAATGTCCACGTAGGTACCATCACGTGGCCTATGTGTTATTTTACCTTCTGTATGCCAGAAACAGTGTATGCTGTTATTAAAAGCAACGTAGATACCAGAACCTTGGCGCGCGCCGAGCAACCCGTCCCTTCATTACACGAATAATACATCCATCACTCTAAAAGCTAATATTTTACACTCAATGTCAGAGTACACACGAACATGTCCAGTGGGTTCACGAAATGATCTTGATAATGTTATAGACATGACGAGGCCAAAGATAGAGTTGATATTGATTTGGATTTGTTTAAATGTATTTAAAACACCGTTGTTGTTGACCGCGAATCGGGAAATAGTGTAGGACGCCCTCAAACTAGGTGGAGTGACGATCTTCGCAAGGTGACTGGCAAGAGCTGGATGAGAGTGGCCACGAATCGTGCTCGTTGGCGTGCAATGGGAGAGGCCTATGTCCATCAGTGGACTAATATAGGCTGGTGATGATGATGATGATGATGATGATTTAAAACAAATTATATTACAGATATTTAATCATAAATCTGCCGCCTATCCCATTGCAGCGGCACAAATGTTAAGATTGTACGGTTTTCCTTAGAAAATGTTGTAATTTTTGTAGAGTTGTACCCTTGTAAAGATTTGTAGGATAAAGGAGTCACAAATTCAAAAACGTTGAATGAAAATGGTCTAAAATAATGAATTAATGTGAAGCTGCATGTAATTACTGTCTTTCTATGGTCACTGTGTTCTACTATTTAGATAGGTACTTAAGAAATATAAACAACCCAGACCACTTGGCTCTGTTAAACAACTAATCATAACTGTTTATCGAGCTTTGATGTGTCAGTGTTCTGCTCCTATTGGCTGACTAACTATATTACGTGGTCTTTTTGTTTACATTTAGTGCGTACCTACCTAAACAAGCTGAAGAATAACACACATATCGCATCCCAATTTGTAAGAATTTAACGTGCGAATACGCTTTACGGATATGTCATCGCAGGCCTGCACAACCGGCACGGGTAGCACAAGTTGTATTTTCTCGCTTGTCGCTCAGTGTGTCTCCATCGTTACTGACTAGATAGAAAGGGGGATAAGAGCGACAACCAAGTCGCGGACAACTTGTGCTAGCCGCACAGGTTTTATACTTGTACTTACAAAGGTTTCGACACATCAAACGCGTCGAGGAAAAGCAATGGCGGAATTTTGAACGCGGCGCGGGCACTGGCGTGTTGAGTTATATTTTTGGCCATTCTACTTTTCAGTGTACACTTTTGCTATCGTCCGATAAAAAGTATACCAAATTATGAATACACAAATAAATAAATAACATGAACTTGAAATGTTTAAAACGGTTTTCAAAAAAACAACTCTTAAAATACTCAATTATTGTTGAAGAATCTTGGTAACTCGGTGGTAAATTGCACTTTTTCCATTGAAAAGGCGGGGACATCAATGTCCACTGCGTTACTCACTTTATAATTATTACAAATAACTTTTTGATGAATTAAGTTAATTTTAAATATAAGCTTATTTTCGTCCCTTTTCTAGTTTCAAGTTAGAAAACGCAGCACTTTACCGTTTTTTGAAATAATAATAGTTTAGTGAGAACGTGGTTAAAAATTATGTACAACGAAAATTTGAATGGCCCTTTTATTCAAATAAATTTACACATCATTACTGTGTAACCAATACACCGAGACTCTTTAACTAACAATAACAAAAGGGAGAAAATAAATTAATAACAAAAGTCATTTGGGAATACCTACTAATAGATGGCCTGTCATCGTCCATCATCTCGCAACATCTTAAAAAATCACGGGACATCGCGACGTAAAAATCCTATGGAACGCTTTACGCACACGAAGGGGCAGTTCCAAAGCGGGCACTATTTGATGTGCCAAATTCGAGGAGTTCCATGTTCCTTGTTCCTGCTTCTCTCCTGACACCCATTTGGTGTTTCTAGGCCATCAACAAATCCATATTCAACTTAATGACAATTGACGTTATAATGATAATAATCGGTAAGAGGTCAAGGTCAAGGTCGAGGTCACGCGTTACAGGCCCTGAGCCAGTGACAGCTAGTTCCCACAGTAATTAATGTATAATTCAATAACCTACTGATGTTAGTTATCACCAGTGCGATCAACAATGGCGGCCGATGAAACTAACCGGTATTTTACACGACCTTGCTGATAAAAAGGGAATTATGTTTAAAATACTTCATTATTCAATTATTCATTATAGGTTTGACCACCCCACAGGAACGAGCAGGAAAGGGTAGCCAATGTGTTAATTCAGGGTAAAAGCTACGTCTATTCCAAATTTCTTCAAAATCCATCCAGCAAATTCAGCATGAAAGAGTTACAGTCATACTAACTCACACGTACACACACAAAGTGTTGGATTTATAATAGGTATTAGGTACATACAATATTAATGTGATAAGACTTCAGCCAGTGACTGCGTCCGGGGTGACCTCCCAATAAAGTTACATTCCAACATCCAAGTTTATAGTCGCATTTAAGACTGCGCCGAGCGTACGCCGCCGGATGTACAGTGGCGCCCTCATTACTTTTATTGTGTTTTCTAATAAACTAAAGTATTTTCTTGAAATTGGACGATATGTTTTTGTACTACAAATGAAAACACAGCTAATAGGGTATATCATATAGTTTAATGACAATTCACCTTCGAGTTATTAACTTAACGGAAAAAAGTGGTCACCTTTTCCCGTTAAGCTGACTATTCAAAGGGTTATTAAAGTTTGTTACGTATTCCATAAATTGTGTTTTTACGTGCACTACAAAAACTATCGTATGATTGCATGGAAATTCTTTAGTTACTTAGAAAACACAATAATATAGTCATGAGGGCGCCACTGGACGCTCGACGTTTGCTCGGTGCAGTCTTAACATAGTTTGGTATTAGTTACTTTAAGTTCAGATTAATTTGTTTCTTTATCGCCTGTAGATACACGATTTCCCAACTTATTAGACTAAAATTAGCATGCGAAAAAAACAATGCAATCCATTGCCGTGGTTTTGATGGGAAAGCGAGGCAGGTACTTAAACTCAAGCCGGTTATTCTTATAATTTATTTTTTACGACTGAGTTGGTGTGCTAATGGTGTGCCGACAAAGGACCCCCCCCCCCACTTGTTTCGTTTCGCAGAATGCTGCTTTCGCCGAAAGGCACGTCCCGTCACAGTTCAGTCGGTTGCCACGAGTCTAGACTGCCTATTACACTAATCACACTAATATTATAAAAGCGAAAGTTTGTGTATAAGTTGGTTTATTGCGAGGGCTGCTTGGTCAAAACCCGATAAGTCGATGTAACTTGTTGTCTCAAAAAGAACATTAATGAATACATCAAAACAATTCAAATTTGAATAAACAATTATTTTGATTTATCGGGTTTGACCACGCAACTCTCCATTGGTTCTCGGTGAAACGGCTGGACGAAATTTGGAATGGAGATATATTTTTACCCTGAATTAACACATAGGCTACACTATATCCCGTGGGATGGTTTACGCGGACGAAGCCGCGGGCCGAAGCTATAGCTAGTTGTATATTATTACATACACATACTTACATACGTCCACGCCTTTCTCCCAATGGGGTAGGCACTAGGCAGAGATTATGGAACGCCAGGTGCACCGATCTAAACACACAATTTTCGCTTCCTCTACATTCATCAATCTCTTTATGCACGTAAGTCGGTTTCGGGTGCTCTTGATTTGGCCCTTACTCAGTACACCGCGAATCTGATCACCGTACGTCCGTCTAGGACGTCCCCTACCGACATCTCCGCTCACTCTCACTCGCCATATCTTTCGTAATTCGTATATACTCGTAATTATATATTAAAAACAAGGTCTACGATTATTGTTTGCCATTTTTCCCCTGCCATAATGGTCTTAGTTAAACTTGAAAAATTACTTGTTATTTCTATTGAATAATAAATGCATTCCACTGCGTCTGTTCTATCGCGTGTAATGAATATTCGGCGCGAACATCGAGTGGTGTTTAAGACTGCCCCGAGCGAACGTCGGATGTACAGTGTATTGTGTTTTCTAATAAACTAAAGTATTTTCATGAAATTGGACGAAATATTTTTGTACTACAAATGAAAACACAACTTATAGGGTATATCATATAGTTTAATAACAATTCACCTTCGAGTTATTAACTTAACGGAAAAAAGTGGCCACCTTTTCCCGTTAAGCTGACTACTCAAAGGGTAATTGTTATTAAAGTTTGTTACGTATCCCATAAATTGTGTTTTTACTTGCACTACAAAAACATTTCGTCTGATTCCAAGGAAATTATTTAGTTAATTAGAAAACACAATAATAGTAATGAGGGCGCCACTGGACGCTCGGCGTTTGCTCAGCGCAGTCTTAAGCTTTGTAACGCTCGGCTCAACGTGCACACAACTCGAATACTCGACGCCGATGCTCTCAGTGGGGACGCTCCTTACCGACAAGAGCTTCGCTTTCTAATAAAGAGATAAACTGTTTTATTATTAAATCTGTAGCTCGGCCTACCTTTGGGATTACAGGCTTGAAGGTATGTATGTAAGTAGATAAACTGTTTTATAATACTTAAACACCTATAACCGCTAAGTATCAAACAAAGCACGACTCAAACATGTCTATTTTCACCTCCGTTCCCATAGCAAACTATCGGACGATTAAACTATTACATAACATAGCCAAAATATCTGCGTGACGAGACAAGATCAGCCGAGACATGGGCGGGCGCAGGTTTAACGCGTGTTCTGCCAGTAACCTCTGGTGTTTGGCAGCCAAGGACCGCTGGCAGCCAGCCAACCGCCGAACTCCATTGTTACTCGTAATTTATTGATAATGCGCCCAGGTCTTAGGCGAAAACAAGAGTTTTAATTGTTACTATTCGAGATCTAGTTAGTTACCCTACGTACATACATACATACATTAAATCACGCCTGTTTCCCAGACTGGTAGGCAGAGACCACTTCTTTCCACTTGCTACGATCTTGACAAATTTATTTCGCTTCTTCCACATTCATACATCGAGTCATGCACGCACGTCGGTTTCGGGTACTTAAGATTCGGCCCTTTTCCAGTATTTCTCCGATTTGACTTACGAGTATATACCCTACGTCTGAAAAATTATTAAATAATGGGACTGTTTTACACGCCTATCGTTATCGGTGTGTGGAGCTAATATTGCCGGTGAAATACCTAGCATAGAGGCATTCCACCTGAAGATTGGCAACGCATAATTGCAGTCTTAGGATTGCAGTCTTAGGGTCGTATTAATAAACTAATCTCGACTCTAATGCTCGTACGAGATGCGTCAAAAATTACAGTCTTCTATGGTTTGACGTATCTTGTGACCGACTTCTCAGTCAAGATGAATTTATTAATACGGCCCTTAAAATTGTAGTCTTGAGAACGCAAACTTCTAGAGGTCCTAGCTCAAATTGACCTAGTACACATTAAAACACACACAAATTAACCTAGTCCCACACTAAGCTCTAGGCTTATTATACAGGGTGTTTGGCAGTCGGGTGTAGGGGTTTTAAGGGATGATAGTAAGGGTCATTCTGAACATTTTTGACCACATTTACTATTATGCTAAGTTTCACGGTTTCCGAGATATTGATCATTTTAATAGGATTTTTTGTCATTTTTCCTTATGTCCGTGATACGAAAAACCCCTTAATTCAAGTATTAATTTAAAAAAAAAACAGTGTTTTCTTGCATGACTTGAATCACTATGAAATAAGGAAGTTTTAAAGCTACATGCCATTTTTTTTTCCTTAGAACTTTTTGAGTAACCTCACAAAATTGTTTTTTCCATACTTGGTGAAAAACAAACGCGGGGTTCTCTAGTATGGAGAAAGTAACACTTGCGCGTTTACTGCGATGCGATAAACATACATTATAAGCAAAATATAAGTACTTAATGTTTATCGTCAGGAATCCTTTTCAGAATTAGATTATTTTTGTGTTTAAAAAGGTATATTTGTATTTAGATTTTTGGTTGTTTGTTTATACTGAGTCAGTCAGTAATCAGTACGTTAAGTTTGAATTTTGCTTATTCATTAGAACTACGCGTACTTAGTTGTTGTGATTGGAATTCATTATGAGAAAATATTGGATAGTTACATCGTGTAAAAATCCATGAGAATAAAGATTATTTTGATTATGTTGCAAGGTTATGTTGCATGCAAATATTTTAGTATTGAGCGGTAGTAGTAGGTTTCTTCGCATTAAATATTATCTATGTACAAGTATCATAAGTCGGTAGGTACATATGTAGTCTATGTATCAACTATTTTAGTTATAGCTTTTGAGGCAGAGACCTCGTCGTGTTGTTCTCCTAGTCATAATTTATTTTCAATTAAAAATTGTTATTGATGTCATATTTGCTAGTGCTAGTTTTAATCACGATTATCTATTACTATTACCTTAGTATTATTGTAAAAACTTTAAGAATTATTGAAATAATGACCTTCCGATGTTTCTTACGAAGCGTCTTCTCCGCAATTATGGCCTTGTCCGAAGCGCTAAACTCGGAAATATAATTCGAGATCAAAACCCTAACCTAACCTCAACGGATGCACATTCGCTGTGATTACTGTATTTTGGTTTAAGTGCAGGTATTTTTATCAATAACGTTTTGACGTGTAAAAGTGCCCGTGCGGCCTACTTACTGAATAAGTAAACATCTTTTTTTTTAAACTTACCCTAATTTTACTGGTTACATGAGTTCTCATTCATGTTTTCTATGAAATATTGTTAAAATAACTAAATAATCAATTTTTTTTTTTTTTTTTTTTATGCCATAGAGAAGACAAACGAGCACACAGGCCACCTGATGGTAAGTGGAAACTGTGACCCATAGACATTCGCATTCACAAGACTGCAAATGCGTTGCCAACCCTAAGGACCAAGATGGAATGCCTCTATGCTAGTGATTTCACCGGCTGTCTTATCCCCAAACCGGAACACAACAGTGCGAACACTGCTGTTTGGCGACGATCCGGACGGACCCTGCACAAGGTCCTACCACCCGCAAACTGTCACTGTATTGGAACTCTCAGATTTTGATCTGGAATTCCGTTTCGGAGTAGGTATAGTAGATTCCATATTACCAACGTGTAAAAGAGCCCTCATTTGGCCAACTAACTGAATAAATATATTATGGTTTTTATGGTCCACCCATGGTACAGTCAAGGACTTTAATTGTTAAGCCACTATGGAACCCTGTCGCATAACGTTGATCATTAATTTTAGCGTAATTTCTTTCATATGGTTTGACGCAGTCATTATGACAGGGTTCCATAGTGGCTTAACAATTAAAGTCCTTGACTGTACATATACAAAATATACGCCAGATAATTTGGTACTAAGTCAATTTGTGTAAATAACCTCTGATATTTTAATATGTTTTACGCCCTCCACGACTGGCTGCTGAGGTAGAGCGCCGACCGTGAAACGTCCCGTGTCATCGAATGCCAACAAACGAGCGTGGAAAGAAAATTTAATAATAAACGCAAGAGCACGTGCTACATCAGCTGTTTCCTATGATATCACAACCGGCCGAACCAGGATTAAGCGAATATTATGATTGAAAATAATGATATTCTGCTAGAGTTTCTAGCGGGTTCTCCGCAATGATGGTCTTATCCGAAGCGCTAGTAGAGTAAGCGTATATTACCGGTAAATAAAAGAGCCTCCATGTGGCCAATTTTCTATATATAAATCTTTTGAATTTTAGTATTTTGAAGATTGTTTTGTGATTATTATAAGACTATAAACACTCAAAAAATATCTAAAAGTCTTATCTCATCTGTTTCCGAATAGTCCTCGTCGTTTATAGAAATATAAATAGAAACATTGAGCACAAAATAAAAAAAGACAACACAAAAAACGAAATAAAAACAATAAAGAATTCGGAAAGAAAAAATGCAATAGATCGATCGATTGACAGGTACTCGTGATTAAAATTATGATAAGCGGAACGATGTTTGGCATATCGTTAAAATTTTAACAAGGCTGGTAAAAATACATGTTTTCTAGAATAACCAGAGTGGTGTCGATTTTGCAGTCACGCCGGCGGCGGCGGGTCTGACGTTTGCGATGCGTCATGTGTGCCCACGCGCAGCTGTAAATAATTACTTTCTTATATTAGTCATTGTATTTACATATTGTCTAAATTATTGTAACCAAGGCCGTCGAAACGGAAAGTGACTGGTTAAGCGGAAGCAATGTAGAATGTCGGATTATAAATTATAACTACACATTGGCATGAAGTTTAGCAGTTGGAATAAGGAGGAAAAAGGACCACAATTCGAGCAGGGTAGTGATTCTCTGAACAACGACGGTCGGACGGAAGGACGAGTGAATGTCCTAGCGGCGAGTTTAAGTCCCGTCAGTGCGAACAAGACATATTTTAGCGCGTGCATTTTCAATTTAGCAGCATGGTTTCTGCCGATGGATCGAACGTATAAGGCTGCTTAATTGAAAATGCACGCGCTAAAATGTGTTTTGTTCGCTCTGACAGGACTACCTAAACTCGCCGCTGCGCCCGTAAGTTGTTTTTGAGAGAATAACACCCCTGTATAATAAAAAAAACCGCGTACCTATCTATGTATTACTGACGTTATATCTTAACGTAGAGGAATAGTTTTGCTTTGACTATCAAATTGCGCATTTTTCCTTTTTACACTTGATAATGAACGCTGAATTTTAAAAATATTACCCACAAGCTGTTGCGCGCGACTTCTTGTCTGTCTGTGTCTTATTTTTTGTATCTATGTAAGTACCTAATGTGGTTTTGTATTGTTGCGAATAAATGTCTCTTTATCTTTATCTTTCCCTCCCCTTAAACCTAGTCCGATAACACTGGAACAAAATTTGTTTGGAATTTTTGATATCCTCGTGATTAATATGTCCGGTTTCTATATTGAAACTGCGGATAGATGAAGCTTAATTCAGATTATTATTTGACACCGTATTGTTAAATATCAAATTTTAACCAAATCAAATCAAATCAAAAACAAAATAATTTATTTGTCAGGTGTTATAATTATTTTTGCACTTGTATTCAGCATGCAAGCAGGCGTACAAATGTTAGTCGTAGGTATATACAAATTCTATTCTATTTTATTATTTATTCTATTTTATAATTTACATTACTTACTAATTTACCCGAAGTAAGTCTTATTTGTCCGCGATTGAATATAGGAATCCGACATGTAGCGTCGCTTTACAATCTTCTTAATTCGGGCGAGTATCCTCCAAGCAGGTCGGCGCCGGCGCATGACGCGAGGTTTCAAGGCCGGCGCACGCGCTGAATTCCACTCTTATCAATATTCGCGCCAATCGCGGGACCTTTTGCCTCCAATCAATACCTATAGTTAGGCATGAACTCATCTGTTATTTAAAAACTTTAAAGAAATAACCTGAAGTTGTTTTTTATTTATGTTTGTAACTGATACACATCTTGCTTCGGTATCGTAATCATATTATTGTACTAGCATCTACCAGTGCGTAAAATTAGTTATTCAATCATGATTCATGATATTCATGACGATTTCGGTATCGTAATTGCCTGGGGAACTTTTACATTTTCCGGGATTAAAAGTAGACTTTGTGTTAATCCAGAGTATAAGCTCCCTCCATTCCAAATGTCATCCAAAACCGTCTAGTCGTTGCAGCGTGAAGGAGTAACAAACTAACACACACACACACACACACACACACACACACACACACACACACACACACACACACACACACACACACACACACACACACACACACACACACACACACACACACACACACACACACACACACACACACACACACACACACATACAATCGTATTTAATTAGTTGAGATGAGAGGAGAGCTCTTATTTACTAGACGCTAAGAGCTGAAATAACGTCGAAATTATCATTACGTTATCGAAACACCGGGCCTATTATGGTTATGCTTATCGATGTGGATAAAGGTGGATGACCAATACGTAAGTGCGAGGGTGACGGATGCTTTATCCACTGCGATAAAGGCGACCATAATACGGGCCCAGGGCTACACTAAGGTAGAGTAAAGCCCTACAGTTTACACTCCGCTTGCTTTTTAATCATTTAGTTTTTAACAATTGCATTTTTTACTATAAGATACCGAGGTTGATAAGGTATGGAGAGGCAAAGAGCACACGGGTCTACCTGGTTGCTTTGAGAAGATGCATAACGCTAACATTATACTATATTTACTATACATAACTACACATGAGTGTCAAATAAGTAGTGTCCGACACTCATATGATCATATCATAGAACATAGTTATCATTTTACCGAATTTCACTTCATCGAAATCTATATTCTACTGAATCTATGTTGATTTCAGGTAATCTTAAACATTAATTAGGCACGCAGGTTAGGTACACGGTACACTTGACGCTATCACAAAATCTAAATTACTGTGCCTAGAAAAACCTGTTGATATAATGAAAATTCTGCTAAATGATAAACCAAAATAAAGGTACAGATGTAGTGAATAATCCTTTCCCATCGGTTTTGGTCGGATAACTTCGTATTTATCTCGCTTTCTCAGTTGGCTTATTGATGAGTACTGAAGTTAATTGAGAAAGCTGGATAAATACGAACATATCCGACAAAAAACGATGGGAAAGGATTATTCACAACATCAGTCTGTACCTAGTTTTTAGTTTGAGATTCGAACTTCGTTTAAAAGGACAGCTCATTCGTTTTATTAATTCCATTCAAGAGTATAGCTTTTGTTAAGCGACCTAGTTAGCTTACATTATTTGCGACGTGGTAGTAGTAGCTCTATTGTACTGCAAAAAAACATATATTGGTTTTGACATGTCATCGTACATCGTATAACATCTATAATAACGTTGACAATAAGATAACAAGTCAGAAGCAATATGGTTATACCAAGTTGAATAGAGGTCCAAGTAGACTCTAATCTTCGGTTGATTTTCCCGCGATACTATGTTTTTAATGTTGCAACGCTGCGCGCATAGATAACACAGAGCACACTGCACGGCATCCGCGTTCTATATTTAAATTCTCCCGCATTGACCCAGATTCCGTGTTTTCAGCCGGCGCGTCTTGCCGGCCAGCTTCTTTGTATACCGATAAAATCCTAGTTGCTAAACAATATGAATCCAATTCAACTAATGTGAATGTAACGGTATATATATTCAACCTTTTATGTAAGGAATTGTAGTTTGAGGATGGATACATTTTCCGAGATGGTAAATTTTACACGTGAATTAGAGAGAAAGTAAACGGAAAATAACAATCATGAATTTAAAAACATAGTAACAACTAACAACCGTCTTATCTTGGTCGTAAAATTTTGTAGCAGAGGTAAAACTGAATGTTATGTAGCAATCCGAGAAATATGACGGAAATTATTGCTACAAAAAGTAAACATACTCCTAAGGTACCTATGCTTTGATCATGGTCTAAAGAAAGTAGGGATGTTAACAGTAGCACGTTTTCCTGCACAATGACGCACATTTTATACTCATATAATGGTAGTTGAGTTTTATACGGATACATACATACATACATTAAATCACGTCTGTTTCCCAGAGGGGTAGGCAGAGACCACTTCTTTCCATTTGCTACGATCTTGACAAATTTCTTTCGCTTCTTCCACATTCATACATCGAGTCATGCACGCACGTCGGTTTCGGGTACTTAAGATCCGGCCCTTTTCCAGTATTTCTCCGATTTGACTCGAAAAAGTACGCCTAGGGCGGCCCCTTCCGACCCGTCCACTCACTTTCGATCTGTATATCTCTTTCGTCAATCTTCTTTCATCCATCCTTTCCAAATGACCGAACCATCGAAGCATGCCCTTTTCAATCTTAGTCACTACATCTTCTTTTATTCCACACATTATTATTTATTATATAATGTTTTATAAGGATGTTCTTGGATTTTCTTGTTTTTTGTTTTTATTTGCATTTAACATCGGAAACCATACAGAGTGTAGATACTTGACCAAAGAGACTTGCGAAATATTTATCAGTACTGAGGATTACGTAGAAAACATCTGTTGAACACAAAAATTGCATTGATTTCTTCATTGCAAGTGTTTTACATTAGTGTTCGCCGAAACGCTTTCCGCACCACTGACGCATTGCCTGCCATCTCTAACGCATCTAGGGTTGCCAGCCTAGAGGTCTTTAGCTGAAAATTTACGGCAAGTCCATTAGACAGCGAAAGGACGTGGCCCAATTAGGGTTGCCAGGACCGACCAGTCAGACATTTGGGTAAAACAGCCACGCTCACACACTAGTTTTTTTTTAGCACTCTGACGACTTCAGTCCTGTCTTTAGTGGTGGTAGGACCTTGTGCAGGGTCCGTCTGGATCGTTACCACCATCTTATCCTTTACCCTACCACCAAGCATTGTTGTTGTGTTCCGGTGTGGCGAACAACCGGTGAAATTACTAACATAGAGGCATTTCATCTTAGTCCTCAGGGTTGGCAACGCATTTAGAGATTGCAGTTTTGAGACTGTAGTCTTGAAATTGCAAATGTCTCAGATCCCACAGATCAGGCCTGAGCGCTCGTGTGCCGTCTCCTTGTCATTATTATAGATAGATAGATAGATAGATAGATAAAACGTTTATTTGCGTACTACAAAATACACATACAAATGACAAAAATATAAAAAATAAAAATAAGCAGAGTGACACTAACATGGATATACATGCATGGTGTATGGATTTCTTTGGTCGATGAACACGCATATGAATGTTATTTCGTCCAAGTTACATGGTATTCACATTCACGGTCAAATGGCTTGACGACAAATAGCAGGACAGAAACAACGTAGTATCGATTTGACATTCAAGATAAAATTTGGCAAGACGCCGCGCAACTGGGAATGCCCGTTTTTACCTCTAGTCGGCCATTCGGGTAACAACAACTATTCGATATCCGAGGGAAGGACTAAAATATGGGCGCCTGTCGTATCGCATAACGTTTTTTGTCCTAAAAATGTTTGGCCGAGAATGTTTGGCATACTGTTGAATGGCATACTACTCGTTTGTCCTAATAATTCTTGCGCATACTCATTTAACGTCCTAAAGCAAGTTTGTCCTAATGTTGATAACTCTAAAGTCTAATTACCTAAAGCATAATATTCCTAACATGAGTTGTCCTAATAATTATTGTGCCTATTATTAAACTGGCTACAATTACAGCACCTAAACTAAACTATGGTAGGCGTGAAGTCAGAATTGTTACGTATTCTACCTTCAGGCAGGTCAGATTTCGGTTAGGTTAGGTACGACGACGAGCGAAGCGAGGAGGAGTGTTAGGTAGAACTGTGACATGTAGTCAAAACAATTTTAGCACTTTAAATATTAGGAATATTACAATTATGCACATCAATCATTCGACAGTTGAATCTTAGCCACATCAAACGATAGGACAAATAATATTTAGGACAAACGATAATAGGAGCAACAATTTCGGACAATCAAAAATATGCGGAACAAAGTGTATGCCACTCGTTATTAGGACAAAAGACGTTATGCGACACAACGATAGGACTAATAATTGTATGCCATTCGATATAGACCCCTAAAATATATGTGGGGAAAGTCATTAAAATTGTTGGATTAACGCGATTGACCGAATGAACTTGCGAGGTACAGAGGCAACCCTAAACGCATCCAATGCATCTGCTTTAACTCTAACTCATTCCACGCGATCGTTAAACGTTCTCACAGTTCTGTCCAACACGCGACCTACATTTTTTAATCACGACATTATTTTTAATAACTTTTACGACTTTTCTAACAATTAGGTATGTCATGCGTGTGACATGACATGACATAGCTAAAATACGACGAATCTCGATTCATTTGTTTGACTGTAATGTGGAAAACTGTGATATCGTCAGCCAATAGCAGCAGAGCATGATAAGTCACAGCTCGACAAAACAGTTGTGATTGGCTGTTTAACACAGTCACGTGGTTTCGTTTGTTTACATTTAGTGCCTAAACCAACTAGGTATACTTAAGACTGCGCCGAGCGTACGCCGGATGTACAGTGGCGCCCTCATTACTATTATTGTGTTTTCGAATAAACTAAAGTATTGTCTTGAAATTGGTCGGTAGGTTTTTGTACTACAAATATAAACACAACTTATAGGGTGTATCACATAGTCACACCTTCGAGTTATCAACTTAACGGAAAAAAGTGGCCACCTTTTCCCGTTAAGCTGACTACTCAAAGGGTAATTGTGATTAAAGTTTGTTACGTATCCCATAAATTGTGTTTTTACTTGCGCTACAAAAACGTATCGTCTGATTGCAAGGAAATTCTTTAGTTAATTAGAAAACACAATAAAAGTAATGAGGGCGCCACTGGACGCTCGCCGTTTGCTCGGTGCAGTCTTAAATGTGTGCTCCGTGGAGCCGTAGGAATCGGTTCGGTCTCTGCAAGAGCTGCGCCAAAAGAATTACCTTCTTATATATTCAGTTTGAACTTTCACTGATACCTAAATATTGCCATGTAATGTAAGTTGGTCACTTTTTAGGGGAATTTTAGGGGGCCAATATGGACCCCTAAAATAGGTTTACCGTGCGTTTATTAATAAGGCGGTTAGTGTTTCAATACAAGGCGTTGTAATTAAAAAAAAGAAATAAATCGTGAACTCATCCCACCCGCCTTATTTGCCCATTTGATACCTAAGTAAATATACGCAATTTTGGCTCGTTCGGCGCGTGGCTGAGATGTCAATGACGTCACAGCCGCA
Source organism: Acleris laterana (assembly GCA_963966035.1). Classification (NCBI taxonomy): domain Eukaryota; kingdom Metazoa; phylum Arthropoda; class Insecta; order Lepidoptera; family Tortricidae; genus Acleris; species Acleris laterana. The sequence goes on along the minus strand of OZ014463.1, from coordinate 2,829,906 downwards.
GCCAATGACGTCACGCGTCAAACACCGGACGGTTACTCTGATATGACATAATATTGGGCCCTTATCAATTTCTATGACTATTGACTTTTTCCCTATTACATTTACAACAGAATACAGAAACAGAATTATTAACAAGTTTTTAGAGTTGTTAGTAATTCTGTAACTCTGCCTACCCCACTCTGGGAATAAAGACGTGAGCTTATGTATGTATGTATGTACATTTTGTATTTTTTTCGACTCGACTGCCTTTCATAACTGTCCAGAGTGTCAAGTCAATAAGAGTCATCATAAACCTTTTTTTTTATTGATTGTCGCCATATCCTGATCATAATACTGATCGTGACAGGTCCGAAACAGAAACATCCAATTGACTTAACTCTTTTTAACAAGGGTATATACGTAAACGGAGTATAAGTGTACTAGACTTATGGGTGGTTCTACTCAGGAAGGACAAAAATGAAGTGATTTTAGGCACAGCATTTTTTTGCATCTAAGGACAGAAAACTATTTTTATGCTATTTAACTATTTTTATTAATAAAACATAATTTTATTTAAATAACTACACCGGGTTTCATGTTGTTTTTGTATCAATACTCAGTATCCTGTTCATAGCCTCAGTCTCCTGGGCCCATTTTTTTTAAATGGTCATGTATTTGGTATATTGAATTTTTTTGACTGGCCCGTTTGAGATCTGTAAAAGAACACCCTAAGCTAGACATTAAGCTACTTTTCTGACCTTAGATGCAAAAAAAAATGCTGTGCCAAAAATCACTTCATTTTCGTCCTTCCTGAGTAGAACCACCCATACCCATTTGCACTAGTAGAACCCCAACCTATGATGAGGTTTTTAAATGCGTTTTTATCTGTGGTATTTACATTGTAAGTGAAGAAGAGGCAGTATATCTTATTTTTTGTACAATTAGGTATAAATCAAGGCAATCCGGAACCCCGATTCATTAAGTTTCGTAGATTTGGCAGAGCTTTGCTTTATACCCACGTCTGACTCCGTCGCTATGTAAGATAATGTAATGAACTAATGAATCATACGACTGACGTGCTCTATGATGTCTGCTGCGAATCTTTACGATTGTACTATACATATTGTAGAGTACCCAACTATTTTAAACGTAGCGATCGAATCACAATGAGTTTAACCCTTAAATCCTTTTTTCGAAAATCGAACGCGTCTTTAAAGTTCATTTCCAAATTTGAATTTTGACAAAGCTACAAATCTAACTACATAAATTCCGAGTTTAAAATGTACTTAAAATGTATGTTTGAAATTGAACTTAAATATACGATGTATATCTACATCATTATGCATTTAAAGGTTAAAGAAGCGTTTATATTAGACTGACAGATCAATGGATACTTTCCCCAAAAATTAAAAACAAGCAGACTAGTGTTTTGCTGCCTCAATGGCTTATTATTTATTTAGTTCCAACTCAGCGGTAATAATTTCCCAATAAGATTTTCCAACTACATAATCCGATGCTCTTACGGTCAAGGAAAACATCTTGAGAAAACCTGCACAATAAAGCGTTGCTTAAATACAAAAGCGACACAAACCAAAATGTGTTTCTTTTGCATTTAAAATCGGAATGAGTTTTATTTTACTTTAAGTTTTAACAAAATCTGTTTTTGATTGGTGGCGCTTTTGTATTTAAGCAGCGAAAGGTCCTTAGTAGCTCAAAGTGTATTCGAAAAGGCATCATACATACAACAAGAGTAGAGTCGGTCTTCGGATGGTTTCTCGTGCAACGGCCTAGTATTACAAGCTAAAGTCAGGGCTAACCAGTGACCAGTGCCCTTAGACAAGTTACTCGACGCTAATAAACGATTGTCGAAAACTATCAAAATGTATGTAATTTACATAGGCGTTCGCTTTAGCCGTCTGACAGATTACGTCAATCCTACACATTTTGGATAACGATAACGAACGCCGAATGCCCTAGACAAGATCAAGATCGATATCGTTATCGAAAATGTACAGTATATTGGCGTAAACCGCTGGATGTCGAATACTTACTTATGTCAATTTCGTACACTTTGACCGTTGACATTGCTTTAGCCATGTCGTGGAAATCCCCCTTGGGTGTTATTCTTTTAAAAGGCCCTCTGTCGAACGGCCAATCTAGTGATATGACTTTTTCGATAAACAGATCTCCCCAGGACACCTAAACTTCGCTAAAATTCGGGAAAACACGATACCGCGGTCAGATCCCAGGATAGCTTCTGTCTCAATAGGATAATAGTATTTAGATAATAAATAAACTTATCATGTTTGGCTAAGCGTTGCTTATAAATGATAAATATTTCAAGGTGCCGACAAACTGCTTTGTAGTTTGACATGATTTAACCTGTTATCATAAAATCAATAAAACAAGACGTTTCGCTGTAGACCAAGGACCGGCCCGCTAACCCATTCAAGGGGTTTCGAATGGGTTTTTATAAGGATTTATTTAGAAAAGCCGTATCGCTTGAAAGACGTTCGATTTGCTTTTTAAAGTGCTATTTATAAGGGTTACCCTTACCAAATCCGTTTTGTGTACGTCTTGCTCGATTTTGCTTTTGTAGCGCTATATTTTGAGTGATACTAATATCCCTTTAATTTAAAAAAGCCGTTCGATTGGCTTTTTAAGCGCTATTTAAAAGGGTTATTTCCCTTATAAAAAAGCCGTTCTATTGGTTTTTTAAGCACTATTTTTAAGGGCTACCCATATATTTGCTTATTAGACCAGGGTCGATAATTTTTAAAACCAAAAAAAATAATAGTAGGATGAAACCCATTAGAAAAGGAGGGGAATATTATAAAAATAAAAGGAAAAATAATTTACGGGCGATCTGAGGTCGGGAAGGGGATGGGGGTGAGTTTTTAAGGGTAAAAAACGGTTTTTCTCGATTTCCGGCAAAACTAAAAGTCCTATCGAAAAAAGTCAAATGGCAAAGTTGTAGGTAATAAAAAGATCTAAAACTTTTGTATTTACACTTTTTTCACATAACCTCAAAATTTATGTGAAAAATCCAAAAAACCAAGTTTTTGGTTTTTTATTTTTATCTTTGACAAAATTTTTTTTTTTTTAACGAAATTTGGTGAAAACTTACCTTTTTATGTCCCAAATACGCTGTAATTTATTTGATTAAAAATATTTATTTTTTCACCTTATTTTGAATTAATATCGAAAAAACACCCTAATTTTCAATCGAAAATTCACCCGTCAAAATATCAGCTTTTTTCAAAAAGTTGGTATGTTTTCTGTTCGTTGAAATCTCTACTTTCCGATGGTGAAAAACAATATATATGTTACTACAGTAAATCTTCTCAGAAAATGCAATCATCCATACTGATAATCTGAAAAGACAAAATCGAATTAATAATGCCTTCACTATTTTATCGTGAATAAACTCCCATGAAAAAAAAAATATTAAAGAAGTAAATGTCAAAATGTATAAAAAATATATTATTATTATAAATCTATTAAAAATGTATAAAATATATATGGAAATCGGCCAAAAGTTTGTTATTAAAAATATATCGAATACTGGTTAGGCTAACGGTTGTAACAGCTGCTACGAAATATATAGTATATAATAGTAGGTATGTATGTAGTAAGACCCAGACCCGCCTAGCCCCTTCCCCAATTCTCCACGAAATACCTTTTGATGGGCTACAATTTTTCGTAGGTCACTCAGGTACATCTACTCAGGTATATATAATTTATCTTAAAATAGTTATAAATAGGCATCTACGCATATAATATATTTATTATTATATATATATACACGGTATTTCGTGGAGAAGTGGGGAAGGGACTAGGCGGGTCTGGGTCTTACTACATACATACCTACTATTATATACTATATATTTCGTAGCAGCTGTTACAACCGTTTTTTACCCTTAAAAACTCACCCCCATCCCCTTCCCGACCTCAGATCGCCCGTAAATTATTTTTCCTTTCATTTTTATAATATTTCCCTCCTTTTCCAATGGGTTTCATCCTACTATTATTTTTTTTCACTTTTTATTATTATTAAAGGCTTCTACCCTGGTCTATATGCAATAAGAGGAGAATATCAATTTACTGCTGCTCTTTAGGTTTCCCTAATGTGATGGCTAGTTTAACAAACAACTAAGTCGTATATTACTTCAAAAGGGGTTATTCTTTTAGTGGGTTGTACTTCGATAGGTAAAGTCTTTTAAAGGCTTTTATCGGGGAATGAGTGGTCGGGTCGCTGCTGTAGACCTACTACTGACAATAATAGCCACAAGGCCCACAAGTCAAAAACTGTATGTTGTGAACACGCAATGAAGAGTCTATTTAATCTGAGGCCCCGTACTGTACAAGACAAGATAAAGGCGAGATCGTTATCGTTATAGAAAATGTATAGGATTATGGAAGCTGCCAGATCGAAGGCTTTAGAACACATACGTGACTAAACCTGCTAGATGGTCATGTCAAGCGCTTATGTTAGTTCCATACACTTTGACAGTTTTCGACAATCTTTATCGATAGCTTGTCTAGGGCCTCAGATAAAATGCTTAACGCTAACGTAAACAATTTTCGTAAACTGATCAAATGTATGGAATTGACGTAGACGCTCGACGTTTCCGTCCGTCAGCTTACGTGAATCCTATACATTTTCGGTAACGATAGCCGTAGTCAAGATGCGTTTTTATTTATTAAGGGAATTCAAAAAAGGAGGTTCTATGTTCCACTGTATGGTGTTTTTATGTATGTTCACCGATTTCTCCATCAATTGTGAACCAATTTAAAAAAAGAACAGAAACAAAAAGAAAATCCGACTTTGGTTCGACTGACCTTTTATTATGTAGGTACCTACCATTTTAAAAGTAATATTTGCGATTTTGAAGGCGGTTTTTTAATTTTTATAACATTTATTTTTATCGCTCAAAATGTACTTATGGGATGACAGTTGGCCACGTGGTTTATAGCGATGGAAAAAAAAAACCGTTAGTAGCGTTTACATATTGGCTAGGCCCTCTGGCTATTATGACATAGCTATACAGTTCAGTTCACGCTGAGTGAAAGGGACAGAGCTGTATAGCTGCTATAGCTCTGTTTACGTTCGCCGTAAAATGAACTGCAAGGATGTCATAATGACCCTCCACATCTTTTATAGCGCAAAAAGGTAGTGATACTTCCTTACCTACTCTGTTATCATTATCACACTGAAATAGCGTACAGCGGAAAATGTGTCCATGTCGCAACCGCGCGCCTGAGGTTTCTTATCAGTTGTTATCGGCGCTCCTGTGGGAAGCGCGTGGAGGCCGTGTGGACCGACAGCGGAGCCCGATCGAAAAAGTTTAACTTAAAAGACCAAAAGTGAGATAAAGGTTGCCTTTGACAGGTCATTTAAAATAAGTTTCTGTCAAAAATTTTAGCTTTTTTTGCTGCTTGCCCTTTTGTTGCATCATCTACTTGCTAAGACGATTCTAAAAAGCCCTAACACGAGTCTGTCCATCTGTCTGTATATCGCTAACTCCTAAACCACTCAACGGATTCGGTTTTTACAATCAGTTAGATAATTTATCACGAAAAGTTTTGTGTATAATACATACATACATACATAAACTCACGCCTTTATTCCCAGAGTGGGGTAGGCAGAGCTACAGAATTTCCAACAACTATAAAAACTTTTTGATAATTCTGTAACCACATTTTGCACATTTTGCATTTTTGTTTTTTTTTTGTGTATAATAATTTCTGCTTTATCTACGGTTGTTACAGATAACTCACATAAACCGAAAAGAAGCGAGGGCATCCGCCCTCATCGCTAGTAGATTATTAAATAAATAAATATAAAATATTAGGGGGACAATCTCATACAAATTGACCTACTTCGTACCCTAAGCTCTAGGCTTGTGATATGGGTACTAGACAACGATATAGATACTTAAATAAGTACATAGAAAAAATGTGAGAATCAGAAACCAATATTTGCACATACCGGGAATCGAACCCGAGACAGCTAACTGCATAGGCTTACTACCAACTAGGCCAATGCCTCGTCAATTATATTTTCAAGATAAAAAAAAAAAAAAAAAAAAAAAAAGATGGCGAGACCGACGTAATTGCATATTACTATAGTCCTTTAATGGGCTTGTGTTTACAAGCCTTATTTACCTGTGGCATTGAAGCAGATAACAAATATATAAAGCCATTAGGTACCTGTTATGTACCTCGCCCGCCGAACAAACTTGCTGAGCATAAAACACATAATATGTTACTTACTGTATACATATGCTAATTACATTGTCTTGATGCAACAAGGCGCTAATGTGTGAAACTTGATACTTAGTACTTCCTTATGTAGATATCTATGTACTGACCAGGAATTTGAATGTGAAGCAGTTTGACATGGTACATTCTCCACGTGTACTACAGGCAGATAAGAAATCCTGCTGTTATTACTATTCCTTCACACTGATCAAATAAGTTTAGCATTGTTTGACTGCTGTCAACATTATCAATAATCAGAAACTTCATGGTTGTGCACTGTGTCAGGATTCTTCTTATCTGGCTAGTAATCCAATACCTAATACTATATGTAGTTACCTTTATTTTTCTGTATTCACGTCATTCCTAAAGGAAACGTAGGTATACGAATAGACCGTTAAGACTGCGCCGAGCGTACGCCGGATGTACAGTGGCGCCCTCATTGCTATTATTGTGTTTTCTAATAAATTAAAGTATTTTCTTGAAATTGGTCGGAAGTTTTTGTACTACAAATGAAAACACAACTTATAGGGTATATCACATAGTTTAATAACAATTCACCTTCGAGTTATCAAATTAACAGAAAAAAGTGCCCATCTTTTCCCGTTAAGCTGACTACTCAAAGGGTAATTGTTACCTATTAAAGTTGGTTACGTATTCCATAAATTGTGTTTTTACTAGCGCTACAAAAACGTATCGTCTGATTGCAAGGAAGGCTTTAGTTAATTAGAAAACACAATAATAGTAATGATAGGGCGCCACTGGACGCTCGAAGTTTGCTCGGTGCAGTCTTAATATTATAATAAAACTAGTGACCCGCCCTTGCTTCGCTTCGGTTTATCCTAGTTTACTTTAATTCCCGTACAAAATCCAGATTTGTTCACCTAAAAACCTTCCTCTTGAATCACTCTAACTATCGTTGAGAACCGCATTAAAATCTGTTGCGTGGTTTAAAAGATCTAAGCGTACATACAGATGGCGGGAAGCGACTTTATTTTATACTACGTTAAGATAACGCAGCGTGGACGCAGCGCACTGGCAACGCCCGTGTGGCACCTCTTTATATTAAAGTAACGCATGACAGACAGCACAGTCGAGATCATAAATATGTGTACACTTTAGTCACTACCACTAACTAACTAACGCTGTCACTACAGGATATATGGCAGTTAAAACATGACATTAAATAGACAATGCTAAAGTGGACACATATTTAAGAACTCGACTGTAAGTCAACGTTGTATTTAAATTCGAGACGGTTCTGTCCTGTCATCTCAACAACAGTACTTTATGGTTTTAGCGGCGAGCAGATGTTATATAATGTAACGGAATCATTCACGGTTGCGTACACGCATCGTCGTGGATCGGGCGCGCCGAGATCTATGGAGGTCGGGAATGGATGGGAAGGGCTGTATGATCGTGTGTACACAGATTGAGAATTATTAGCTTAATTACTGAAGCTAAATTAACATACATTTACATACATACATACATGCATTAAATCACGCCTGTTTCCCAGAGGGGTAGGCAGAGACCACTTCTTTCCATTTGCTACGATGATCTTGACAAATTTCTTTTGCTTTTTCCACATTCATACATCGAGTCATGCACGCACGTCGGTTTCGGGTACTTAAGCTTCGGCCCTTTTCCAGTATTTCTCCGATTTGACACGAATAAGTACGCCTAGGGCGGCCCCTTCCGACCCGTCCACTCACTAACAAACATTTAGTTTTTTGAATTTCGCACCAAAATGATAAAAAGGCGAAAGTTTGTCAAGATCGTAATAGCAAGTGGAAAGAAGTGGTCTCTGCCTACCCCTCTGGGAAACAGGCGTGATTTAATGTATGTATGTAGGTATGGTAAAAAGGAAACTTTACAGTAAAACTTCAGTAACTGTCTGTCTGTATATCACGGGTCGCTAGTTGGAAATATATTAAAGTAGGACTGGGTCTGCCGCATGCCCATGCCAAAGTCGCTACAGAGTAGGTAGTAGCCCAGCAAGTCAAAGACCGGAAACGCGACCTTTATTCTATTTTGGTTATGTATATCTACCTTCTATATCGTCATCTTATCGTTGACATTTTGACAGTATAAGAACTTTTATATACTTACCTAACGACACGCGACGACGCGTTGGTCTAGTTGGTAGTGACCCTGCCTACGAAGCTAGCGGTCCTGGGCACAAATCCCGGTAAGGGCGGATATTTGTATGATGAGCACGAATATACGTTTCTGAGTCATGGATGTTTTCTATTTAAGTATATATTTTTCTATATATAGGTAAGCATTTATATCGTTGTCTAGTACCCATAAACAGTAGCCTAAACTAAAATACATTAAAGGAATAGAACCAACTGGAACAATGTAATGTTAAATTTATTGAATGGTCACAGATACAGTGCAAAATAGACCCGAGTATTTATGACGTAAGGTATACATTAGCTGTGGTTTTCAGCCGTCATTGGTGCGTGAGGACGTGTACGTATCAAGTCAAAGGCGTTCAGTTCAGAGGGTTAAGTGGGTCCTAAAAGTACGTTCGTCCATATAAAATAAATTCCAGAAATTCCCGGACTGTAACTATCATGGACTAAAATTGCTAAATTATTATTAAACCTCTTTGTTTAACATAAAAATCTATTATTAAAGTAAACTAAACGTTTAAAGTTCAACATTCCTTCGGCTATTGTTAGTGCAATCATGTTCGTGTGGCAACTCGTACCTATTAGAGTTAAATGAATCACTAATTAAATTAAACCGATTAAGCCGTAAAACGAATTGAGAGCGATCCAGTAACTCAGTTTTATCGTTCGTTCTAATTGAGAACTACAAACACGGTCAGTGCCAAAAACCTCTTTTGGACTCAATTTTCTACAGTGTGTCCCTGGATAAAGTGCACAAATGAATAGGGATGAAACTAGACACAATTTTATCGACAAAAAAAATAATAAAAAAAAAGTACCACCTTTATTTATTTTTTTATGATTTTTAAAAAAAAGTCATAGTACGCAGAGGACCTCATCGGAACAAATCAAGATATTTTGGCTCCTGTGGGCTCTATTGATTTGAAACAAACGGAATTATAATCACAAAAGTTTATTTGTGTCAATGAAAATAGAAAAAAATGAGAAAAAATGACATAAACCCTAAAAATAATGACTTTTCCTATGAATTTTGTGTTTTTTTTTCTCGAATTTTTAGTATTTACTCGATTTACTCAAAATTATGCCCATCTTACCTCATGTTATTTTTACCAGTAATGGTTGTGTATCTCATTGCCTTTTATTTAAAAAAATAACCAAGTGTCTCGCACAATTACAAGATCCTTAATGAGCGGCCAAACAAAGACATTGCGTTTACACTTAATTAGGTAGCCGCTCAGGTTGAAACCCTTAATGGAGGATTAGGATTACATTTTGGGTATGGGATTATAAAATCAAACGAATTATGGAATTTCATAATTACTTATTTAATGTAATAACTGTTCAAAATGCCCACCCCGCTCTTGCAAACACAATCCTGCACGTACTGCTATTTGTTGAGTTGCTCGACGTATCATTTCCGGGTTATTTTTTATGTAATTTACACAATGGACAATTCTGCCACGCAATTCCTCTTCTGTGTTGATAGGGACGCTGTATACCCTCTGTTTCATTGTGCCCCAAAGGAAATAATCCAGTGGTGTCATGTCTGGTGAGCGTGCTGGCCACGCCACTGGCCCTTGTCGGCCAATCCAACGATTAGCATAAGAGGCGTTGAGAAATCCCCTTACGTCAAGTGCATAATGGGCCGGGCATCCATCCATTTGTAAATACATTGTTCTTCTAGTCTCCAAGGGCACATCCTCCAATTCAAGGGGCAGATCTTCTCTCAAAAGTTCTAAAAATCTGGGACCGTTCAAAGTTCTGGGGAGAAAAATAGGGCCAATGAACATGTCACCAATTAGTCCAGCCCACAGATTTATCGAAAACTGCACTTGAAATTTTGACGACCTTTTGAGGTGAGGATTTTCTCCCTTGGGGTTCCATTCATGTAGATTCCTGCAGTTTGTGATCCCATGTCGTGTAAACTGACTCTCATCCATCCACAGAATTTTTTGGGTGAATTCAGGATCGTTCCTGATCTGCCGTTGAATCCAAGAAGACAGCACACATCTTGGTACCCTGTCTACGTCGTCGTGTAGATGTTGAACTCGTTGGTAGTGGTATGGGTGAAGACCTTCTTTTTTAAAAATCCGCCAAACCGATGATTTTGAAACTCCATGCTGCAAGGCCAACCGCCGAATACTGGTCGTCGGATCAGCAAATAAACTTCTTAGTATGGCTTCCTCAACAGCTCCATCAATCACTACTCCTGCTTGTTCTCGGCGATCTCGATCCAATCGAAGTCCATTCGACAATCGTCTGTGAAGTTCTTGAAAATTACGAGCAGACGGTACAGGTCTCCTGTTCGGGAATGCTGCCATGTATAATAAACGAGCAGCTCTGGCATTACCTCTCGCCATTCCATAATAAAAGTGGATGTCGGCGAGATCTCTGTGCGTGAACTCACTTAAACGGGGCATTTTATGAAATCCTGATAGTAGAAGTAGTTGTAACTGAGAATAAGTAACGACGAATGATTCGAAGTAACTGATGAACTAAACCTTATCTTATCACTATTTATGCTAATCCTAACATGTATTCCCCGCCCCACCCCAAATAAAATTCAATAAAGAGTAAGGACAATAATCTACCTGGGCGACAACCTAATTAAGCGTAATCATTATTGTTAGATAGCTTATCTGTGTCTACCTTTATGTTGTTAGCTATCTCGCTCTACCGACGGTCTCTTTCTCTCTTACGTCATGGCCGCCGCCCGACACACACGTCGACTCTTACCTTGTATCCTAATTATCCTATAATATTAATAAAGTCTGATTATATTAAATAGTTGTGTCATTCAACACCAAGAGATATATAACATGGTGTCAGAAGAAACTTAAGTATCGACAAGTAAGTAAAACGAAGATGAGCGTCGATTCAGATGAAACGATTCCGCCTCGCATGCGTGATGGCGTGCAATCACATCAACATTATAAACTTTGGGACAGGGATGCTTGGACCACTAGACACAAGCAATTCCAATATGGCATTAACGTGGAAACATTGGATCACGCAACTAAAAATATACATACGGGCTAGCAACCTGGAGGCCGAAGAAGATAAACGTAAAGTAGCTATCCTTCTACATTACATTGGAGCCGAAGCACTTACGATATTCTATTCGTTTGACATCGATATGGACAAAATTTCATTCAATACTTTGATAGAGAAATTTGAACGGCATTTTACACCGCAGACCAATATAACAATGGAAAGGCACAAACTTTTCAATAGACGCCAGGGAGCGGACGAGTCTATTGATGACTATGTCACAGACCTCAAGAATATTGGGAGACAGTGCGAATTCGATACACTGCAAGACAGCCTTCTACGCGATGTGTTTAGTTGGAACCTGCATCACAAGAACCATCATGTCAAAGAAACCATCTTAGTCAAGAAGCCTAAAACTCTTCAAGATGCCATAGAATTGGCCAAGTCAATTGAGACCTCCAAAATACAGGCAAAGTCATTAGATGATACATTCATAGGTAGAGTCCAGTCATCAAATAGTCAACAGAGACACTCGAGACCTCCCAACAGTCAGCAGTCAACTACTACTTCAAGATTTAGACCCAGGAGTTCAACACCATTCGCTGCCAAGCAAGATGTATGTGGTCGCTGTGGTCAAGTCCATAGATACAAGTGCCCAGCCAAGGGAGTCAAATGCAAAAAATGTGGAAAATACAACCATTTTGCTTTAGTATGTCGCAATTCAAAGGTACAAGTTGTTTTAAATTCTGAAAATAATGAACCTTATTTTCTAGGCACTGTACACATAAATAATGTAACGTCAGACTCATGGAGAGCTGATGTAAATATAAACAATGTCAAAGTTAACTTCCTTTTAGATACAGGAGCTGATACCAATGTCATGTCAATAAAAACGTTCAACAAACTTGAATTGGACCAAGATATAATTTCCAAGAGTAGTCACAAATTGTCGACATACAGTGGTGACAACATACCCACTGTGGGTCAATGTACTTTGCCAATATGTCATAAAAATGTCACTTATAGTGTAACTTTTCATATTGTAGATGTCAATGGTCAAGATATATTAGGTCGAGATTCATGTAAGACATTGAAGCTTATTAAAAGGGTTCATAATGTTAAATTGAATATATGTGATCATTTAATGTCTGATTACAGTGACCTCTTCCAAGGTATAGGTTGTCTCAAGGATTTCAGTTGTGACCTGACCTTGAAACCTGACGCAGTCCCATCCATAGATGCATGTCGCCGTGTGCCATTTAATATAAAAAACTCTTTAAAGGCAGAGTTAGACGAGCTAGAGAAGAACAATATAATTCGTCGTGTTGACGAACCTACAGAGTGGGTGAGTTCACTTGTCTTAACCACTAAAAAAGACGGTAAGCTCCGTCTATGCATAGATCCTCGTAAACTCAACAAGGCAGTTATGAGATCTCATTATCAGTTTCCTACTCTGGACGAAATAAAGTCAGACCTAGCAGGTGCAAAATTTTTCACTACCTTAGATGCTAACAAAGGTTTTTGGATGCTCAGTCTGTCAGAGAATTCATCTAAACTGTGCACGTTCATAACTCCTTTTGGACGTTATAGATTTGTCAGGTTACCCTTTGGTATAAACGCAGCACCAGAAATTTTCCATAGGGAAATGGTGAATAGGTTTAGTGACATAGATAATGTAAAAATTATGATGGATGATTTTTTAATTTATGGCAATTCTCTAGAGGAGCACAACGAGACTCTACAAAAAGTCTTAGACAGAGCTCGTGAAATAAATATTAAATTCAATAAAGATAAGACTGTAATCTGTGCCCCAGAAGTTAAATATTTAGGTCATATTTTCAGCCAGGAAGGAGTACAAGTCGACCAAAATAAAGTTAAAGCCATCTGTGACATGCCCAGTCCAACTTGCGTCAATGATCTCCAAAGATTCATGGGCATGGTCAACTATCTTAGTCCCTTCATTCCCAATTTGTCAAAAGAGAATAGTCTCTTAAGAACACTTTTGTCAAAACAAATAGACTGGTCATGGTCGGAACAACATGAGGCTGAGTTCAATCACATTAAAAAGTTAATTAGTTCTGCACCAGTACTCACTTACTATGATTCCAATAAAGAAATAATTATGTCAGTTGATGCTTCAAAAGATGCTCTTGGAGCTGTCATCTCACATGAGAAGCAGCCTATAGCATATGCCTCAGCTTCACTTACAAAATGTCAACAAAACTATTCCCAAATAGAGAAAGAACTTATGTCAATACTATTTGGATGCACTAAATTCCATCAATATGTATATGGCAAGTCAATTATAGTAGAAACAGACCATAAGCCACTAATTACATTAGTTAAAAGGGCCTTATATGACATTCCAGCCAGATTACAGAGAATTATGCTCCGTCTTCAGCCATATGATCTTAATGTTGTATATAAACCTGGTCGTTTTCTATATATTGCTGATACTTTGTCCAGAGCAGCGTTGAATGAATCTGCTTTACTCGCCCTCGAAAATGATATAGACTTACATGTGAACTTTGTCATATCAAATTTGTCTGTTAGTTCAGAAAAATTAAGTGAAATTAAAATGCTAACTAGTCAAGATCCTGTTTTGAGCCAAGTTATTCAATATTGTCAATGTGGATGGCCAGAACATAAAAAGTCTGTTGGTCATTCTATAAAGCCTTATTTCTCATTAAAAGACAAATTAAGTGTCATAGATAGCTTACTTTTTATGTCTGATAAAATTGTCATACCAGAGTCTATGAGAGAATATGTATTAAAATTGTCACATGAAGGTCACCAAGGTATCAATAGCTGTATACGTCTAGCCAAGTCAACTGTATATTGGCCAAATATCAATAATGATATAGAAAAAATTGTGAGCAATTGTCCTACTTGTCTGACGTACTCTAGAAATAACAGTAAAGAGCCAATTATTCACCATGAATATAAATTACTGCCATGGAATAAAGTCGGTATTGATTTATTTGATTTTGACAATGACAAATACCTTATCGTGGTGGACTACTATTCTAAGTATGTAGAACTAGCACTATTGAACAATAATTCAAACGCAAAAACTATTATTGCTCAATTAAAGTCCATATTTTCAAGACATGGAATACCAGAAGTCATAGTGTCTGACAATGGTCCTCCATTTTCCAGTAAAGAATTTAAAACTTTTACTAAAGAGTGGAATATTCATTTCACTACTTCAAGTCCTTATTTAAGCAGATCAAATGGCTTGGTGGAAAGAAGTGTAGGCTCAATCAAACAAATGCTAAGAAAATGTAAATCAGACAACACTGATCCTTACTACGCATTATTAATGTATAGAAATACTCCTAAGAATACTACAGGTTATTCACCAGCACAACTATCTATGTCAAGGTACTTACGATCCAAAATTCCAGTCTGTGATTCACAACTGTCACCTAAACTAGTTGATAATAAATTGTTGAAAGATAATATAGATAAACAAAAGTCATATTCAACGCTTTATTATAATAAACATTCAAAGTCGTTACCAGAAGTTTGCAAGGGTGATACAGTGTATTTCAAACATAAACCACATAGTGTTTGGGTTCCTGGTATGATTTCGGAAGCTTGTAGCGAGCCGCGTAGCTTTATTATAAAATCCCCGCACGGAGAATTTCGTCGTAATCGTCAGCATATTCTTAAACACTCATCTCAGGCATCCGAGGTTGTACCTGAAAACAAAGGAAATGTTAGTAACACAATTGCTAATCAAAATGTTAATGTCCCTGTCGTTCCTAACAATATGTCACGAACGTCGCGTAGTGGCAGATTAATTAGAACGCCAGCACGTTATTTAGAATAAGTGTGTATTTTCATTATATAATGTAAACGATGTTAACTTGTAAAATTAAAATAGTTACTCGTCTGTCTTAGGTTATATTGTCAATATGTCATACGTCATGTCAGTCTGACAGTTACGTTTCGTTTTGTAAAAGGTTTCATGGTCTTACAATTTTAGCCGATAAATGTAAATGTCACTTACCTTAAAACCCTGAAATCTTCGTCTTCTAAAAAAGGGAAGATGTTAGATAGCTTATCTGTGTCTACCTTTATGTTGTTAGCTATCTCGCTCTACCGACGGTCTTTTTCTCTCTTACGTCATGGCCGCCGCCCGACACACACGTCGACTCTTACCTTGTATCCTAATTATCCTATAATATTAATAAAGTCTGATTATATTAAATAGTTGTGTCATTCAACACCAAGAGATATATAACAATTATGTCATTGTTTGGCCACTCATTAATAATCTTATAATTGTGCAAGAAACCCAAAATGTAATCCTAATCCTCCATTAAGGGTTTCAACCTGAGCGGCTACCTAATTAAGTGTAAACGCAATGTCTTTGTTTGGCCGCTCATTAAGGATCTTGTAATTGTGCGAGACACTTGGTTATTTTTTTAAATAAAAGGCAATGAGATACACAACCATTACTGGTAAAAATAACATGAGGTAAGATGGGCATAATTTTGAGTAAATCGAGTAAATACTAAAAATTCGAGAAAAAAAAACACAAATTCATAGGAAAAGTCATTATTTTTAGGGTTTATGTAATTTTTTCTCATTTTTTTCTATTTTCATTGACACTAATAAACTTTTGTGATTATAATTCCGTTTGTTTCAAATCAATAGAGCCCACAGGAGCCAAAATATCTTGATTTGTTCCGATGAGGTCCTCTGCGTACTATGACTTTTTTTTAAAAATCATAAAAAAATAAATAAAGGTGGTAATTTTTTTTTATTATTTTTTTGTCGATAAAATTGTGTCTAGTTTCATCCCTATTCGTTTGTGCACTTTATCCAGGGACACACTGTATAAGGTTCTGGAAGTGAATTTAAAAAAAGATGTGTTCAATGCCCTTTGCGCTTATAGGGGTCCAACTCCCAACAAATTACTACATTGGGCCGTAATTCAACACCAAACTAAGCAACAATTAGATTTTGAAAATCAATTAAATTTAAAGAAATTTACAGTTTTCATCACGTTGAAACTTCAAATAAATTCTTCACTGTCTAATTTACTACATAATTTTTCAATCCATAATCTCCTAGAATACATAATTTTTCAAGCAAACAGCCGTGCTTATTTATGTGTTTCCTTTTAAGTCTTACATGGTCATTTCGAAACATAATATCACAGGTTTTTGATATAATTGGGTAAGTAAAGTTTTTGGAAGAGATGTAAATTATATTTTTTTTCGATAGTCGTCATCCTGATGATCATGGAACTGCGGCTCTTTTACTTTTATTTCCTCTAATATTTTAGAAATCTTTTTTTAGTTATGAAGTTGACATTTGTAAACTTTAATGACCGATAAGCTTGTTGCCTTCGTATTTAATGAAATAGAAAAAAAATCTGTCACTTCTATATCTGTCAACGTCAAATCAAATCAAAGTAAACAAACAGTTCAATTCAAATAAGTAAATTCAAGTAAATCTTTATAATACTCCATTTCCACAGTCCGAGTGGGATTGCCTGAATTCATTGCGTGGATTGTACAATTCAAAAGTGCTCTCGTGGCTATCAAAAAGCAGGGCAAGAGTCGTCGAGAAAGGAAGAAATCGGTGTCCAAGAAGAAGTGCCAAAGGGTTCGAAAATAAATCGTAGACCAAATATCGTGCAAAGGTCTTAGAGCAAAGCGGCAAAACGAAAGTCCGGAGTTCGTTCTGAGATCGTTAAAAATATTTCTAAAAACACTGATCACATGAAACACAAGCAAACAGTAAAGAGCCGTTGTATTGAATCGTTTGTTTACTTTGATTTGATTTGACAATGACAGATATAGAAGTGTTTTTTTTTCTTTTTCATTAAGTACGAAGGCAACAAGCTAGTCGGTCATTAAAGTGTACAAATGTCAACTTCATAACTAAAAAAAATATTTCTAAAATATTAGAGGAAATAAACATAAAAGAGCCGCAATTTCTTGATCTTTAGGATGACGACTATCGAAAATAAATATAATATACATATCTTCCAAAAACTTTACTTAGCCTATTATCACAGGTGGTAGATTTTGATTTTTTGTTAACTATTAGTTAATCAAAGTAATGGTTAAAATTCGAAAATCGAATCGACAATCGGGACACATTTGGTTATTTAACAATTGTTTACGATTTTCAACCATTCGTGCATTCGCTCAGCTAATTGAGATAACAAACTTGTCAGTTAAAGTCCTCTATAATTTCAAAAATCGAACCTATTTGCAGATTTTGATTGCATTGGTGAATAAAGTTTAAAATGTATGCTTTTCGAACTGAACACACTCAAGTGACATAAGTTCCATTCGTTCTAAGTTCACGAATCGACCTATTACCACATCGTGTAGTCGCGTAAAGGTACGCAGGCGACCTGATTTACATAAGAAAACCATAAAGACCGTTCTTGATCTAGATTTTTTATTCACTACCCAATAATATGCCAAGACAGTTCAGCTTTAAAACGTACTAGAAACAAGACTATAAACAATGCTGATAAAGTCTTATTTAGCTTGAGGTTGTTTTGACAGCGCAAGATTTGTTGATCGTACAGGAAATGCCGTGAACTTTTCCGGTGTTCGTTTATTTTTATTTGTGGAAAGATTTCGGTTGATATTTTGTGAATAAACTACTTGAACTACGCTTAACTAACTGCGGCAAGCTTTTAAATTATTTATGAAATTACAGTGAGAATATAGAGTAACGTACTGAAAACCAAATGAAATATAACAGTCCTAGTCCTAGGTTACGATTGCCTGTAAACCCAACAACCGGACTGTATTACCATGTTTTTAAGAAACTTCAAAGTATAGGTGGGCGAATAATTTCAAACTCTGAACGACGTGTCAAGACTTAGGGCCGTATACAAACAGATCTCGAGTAAGATGCTTGTCTCAAGACGCCAAAGTTAAGGTCGAGTCTATGAAAATAAGTTGCAAAATAAGTAACAAATAAGTTGCAAAATTTACATTATTAACTCACTGTATTATATGCACCTAAATTAATTTGTTCGCGGCGCGGTATTGCAGTATCATCGATGATTTCTGACGCGTATCACTCAAGACGAGTTCATTAATACCATCCTAAGACAGTGTATAATTGAGGACATGACGTATATTTTAGACTTGTTAACAATTCTAGAGTTTAATCAATTGAAATCCCTAACGCTTTCGCTCTTATATACCCTGATAAGCTCACCACCGTTAAAACAAAAGCAAAATTAAATCCCTTACCTCCTCCACGGACTTTTTCGAGAACTCGTTCATAGACACAATCCATTGCTGCACTAGATCGTTCACAATAACCAGGTCGTTATATAACCACGTCAGTAGCTCGTTCACCCACTGCACGCTCGGCGGGTCGGGGCCCGTGCACGTTGGGACCACGATGCTCTGGTGTTTCTTGTGGGAGAGGGACTCAGGGCCCGGGGACATGCGGCCCAGCCGCCGCTTGTTGGGAGGCGTCGCAGGCACGAAGCCGCTCGGCTTAGAAGGTTTAAACGAGTTAAAAGAAGTAGATTTCACTTTAGCACTGGTCGCTAGCACCGTATCCGCACTGTTAACAATCTCAGCAGCCGTGTTCTTCTTCGGTTCTTCTACCTTCTTCTCCTCGACAGGTTTCTTGGTGGTGAAGCGGCCGTACGCCCATTTCGCTATGCCGAGCAGGACAATCGAGAAGAGGAGCCATATGAAGATTAGCATCACTAGGTTGTCCATGGCTGTGTCCATATAGTCGAAGCTGCATATCAGGTCGTCGACGGCCTCAGCGAGGTCAGCCATGGTGGTCCATGATGCGTGCCACCAGGAGGCGGCGTGTCCCGCCGCTGCCCGATCTTCAACTGAGACCATTTTTTCTCTATTTCCGACCGGACTATTTTAAGCGGGAGCTCGCGCTCTCTCTCGCACGCGTGGCAATTAAGTTTCTATCATTTTAAACAATGTTTTAATAGTTAGTTAGTTTTAGGTCCTTTTTGGTCGTTCGTTCGATCGAGTTTAGGTTGTTTTGCGAGTCGTAGATGGCATTGTATGAAACTGTAACAAAAGAAACATCGGGTTAGAGTTGGCTGGAATTGGAAGGAAGGTTAATAAACATGTTAACACTGTTGCTAAGAGACTATACGTACTTCTTAAAAAGATATTCTCGGATATAGTTAAGGTCAAAAACACGAGTCAGGTATTATTTTAGACCTTAATTAAACTTGTTCGTCCAAGTAGGTATTTTTCTTAAAGAACTTTTATGTAGCGTGTTATTTAAGTAAGTACATAATTGTTTTATATGTAAGTATGTAACCTTTAAATTAAAATTTAATTATCCTTTACCAATTAATAGTGAAGACCGAAAAGCCGGAACTAAATGTCAACTAATTTTAAACGCAATACGTCATACGCATAATTAACATTCTTACTTATTACTAGTTATTAGTGTTATTACGTACCTACATACCTACTTGTATTATGTATTATCTGTGGCTACCTTACCTACCTTATTTAGTGGTGGGAGAGCCACGGTTGGAATAACAGGATAACAGGACGTAAGTAAATTAGCGAAAACCAAGATTGACGTTGCGTTTAAAATTAGGTAAATTCGAGTTGAAAACACTATCCGAATGCTTTATTACTTATGAATAGGTAACACATTAACAATGTATTTTTTGACCCGAGGGAAATGCCTATCCGTAGCCTAGCCAGAACAAAATGCAAAACGTTGAGTTAACAATTTTCGAAAATCGACCAATAGGTTTCGATTTTTTTTGTCTGAAAATCATTTTTCTCTGAACCCGTTTAGTTTTCAAAATGTTTAAATATACGTCTACAGAACCTGTAGGTTAGGTTAGGTTTGATTTATAACAATCCAGTAAAGTTAAACGGTTACAGAGAAAAATGTATTTCGAAAAAATAAAAAATCGGACTAACAGTAGACTATATTTTTCGGACTTCAGATTGATAAATGTGTGGGATCCACGCATTTAGAGTCGAAAAATCGGACAAACAAAAAACAGTCAACGAAAATTCTTCGGACTTAAGGTTGATAAATGTGTCCATGCATTTCGAGTCGAAAACCGGTTAAAACACAACGTTTATTGAAAACAGGCATTAAGGTCGATGTTTCGAGCATGGAGCGTGTCTAAAGCGCCACGTGGGGACGTCCGACCTTGCCGGTTTTCCTTATGATAATACACGGTGGTACGTGTGTGCTGACTTCGCAGCGGTAATGATACCACCTACCGTCTGAACCTTGGTCTAATGGTGACAGTAATTGGCTGGCATGTGTCTGATGACTTGACTGTAACTCAAGCATAATTTCGATTGTATACGTAATTTTTTCGAATCGCCTTTTCTATTCGAAAACGTTTCTGAACCTATCCGTAGCACGAATCCCTGAATTAACTCACGTCTTCGTACGTTTTTTTTTTTATTAATGGCTTTCACTCCTGTTAAGGTGTATTTCGCCAATGTCAAGTTATTTATAGACACTCCCATGGACTTATTAGAGCAATAAGTCCGTGGATCTCACACGCGAGGACAATTGTTCGGTAAAAGAGAATTTTCTCCAATGGACTAAACAGAAGCACATGGGGTTAGCTCCACGCGCTTCTGTCAAGTCCCCTTTTATTTTACGTTAATTTACGTTGACTTCACCTTTACTAACGAGGTCGAAACGAAAGGCAACGTCAATGTCAACTTGTTATCAAAATTTTGTAATAAACTGACTTGACAGAAGCGCGTGGAGCTAACCCCATGTGCTTCTGTTTAGTCCATCAGAGAAAATACTCTTTTACCGAACAATTGTCTTCGCGTGTGATATCTATGGACTTATTTCTCTAATAAGTTCATGGGAGTGTCTATAAATAACTCGACATTGGCGAAATACAACCTTAACAGGAGTGAAAGCCATTAATTAAAATTAGAATTAGATTGTAATTTGTAATAAACTACCGTTTAAGTTATCTGTAGCAGCAACACTTAATCCTAAATTAATTATACGTAAAAACCGCAATAAAATCCGTACAGGACAGACGGCGGGAAGAGAGTTTGTTTTATGGTTTACCATTAGGTATTTGATCCAAAAAAAAACAGAAAGTGATTAATTTCACAAACATATCATTTTGCAAAACGCTTTAAAGGGCTCTACAAGATGGTCCTGAAATAAATTTTGAAATATTTACAGTTTTTATGTTTATGAAATTAATCAGTTTTCCGGCCGAGAAATTACTTTTTCTGACATAATATATTTTATATATATTCCCCGTGTGGTAGCCGGATTAGAATAGTGCCACTCCAAGTCTTCCTGTGGATGTCGTAAAAGCCGACTAAGGTAATAAAGGCGTGTAGTACTGTTAGGCGATGGGCTTGCAACCTGTCACTAATACACTGCTATTTGACTAAGCAGGGCAGTATTATATTTAACATATATATTTTTTTTTTTTTTATGGCATCGAGTAGACAAACGAGCACACAGGCCACCTGATGGTAAGTGGAAACTGTGACCCATAGACATTCGCAATCACAAGACTGCAATGCAATCCTAAGACTGCAAATGCGTTGCCCAACCCTGAGGCTAAGATGGAATGCCTCTATGCTAGTCATTTCACCGGCTGTCTTATCCCCAAACCGGAACACAACAATGCGAACACTGCTGTTTGGCGGTAGGTTAATGGATAAGATGGTGGTAGCGATCCGGACGGACCCTGCACAAGGTCCTACCACCCGCAAAATAACAATATACTGCGGAACAATTAAACCGGGTCAGTTTCTATGGTAATTCAATACGAAGTGACCCGTTTTCATTGCTCTTGGCTAGTTGGTGCAGTTGTTGGTCTGCTTACTCCTCTCGTAAGGGCAGATATTTTAATCTAATCTAATACCTTTAATCGTGCAATTTTTGTATATATAATCTGAATCTCGGTCACGGCTCTAACGATTTTCGAGTTTTGGGGGCAATTAATCGATCTAGCCAGGTTTCATTTTTAGAAAACTCACCAAAAGACTGCACCGAGCAGACGCCGAGCGTCCAGTGGCGCCCTCATTACTATTATTGTGTTTTCTAATTAACTAAAGAATCTCCTTGCAATCAGACGATACGTTTTTGTAGCGCAAGTAGAAACACAATTTATGGGATACGTAACAAACTTTAATAAAAATTACCCTTTGAGTAGTCAGCTTAACGGGAAAATGCGGCCACTTTTTTCCGTTAAGTTGATAACTCGAAGGTGAATTGTTATTAAACTATGTGATATACCCTATAAGTTGTGTTTTCATTTGTAGTACAAAAACTTACCGACCAATTTTAAGAAAATACTTTAGTTTATTGGAAAACACGTTAATAGTAATGAGGGCGCCACTGTACATCCGGCGTACGCTCGGCGCAGTCTTAAATGTTTGCAACTAATCTGTCAAGTCCGCCATCTGTACTTAATTTTTTGTACTGTGCACTAAAGGATAAATACTTAAATAAATCCTTGTATTTTTTTTGCGCTAGTATTTGTCCCTGAATCTTGAAGGTTTTCTATACATTTAAGCAGCTATTTCTCACCTATTGCAAAAGTCTAGAGCTTGGTTTGGCACTATACATATAGATAAAGGGTATTGGGTAAATTTGTTTGAAGAATATTGTAAATTTTTTTTCAGCGGCCACGGATGATTTTTACATAGTTATTTAGAGGACCAGGAAATACACATAGATATATATAACTTATGGCGTTTAATAATATCGAAGTCGAGATATTAAAGATTTAAGTGTTCAGTTTTTGGTACGCCTAGGTAAGAATATTAAATATCTCGGCTCCGATGCACTTGAGTATTACATTACATAACAAAACACATGTATTTTGAATTATTCTATCATAATTTACCTTTTACTAATGGCCGCTCACCTTGAAAATGTATGACTTTTACAAATGCCAACACTTTTACCCAAACCCCTTTCTTTGTCTGTTATGTTTTTTCACTGCTTGGAACGTTGCAGGTTTTTACAGCTTATAATTACGTTCAGTACTTTAATGTTATAGTTAACGTTCCGTGACGTTATGGTGGGTACTATACCGGTATATAACGGTACCGTTATCTTAAATCAGTTTAAGCTGGTGTTATACTTAGTATAATTAAATGGTTGCATTAAAAGATAACCCTTTATTAGCCGCTTAATATTTCCGAAGTCCGGGTTTTTAAGCTTAATTAAATTATAATTATAAGATTTTTATTATTTAATTCATATAAATGGGTGGATCAACTTTTTGTTGTTGTTATTCTGTCCCGTAAGCCAGGAGACAACAGTGATAGAGTTTCTAAGAAATAATGTTATAATATAATATATACGACCTAGGACATTCGGGAGAAAAGTCATAAATAAATGGGTTTGTAATTGCCATTAAAACTGATTTTTAGTTGACCTATATCCTTTGAAATCATAGTTTCAAAGAGTGACCCAGGAGACGTCACCATGGCAACGAGCTACAACAAAAAGTTGATTGACCCAAATTTACAAAAATCGGACATACGAAAAATACGAAATATATGTAGAAAACCTAGTCTAAAATCCCAAGTCTTAAAAAAAACCTACAAGACCACACAAGTCCAACTTGACCGGTTTTTTAATACTATAGTCGGGTCAATCTAGGACAACCCTTCTGACAGCTTACACACTTAACACACTTCTTTCTTCGACTTCTCATGAATAATACATTAGATACAAACCTTGCGATCACATGCAGTAATTTAAATTGTTAATTGTTTTGTATGCCTGCTTGCGTACTTGTAGTTACTGAAATTACGAAATATGGGTATCACAGTGATCCTGATCACCCTTCATTTACTGAAGTATACTTGTAATTCGTAAGGGATAACTCCCCAAATATTCAAATTGATTATTCTTAAAAATCACAAACAGAAATATCTGTTATTTTATTTTATTTTTTTATATTTGGAAATCTAACAGCCTTCTTGTGTATTAACCTAGGCCATTTACAATTTTCAAAAATTGTGTGTGTACAAATATAATCTGACTTAGATATGGCATTACAAGTATTTGCATCTGAATATTGGATGTTTTCGTAGTTAAGTATTTAGTTATCTATATAAGTACCAGTACATCTTATCTTATCTTATCTTACAGATGGGCCCTTTCGGATACACTCTTTTAAGATCTTTTGTGCAATTACCCTCATACACACTCAGTACTTACATGCAAGCCTTGAGCTTAATTTGGGACTAGGTCGATTTGTGTGAAATTGTCCCCGGATACTTATTTAAGTTTATGTGAGTCAATATGGACTTGAATATAGGTCACATGTAGTGCGCTAGTGTGTGACCGAGCATCGACATCGATATCGATTGTTTAACAATGAGCAATCGTCGTCGAACAATGTTGCCATGGGTGGTTATTAGCATAAAATAACGATTTAATGACATTATATGTAGTGGCATTGATAGCGAAAATATATTATTGATCGTTGCTACGTGAATATATATCGTGAGGAGACTCTACGGGTTCTTTATGTGACTGTGTCTACACTTTCGCTGTGTTGTCCGTCTTTCTGTATGTTTTGTCAAGAGTCAAGCCCTTGTACAGTCAAGGACTTTAATTGTTAGGCCACTATGGAACCCTGTCGCATAACGTTGATCATTAATTTTAGCGTAATTTCTTTCATATGGTTTGACGCTGTCATTATGACAGGGTTCAAATCAAATCAAATCAAAATAATTTATTTGTCAGAATACAGTATTATAAGGTGTTATAATTATTTTTGCACTTGTATTCAGCATGCAAGCATGCGTACAAATGTTAGTCGTAGGTATATACAAATTCTATTTCATAATTTACAAATCCATAGTGGCTTAACAATTAAAGTCCATGATGATATATCATCGAAGACTGTACATTAAAACTTCAAAGGAATAGATTAAGTTTTAAGTCCTGCAATTATAAGGTATCATTATTATGAATTTAAAATATAACTTGGCGTCGCGGCGGATTATTTATTTTCAAAATAATTACTACTCGTTTTTTTTTTCTGAAGATAAGTCAACTTTAATAGCTAATTTCTCTTCAGAAGTCACCCAAACCATCGCCCCTATTATATGTACTTACCTACTGTATTTTTTTAATTTAATTTGTTTACTAACACTTTGTTATTATTATGGTCCAAAGATGGCTGAAATAAATGATTTTGATTTGATTTGATTTGATTTATATTGAACAATGTAGGTACAGTCAAAGTCCCAAATATCAAAAAAATACAAAAATATTTACTCACTTCTATGCCACTGACTAATGTTTTTTTGACACAATAGTTGTATTAGTGCTTTTGACTGTACCACAGTTTACATTTGGGAAACGATAGGTACATTTGACCAAAAACATTTTAGCCAAACGAAATAGATCCAAAATAATACCAAACGTATACGTTGCACACTTAATTACTCAGCCTGTTCTTGTCTGAGCAGACCCCGAGCAGACTTAGATCATCATTGAATCGAAGCGGTTACGTTTGACCTCCGAAACACATTCTGTTTACGAAAACGGACAAACCGTGACCGGACTGATAATGCGATGGAGTGGCGTCTTAGGTCTGTGGCACACAGTTATGCTAAGATAGATTGCCTTGCGTTGCGCATCAATTTAATGTACACACACAGTGTGTAAACTGTACCAATAGCAGCTAATTTAATTTAATACAAACGCTAGAAAGTTCGTACGTAAATATTAAAAACCTAAAACATTTCATAAAAAAAACTGATCCACGTCCACTATATTGTCTAGTCTTTACGACTACCTACTATAGTATTCCCAAACTGAACTCAAGTGGCTACCTACGTGTTCTTTTTCCTGGACTGACCGCCATCTCACCTGATCGTAAATTATGAAGAAGTCTAGGATGTACTCGTAACTCGCTGGTTCAGTAGCCTATCTTGATTTAACCTACGTGTAGGTAATATCTTAATCTCATCAAATAAGAAAGTTATTTACTAAATAACTAGTGTAGTACTGTAGTGTAGCCTAGATTTGGGGGACCAAGTGAAAAAAGGAAGGGAAGGGGAAGTCTTCTAAAGATCAAAATAAATACAAGTTAAACCTTATAACTTAGCAAGGAAGCTAGCTATTTGGGCGGACTTTCTCTTTACAAATTTTTCATTATGTACTGCTAAACATAAGCTCTTAACGACCATTGGGACATCTTAGAAAAATACCACTATAGGTACCCTTTTTTATTACGAGTTAAGTCGATTTGTACCCTCTTTCACTGGGACCCTAGAATTTTACCCAATTTTAGCCAATATGCAAACGCTGCGAACGTTTCTATATGAAGTTGACTTAAGGGGTCGACGTAATCTGTCATTGGCTTACACCAATACTACAAATTATGTCGATTTTCGAAAATGGCTAAGTTAGCAGTAAGCATCTGGAGTTCTAGACTAGGGTTCCTCCTCCTGGTAACCATGGTGACAATTTTATTGCTTGATCTCCGCGGAGGTATACTACGAGGCAAGAGTTTTATTAATAACATATTTTTGAATCGCAACAGTGCTCATAGCTTTATGTATAGCACAGGCTCGATTGATATCGTACAGAGGAACACTAGAGGTCAGCTGGTCTTCCATCCGACGCTGACTGGACCAGCACGGTACCACGTGACGCCTAAATCAGGGTCGATATTCTACATTGTAAAATCTTATTGCTTTAGACGTGTTTCCGTATTGTCCACATTTAATAGCTGTTAATTACATGACAGTATAGAAAGAGAGGACAATAGAGAGATCTCTCTCCAGGCGGGTGTTATGCCTGGGGACCGAAGTCCGTTGGGATGAAGATGGAAGTGCTACATATTATATCAACTGACTGAAGAAATTTCGCTAGCGCGATGTAGAACACTTTAGTTCCGCTGTCTGACGCTGTGGCGCTGTTGGCGCTGGCGAGTTTTGCCGTTAGATGTCGCTATGTCGCCACAACAGTAATGGCGGCGAAGTTAAAAACAATACGATAACACGTCAAAAGCAATATTGTGTAAAACCTTTGTAAAACAGAATAGACGTCCATTGGATTTTTTTCATTTTGTATGCAGACAAGCCTTCGATTTTCAAAATAAAAACGATTCAGATTGCGAGTGCGTTAGGCAAAAGCCCCTCGGTAAGCTGCGGCCCTAGTATGGCTGCGTCTATATCGCGTGTCAACTGTGGATAAAGCATCCGTCACTTTTTGACACGTGTACTTATTTGCCTGTTAGAAGGTGACGGCTATAAACGCAGCCATATTAGGCCCCCAGATCGTTGTATGTTTATCGTTATCTAGTGCCCATAGTACAAGGCTAGAGTTTAGTTTCGGACTAGATTCATTTGTGTGAAATTGTCCGCAAATATTTAAAAAATGTCATACAATAGGAATTTACAAGCAACTCTTATATTTTCAGCGTGATAAAAATAACATGAATACCAAATATTAATCAAATATAATATACAAACATACATTTTAATTAGTCATCGCTAAAATTAAGTAAATTTATCCAGAACATGCCCGGCCTTGCCTCAATATGACATCACTGTGAGGTCACCCTGATAAAAAATACCAAGTCATTCACAACTCTATTCCCTTACAATAAGCGCCAAAATAGCTTGAAATCTCGACATGATTCACAGTATTTTATAGCCTTTATTAGGTAGTCATAAGGGTTAAAATAGCTTAGCACGAGACAGTGTCGTGCCCCAGTCGATGGAGGTTAATTAAGTGTTAAAATTTGCAAATTTGATTAATAAAAATGTCTGGCGCGGATTGTCACTTGGAATAGGGGTCTAGGGAAATCAGTACGACATTTTTTGTGGGCAAATAATCAAAGGGGTCAGGTTTTTACGGCAAGAAGGGACAGAGCACACAAGCCACAAGGCACCAGCACTAAGCAGGTAAGTTCTGAACTTCTGAGAACCATAGATATTTGCAATCTCGACACTTATAAACTTATCTATGCCGAGATGTCAATCTTCAAAAATAATGTCTTTATTGTCATTTAGTATGTATGTATGTATGTATGTATGTAAACACTTTATTGTACACAAAAAAAAAACAGAAAATCTAATACAATACAGAGTTAGAATGTGCAAAGGTTCCCAATTTTTTTGGTTTCGTAGAGCACGTAGCTTATTTTTCGGTTTTGGGTAGACCCCCCCCCCCCCAGCGTACCTAATATGTATTAAAAAAATCTTCGGGGTCTTTGTATAAAGTGGGAGGTCTAGCCGGCTAAAAATTGTTACAATAAAAATAAAAACTTAAAAGTATAGAAAATAAAAATATGCATGATTTATATAGAAAGATATGTCTTTTTATTTATATATTTATAAGAAAGTATTACGTACGTTCCGAGTGGTAACCGGCTTAGAATAGTGCCACTTCATGACTTTCAGTGGAAGTCGTAAGAGGCGACTAAGGGATTAAAGGCTTGTAGTAATTGTTAGGCGATGGGCTTGCAACTTGTCACTTATATACACATGGGTAAACATCTTAGCCTGTTTGTGCAAAATGTGTTTATAGGATTAACAACAAGTTGTTAGAGTTGGTAATTCTGTAGCTGTCTACCCCACTCTGGGATGAAGGCGTGACGGTATGTATGTATGTATGTTTGTAAGTAGTCTACTACTACGGTATGTATGTAAATATTACGTAAGTAAGTAGGTACCTACTATCTGTGTATGAATATGGACTATTCCATTAGTGGAAAGGCTAAATTAAAGTCATGACCTGCTTAAATGGGATCCACCATCGAGGAGCCCCCTTTTCCCCCACACACTGATTAATTAATTATTTGTTGAACTATGAGATAGCATTTCAACATACAAATACATGTCTATCTATCATTCAATATAATAAAGTTAATTTTTGTTAATATATTTCTAAAAAATACAATAATTTTGTCCTACCCCGATGCGCTAGATTTCATTCAATCAATTCAATCAAGTGAACGAGTCAGCCATTTAAAACGTAACAAACTTTTCTTTTTTTTTAAAGCTTGTCCCGCTTCTCCAATACGGTATACCTTTTGAATACGTCGATTACAAAATGCATCACTCACACTCCAAACATGTTTGCCATGCTATGCAATTACAACTCCATTCCTACGAAAAAAAGTCTCTTTTAAACTTGGACTTGTGACGGCTGTAGCCGTCGTGGCGTCAGTGGCACGACTTTCAAATGTCGGCCACAGCCGTCTGTGGCGTTCAAAAGGTTCATAATATCAAGGTACAATCTCACACAAATTGTCCTAGTCCCAAACAAAGCTATTGTTTAGTCAAAATTTAAAACCGCGAGCGTGTAGATATTTACAGTTTACACCTATATATATCTATCCTAATATGTAATCCTAAATATGCCTTGCGTGACGTATGGTTAGTTGCATTAAAATACTATGGAAGATCGACGTGTTAAATTATCACAAACACCCTTCACTTAAAAATTTACCTTAGTGTAGTTAGTACAGCTATGGCTAAGGCTTGTAGTAATAGATATTCTTTAAACTGTATTTTAGTTAATTAGGACCGTTAAAGTTTCTTTCTATTTAACAACTATATAATCAGCCGCTGAAGATTAAACGTGACTAATCTGCGAATAAGTCATAAATGTAGACTTCTTGGAAGTCGTGACTTTGCAGACGTACACACAGATAAGAAATAAAAGATTATAGTTTAACATTGACTTAAAGAACGGTTAATCGTTCAACGACTGCAGACATAACAATTATATTGTATTGTTTTCTCTAAACTATAATGTCGTTGCCCTGACTCCGTCCATAGTGCAAGCCACGAGCTCAGTTTGGGACTAGCCTAAGTTAATTTACGTGAGATAGATTCAGATTCAGATAGGTATATTTATTGGTAAAAACAAAAACACATTTTTGCAAGTTTTTTTTGTTAATTTGTGTATTTAGTCAGTCTTTATTCGTTATTTTAAATGTCAATACGATATAGGTTATTATCATAGTCAATACAATGTTTATTAAGTAATAGTAGGGGAAGGTCGGGTAAAGCGAATACCCCAGGCAAAGCGAATTCGGCCTCCAAATCCCGAGTTACTCGTCCTTTTTGCACCACACGCCTATACGACGACGTTCCGGATCCTTCGCTCAGTGAGCGGCAGGCGTAGGACTTAGGAGGAAGCGGTCGCTGCGCGCGTAGTCGGTGACGAGTCGAAACGTGTTTTTGGTGAAAAAAGATCGATGTTTAAAGGTAAGTACATTGTCTGTTATCTTGTCAGAGTATTTTTCTCGAATCTTAATTGTCCATGCTTCTGTTCTCTATTTAAATATCTTCCGTTTACAGTGCATTTCTTTGAGTACCAAGTAACGGTTATTTTTTGAACATGATTAATTTCAAAAACAGACTGATTGGGCAAAGTGGATCGGGCAAAGCGGATATCGTGTTCACTTTGCCCGTGGGTTTATATTTATGATGTAAAATTTTCTAATCACAATATTTTATTACAGATGGTATATAAATATAAAAAAATACCAATAAGGGCTCCTGGTCAACAGAAGTCATGGATATGGCTATCAGAGCGCGCAAAGCCGGAGAACCAATAAAAGGAACGGCACAAAAATATGGATTGCCATATTCCACATTGTATAGGCATGTTAAAACTGGAAATGCATCCAAACAACTTGATCGGTTTCGTCCAGTGTTTAACGAAAACCAGGAAAACGAGCTATTCGCTTATTTAAAATAAATGGACGGTGTCTTTTTTGGATTGACTCGAGATGATTTTAAGAGTTTAGCTTACGACTATGCCACGAAAAATAGCCTGAAGCATCCAAATAGTTGGGACAAACAGAAAAAAGCTGGTGATGACTGGCTACATGGCTTTTTGTCTCGTCATACTGACATAACCCTCAGAACTCCAGAGCCAACCTCAATAGCCCGGGCAAAAGGATTTAATCGCACAGCAGTAGGTATCCCGATTTTACGATAATTTAGAGACCCAAATTGAGAAGTATGGCATTGATGCATCAAGATTGTATAATATGGATTGTATAATAATCAGAAGTATTGACAAGTACACCATTAAAGACAGAACAAAAACATAAATTTGAGAAAAATAAAGTTAAAAACGTGACTAAAAAACTTGACGACAAACCAAAGACAGGAAATAAGAATACCAAACCACCAAACTCAAATACTGCCAAAAAATTGAAAAAGACTGCTAAAGGAGCTAAATCTAAAAAGAAGATGGAGAAATTTAAGGATACCGTGTGCCCATTTTGCGGAGAAATGTGTATGGAAGAAGATGGACAACCAACTGAAAATTGGATTCGCTGTGATACATGCCTTCAATGGTGCCATGAAGACTGTACAGCCTATGAAGGCAAAGCAAAGTTTCTTTGTGATAACTGTTCCCAATTAATATTATTGAAATGTTGTTATGTTGATTAAAATTCTCCTAATTATTAAGTTTATTAACATTTTATGACTGATGTTTGCTTTGCCCGGGGCCAGTTTCACTTTGCCCGTGGGCAAGTTTCACTTTGCCCGGCACTCTGGGCAAAGCGGATAAAATAACTTTTTTTATGTTTTGTTCTTAACTACTAAAATTGTTAAACATTACAGGCTAATGTTGTTTTTTTTTTAAAGATTAATGATTAAAGATTGATTATAGACATCTTTTTCATTTCTTCCTTTTAAAACTTTTCTGTTATATCCAGTCAAACGTTAAGGTGTTCACTATGCCCGACCTTCCCCTAACAGTAGGTCAGGTTTACATCCTTGGTAGGCAAATCCCGCAAGTCAACCCTGAAATGAACAAGTTACATACATACATACGAGTACATTAAATCACGCCTGTTTCCCAGAAGGGTAGGCAGAGACCGCTTCTTTCCACTTGCTACGATCTTGACAAATTTATTTCGCTTCTTCCACATTCATAGGTACATCGAGTCAAGCACGCACGTCGGTTTCGGGTACTTAAGATTCGGCCCTTTTCCAGTATTCCGAAAAAGTACGCCTAGGGCGGCCCCTTCCGACCCGTCCACTCACTTTCGACCTGTATATCTCTTTCGTCAATCAACAAGTTACTCCTATCGAAATAGGCTGAGGTTTAAACATTTATTATTCATTTTTATATTCATTCATTCATTCATTCAGAAGTGGGCTGATGATGATGATGTGTAGAACAGAGCCTCAGGTAGTACTTAAATGTTAGAAATATGCAGTGGTTGTAGCTACAGACAACCGACTCCAGCGCAGCTCTAGCACCAAACATTGTATGTTTATCACCTGATCCCTCATTAACAAGCCCTTGGTAGTGATAATTATAATTATACTGGCCACTCTAACTATAATTATTGGCTCTGCCGTAAATCAAATAAGTCTAATTGGCCATTGTTGCAGTTACGTCAGCGGCAGCGATAACAACATTATGGGTAACGTAAAATCAAACGACAGGATTTCTAAAGTAGACAATTTGATTCAAGAGACCAGCCCCCTATTTCACTATCTGACAGTGACAGGTGACAGGTGACATTTCAGTGTACAGTCGGAGTCAAAAATATGCTTACACTATTTATTTATTTATTTATTTATTCAATCAATTTGTAATTTACAGAGTGATCCATTGCATTACAAACTTAACCTAAAACTTTATTAAACATGTTTCTAAAATATTCTTATTTCTATACCATTCATTCCCTCTCAATCACTCTCTTGCATTCATCAACCACTTTTGAAATACGTGAGGCGAACACATCGCAGTGTGGTGCCGCGCCGAGAGTGGTGTTGAGTATGAGGAGTGCCCGCTGCAGCGGAGAGTTGCGGTAGGTTGCGGTGAGCGCGCGCGGCGGCGCCCCGGTACAATAGTACCTTGTCTATTTAACGTCATGTTTAAACTGTCATATGGAATTGTCACACCAATTAAAGTGACAGGGTACTAAAGTGTAAACATATTTATGACTTCGACTGTACAAGGGGTATCTTATATGAATCTCAGAGACGTGAAAACTTGTTAACTCTGCAATGTATACCGAATTGTCACCTTTCATCTTTTCACTTACAAAGATACATACTACCTACCTACTTGTAAAGAGATATTTGATACCTAAGCTACAAATTAAATAAACAAGACTGAATAATACGCGTCCTACGTGCCTAGTATGGCTGCGTCTATATCGCCTGTGAAATGTGGATAAAGCATCCGTCACTCTCGTACTTATTTACGTGTCAGAAGGTGACGGATGCCTTATCCAAACTTTGTCACGCGATAAACGCAGCCATATTAGGGCCCCTGGTCACATAAATATTTACCTGTGCAAGATCGAACCCGGGACCACTTTTTTTTTGCCAATTTATTTGCCTTGAAATTTAAGTTTTTTTGCTCACAGTCAAAAAGAAAGGTAGTGTTTAACTCTAAACTAAAATACCATAACAACACTCGATATTATAGCACATTTACTTTGCTCGGGTGTCTAAGCATCTCGTGTCATTATAGACCTTTTTTACTCCCTTGATAAACTATCTCGGATCCCTTTGACTGCCATACACATCGTTGGTCATAATGTATTGTTAGTCATACTTTTTCTTGTCATAACTTCTTTCAGGCTGAAGTTACAGTTTTAAATAAATGTTTATCGTGTAGATTAGTTAGGTTAGTTTTATAAAAATCCTGAAAAAATAACCGTGTTCTGAGAAAAATGCATTATGACTTGAGAAAATTATAACTTAAAATACATTATGACCAAAAATAATTATGGCAGTCAATAGAGACCCAAACTATCTACTATTAAGGTAAGCAGAAAGAAATTGAAAAACCACCATTAAATATTCCGTGTTTGTTTCAAAGTTAAGTTTATAAAAGTGTTTATTGTTCTATATAAATCCCTATGTTTATTATAGCCTAGACTCGGTCCATTGATATTGCGATATTGTCCCCTGATATTTTTATATTGAATTTCATATCAAAATCAAACAACTTCCCTAGATTTATTAATTCATGTACCGATGTATTTGTATAGTAAACTAGCGACCCGCCCTCGCTTCGCTTCGGTTTATTTGAGTTTTCTATAACACACGTACATAAAACAAAATTTATTATACATAAAAACCTTCCTCTTGAATCACTCTATCTAATAAAAAAAACCGCATCAAAATCCGTTGCGTAGTTTTAAAGATCTAAGCATACATAGGGACAGACAGCGGGAAGCGACTTTGTTTTATACTATGTAGTGATTAGTGTTAAGCCATCCGTCACTCTAATAAGTAATAGCGTAGGACTTATACTTGGACCTGGTAAATGTACCAGATGGACCCCACGTGACAGGCCGAGCCTAGTGTGGTGGTCATGGGCAACGTATGTGAATTTAAGTTTTGTGGCAAATAAACAATTTTTTTTTTTTTTTTTTTTTTATTTTAGATTAGCAACCGTATTGGTAGGTACGTAGGTATGTTAAGCTGATATTACTCACCTATTACACATATAACCTCACACAATAGCTCAAGTTAAAATCAAATATTTTTCACACAAAAAACACAGATTCAACGCGGAGGTGACCGCATCCTCCGACGCACACTCGCTCACTGCATCGTAAGTTCACAAACTAAGTAAATAAGTCATGACTTCATTCACGATACATATCGGCTTAATTACAATGTAGGAAAGGCTATTTTGTAGCGAAGGTGTCAAGTTAGGTAAGTAACCTAGATTGGCCACGGTAAGGTAATTTTGAACTCTCGTGATTCATATACGTTTTTTAACGTCGATATTTTAGGGCGGATCACTTCGTTTACCCGAATTTCATTTGCCATAATTGTGTCACTTGCCATAATGTTAATTTGCCATAAAGGCATTTTTTTCTGAAACTGTAAACCTTTCAGGTAATTTTTACATGCCATCGTACATCAATAGCCCAATGGGTTAGGTTAGGTTTGTTTTATAACAATTCTGAATAGTTCACGATTTCAGAAAAAATGCCTTTATGGCAAGTGATAGAATTATGGCAAATGACTTTCGGGCAAACGACAGAGAACCATTTTAGGGTCCCGTATAACAAGGGTGCTAACAGGGCTCTATTACTAAGGTCCGCCCTCCGTCTATTTGTAACAGGGTTGCATCTTTTGTAATTGCTAGACACTCGAAATTATCACAGAGGGAGTAGGTAAATATTAACTATGGCCGCTATAACCCAAAATAATAAACATGGGTCCACATATAAGAAATGTGTTTTTTTCTCCGTATTTTCCTCGATCTTAAATTTTGTTCGGTGGTACGGAACCCTTCGTGTGCGAATCCGACTTGCACTTGGCCGGTTTGAGATTACAGATGAGGTACTGTATATTAAGAGTGCATAACGATACCTTAGTTCACAAGCGTACTAAATGATTTTCTTTGCCAGTAAAGTTACGAACTTATTATTTGTGCAAAAACATACTAATTGTAATAACTTTTCAAATGTAATTAGTACAATTGTGAACTAAAGTATCGATACGAGCGTTCTTTTTCTTTTTTTTGCTCGTAATTACTCTATTGACATAATTATTGATAGCCATAATATTCATATCGCTGACCCGTAAACTTTACAGAACTTCTTACATATCTTACGTGTAGATAAGCATAAGTTAAGGTTTGATTGATAAAAAGCCTGAAAAAGTAAAGTTTATTTAATGATGACCTAATTTACATTATGACTAAAAATAATTATGGCAGATGATACAGTCCCGTATAAATTATATCTACC
This sequence comes from Acleris laterana, assembly GCA_963966035.1. Taxonomy (NCBI): domain Eukaryota; kingdom Metazoa; phylum Arthropoda; class Insecta; order Lepidoptera; family Tortricidae; genus Acleris; species Acleris laterana. The sequence continues at coordinate 2,793,834 of OZ014463.1, read as the reverse complement.
CCCATCTCAGGCTCCAGCTGAAAACCAGTGCTGAGGCTCTGCCCAGCTGCAAGGTGAGCTACTCGTAGTTGGCCTTTACGGCTTAAGCATAGTACATTTCTTTTTTTTCTATTCTCGTAATAGTTTATGTTAATTCATTATACATAACCGAATAAATGTTTCTTTCTTTCATACTTAACATTTGCCAAATCCAACGGTCAGATTTAAAAATAAACATACAACGTACAAGTATTTAAATACATACTCGAGATATTCCGCTCGAGCAGCCGATGTATTGACGTGGGATGAACTCGATCGGTTCACCGATATATTTAATTCTATCAAATTCTCGGCGTCGGCGTCGATCAAACAACCGTTCGAGATTATGTCGCCCGCGTGAGAAATGTAGCGTGGTAACAACATTGTTATTGCAATGTGGATCTGCGACCAGCGTTCCAAAAATTCATTTTTTTATATTATTGTTCCAGTTAAATCAGTTGAGTAGTATTAATTTTGATAGGTAGGTATAAGTTTGTTTAGTTAAAACCAAAGTGTTTGCGGAAAAATGAGTCAAATATGCGGAAGAAATACAAAGGATAAATCCGTATTGTGTTTATTTATATTACATGCGAATAATTTTCCATAACTAGTAATCGTTTACTTTTTGACACTATTCACATGTTATTCAAAGCGCTGAGTTTAAGGAAACACTTAGCAGCATGGCCGATAAGACTCGAAGTCGTGTTCAAACTGGAAAGTGTTAACTTACTTTTTAATGGCATAGAGAAGAAAACGAGCACATAGGCACTGATGAAGTGGAAGCTGAAACTGCATTCTGCAATCCAAAGACTGCAAAAGCGTTGCCAACCCTGAGGACTAAGATGGAATGCCTCTATGCTAGTAATTTCACCGGTTGTCATCCCCACACTGGAACACAACAATGTGAACACTGCTGCTTGGCGGTAGGCTTATCCTTTATAAGATGGTGGTAGCGACCAATAAGAGCTGCTTAAATTTCTGCAGTATGATTACAATTTCGAAGCCAGTTGCTTAATAAAAAGTAGAATAGAGACTGTCTCGAGTAGGTATAAGTACTCCTAGTACTTTAGTGAGTTTCGCGTGTTGGCGATCGCCCCCCGTGAGTCAGCGCGGGCGCAAGTTAAATAAAGCCTGCGCGCATGAATAACTCTTTGATTCCACCAAACTGTTTAAACTTACTATTAGAGACTGCTAGTCAAGGCTGATACAGTTTAGGCGTTAACCACAAGTGTGAAAGCGATAATAAAGTTGATTTTTAAGGTCCCGCCCATATTACAAGGGCATGGGAATAACATTGGATCCAATCTGAAACTGTTATCTCCTTCAAAATTCAAAATTCAAATTCAAATCATTTATTCTGTAAGTAGGCCCTGTAGGCACTTTTACAAGTCTGAGTCTACCAGCGCTTCCAAAGAGACCACTGTTGAGAAGAAGCGCCGCAAGAAACTCAACAGTAAGCCATTTTTTTTAAATAAATCACTTATTACAATACTAAACTTAAGCTACATAATTTAAATGTCACAGAGATGTACAGGTCCCAGTAGTAATATTCTAATTCTAGTTTTAATTTATGTTGTTCACTCCCGTTAAGGTGTATTTCCGCTTATTTAGAGTTATTTAAAAACACTCCCATATTAAATATCACACGCGGGGCCAATGTTCGGTGAAACGGTATTTTTGAACCCCCAGACGCAAAAAGAGGGGTGGTATAATGTTCCGTCATGTTAAATCCGCCACTTTTAGTGGTGTCAAAGGAACAGTTTGCATGGAGATTTATTTATATGAAGTACCTACTAACCTGTGACGTCATGAGTGTCTTTTATCGAATACCAAACTCTATGGTTTTTATGATGTATTAAAAGATCGTCAAAAACACAAAAATAACCTGTTTAAATAATTTCTTGTATTTATAAGGTCATTTCGTACCGTAGCAGAGCAAAATTGTTAAGTAATCTATAATAAGAACTACTTTAACTGTCTGGGTCCCAAATATTACAATACTCAGTATTCAGATATTCGTAAATATTCATCTTTATTTAATTGTTTACGAATTGGTGGCTCTTGCAGTGGAGACCATGGAACCGTGGGACCCGGCAGCTGAATATGAAAAGCTTCATTAAGGCCCTGTCAACCCTGTCATCCCCGCTCAGACGCCTCTGGAGATCCTAGAGGATCCTGGTGCTTACCCCTCCCAAAGGATTGGAGCTAGCTATCCAGAGAGGAAATGCAGCCTGTGTCATAGGGACAATGCCGTGGGCGGACCTGCTAGAGGAGGTGTTCTTTTTATAGTGTTTTCGAAATATTATTTTTATCTTTTATTATTTAAGTATTTATAGGTGAAAAACTTAAGTAAGTCACCTGTTCTATGTAGTTGTGTACAGTTTGCAAAAAAAACGCATAAGCGTAATTAATTATATAAATATTGAATAGGAGTTGTACATATTAACAACATACTGCACATTTTTTTTACCTCAATCACTCGCCAGTTTGTCATCCTCATTTTTATCAGTGGACTGTACGCAGAAACATTTAATTTGAATACATACTTTCAAATTATTTTAATGTTTTGAGAACCTGTTTTTTCGGTACACCAGATATTTTAATGAAAAATTGTTTTGGTGTTGCTAAACCATTTGAGTCTTTATCGCAAACCTCTTGGAAATGTTTGTACAAATTACACAAAACTCTTTTCGTTTGAATATGCAGTGGTCGTCCCCTACCAAATTCAGGAAATAGTGCCAATTTAATTTGCCAAGCTGAATTCAAAAACGATGTTTTAAAATTTACTTTTATTTTAATTTAAGTACATTTCGGTTTTATTGTAACGGTAAGTTATATAAATTAAAAGATCTAAAACATGTTTAAGCAGTGCCCAAAAGTCTAAAGTTAAAAAGCTCTTTCATCGTTCAATGCCATTCATTTACAACCAATTCCTATTCATCCATTGAAAGCCAGACACGATTCTCTTTATTCTAAACCTTTTTCTCTTCAAAGCTTTGCATACGGCACGGATAATAAATGTCTGACGTAATGCTGACATCAGTGACCGTCGAACGTGACGTCACGTTGCAAAAAAGAGGTGCATGACCTCACCAGTGTGCTGTAATAGTCTGTGGTAAATGACAAAAGCCGTGACAGTTGAAATGTTAAGGTACTTACTAAAAAGGAATAAATATTATTATTCACATATTTTAACAATAGGTTGGCGTTTTTGTCTATAACGTGAACTATTAATAATGTAGATTAAGAATAAGTAGAATACATTTTGAATGATTACTGCAATAAGTGTAATACCTCATACATCTTATTGCTAAAATTGTGATAATGTGCATTAACTTAAAATAAGGATATTTAAATAGTTAGCCCTCTCGTCTTACTGTGCCCTTGCAGGGGCGTCTGTAGTTCCATCTAATGTAAACGAAATGTGACACGCAATAAATAATTTTGAATTGGAATTTGAATTTGATTTTCGCAAACCACATTCCTTTTTTTCTTCAAAGTAGAGCTTCTGATGGAATGAGCTCACCATCGCCCTTTGATGTCAACAATAGCCACGGTGCAGCCAAGTCGCTGCCTTTTGAGAATGTTCTTTCTCAAGCATCTCTCTTAGGGCTTAAATCTCAAGGAAAACTGGCAAATTTTCGATTCCTTGTTTGAATTTTGACAATAAGTTGAGTTAGAGTGGTATTCAACTTGTCCGAGATCTTTGTCCAATGTGTATATGCGTGTCACAGTTTGTTTAAAAAAATGCGAGACGCAATGCACATTGGACAAAGATCTTGCTTGAACAAGTGGAATACCATCCTTAACTACTGATCAAACAACAGGCCCTTAGTAAAGCAGGCCAAAACAATTTTGACGTGACAGATGAAATTATAATACGGTATTTGACAAAAGTCAAATCAGCTTCATTTTATGAAACATCAAAAACGCTCCGTTTCTATGGAATTAATAGGGATTACTGTCTTGTGACGTCACAATCAAACAGCGTCCTTATTGTTGGATTAATGAATTTAAAAATCTTAAAATAGCAAACATTAATAAAAAAATTGATATTTTCCTAGTATATTTATAATGTTTATCTGTTGTTAATGAAAAACCAATTTAATTTCACTGTTGTGAAGCCCTATTATGAAGATGGTGAAGAATTTTCCATACAAAATACATTTCCTGCTTCGTAACGTAGACCTAGTTTTTCATAATATCTACAACATATTCAAAAATCGTGGATATCGGACGGGATTCGGGAATAGTTATTGTTCAACAAGAGAGCAAAGTTGGTTTTTGCTGCGAGTGATGATTTTGAATCCCGAGTAAGCGAAGGATTCTATTATTGAATCACGAGCGTAGCGAGTGATTCTAGGTTAGAATCCTGAGCGTAGCGAGGGATTCAAAGATACGAGACGTAAAAAACTTTGGTCTCGTGTGAGACATACAACTTTTCACCTCAGCAGCGAGAACAACACAGCGTGAAGCTGGTAGGGCCAACGCAGGTCTTCCGTTGTGACCATTTGGTGAATACACGACTAAATAACGACACGATCGCATATGCATCAATCACAAGCATTTTTGCAAAATACTAATAAAATAAAAAGTGGAAAAAATAAACATGAAACAGATAAAACCTGTCACTCAACTTGATAATGCCGTAGTGCAAACACAACTTTATACAGCTTTAAGTAGTCTGTGGCTTTAAAAAAAACCTAACTAGGCCTTGTCTATGGCTATTGGCTATGGCGGACAAATTAACAAAAATTACATCGTCATTTACATTACATTACGTTTTTTTTTTAAGTACAATAATCCCGCTATTTTTGAAATGCGTTCTGAAACTGCCCCCGCGGTTTATGTCACGAAATTAAAGATTGTTAAAACGATAACAAAATTATGTAGATACATAACTTCTTATTTTTCATTAATTTTGTCTTCAAAACATTAAATAAAAAAAATGATTGTACCTACTGTATAAAATAGTTATAATAAACACATTTCAAAGTTTAACAGATAGTTTTATTTGCAATTTTACGGTTATGTGTGCATCCGAACGTGCGTTTCTTTTTGGGCCTACTATGTGTGGAATTTGAAAATCGAACTTCGAATCAAGTTGTTTCTATCTCTCGCTTTTTTCCTATCGAAGTGAAAGTGACAGAACAAAGTGAAGTTCAATTTTTTCGAATGTTGTGAGTAGCCCCAGCACTGCTCACGGCATTTAAATTTTTTTATTAAAAAGCTACTTTGCCTCTCGCTCGCAGCAAAATTGAATTTTGCTCACTGTTTTTAAGCAGCAAAACCTGCTTGTTTGAGCTGCTGAGGTGAAAAGAATATTATTATATTATGTTATCGGCCGAAGCTAAATTTATATGGTTTTTTTGACAACTAAGCGATTTAAATGTCCCTTCGCAATCCTCTTACGCACCTGATTTCGGGTAAAAATTGGGTCATGTTTCCAATTTTAATCTGATTTACCCTTTCCTGCCAACCTATTATATAGTACAAAACATACTTATAACAGCTATTTCTATACTAACTCCAACGTACACAAACTTCTGCACAGCTCAGTTATAACAGTTATTAACAGAACTTGGCGCAAATCACGAAAATAAGTAATAAAACTTTATACGTGTTTAATGGCGGCGATAAACGTACGTACGGCGCAGTAGGGAGTGGAAAGCAATAGGCCTAGCCAAGATTTAAACAATGCCAGCGTTGTTTTCTATCGACTAGCAATGTATGGAGTTGACATTAAGCGGTCGACACGATCTGCCATCAGCTTCCGTCAGTCTTTGATCTGTTATCGTATTGTCAACATTATAAACAAGTAAAAACACAATTTATGGGATACGTAACAAACTTTAATAACAATTACCCTTTGAGTAGTCAGCTTAACGGGAAAATGTGGCCACTTTTTTCCGTTAAGTTGATAACTCGAAGGTGAATTGTTATCAAACTATGTAATATACCCTATAAGTGGTGTTTTCATTTCTAGTACAAAAACCTACCGACCAATTTCAAGACAATACTTTAGTTAATTAGAAAACATAATAATACTAATGAGGCACTGGACCTCCGACATACGCTCGGCGCAGTCTTAACACTTGTCTAAATTACTTTTCTGCTATAGGTGCCACGGGTCTGAGTCCCATACACATTTTGCAATAAGGATAATGTTTTAGATAATCCAATATTCACAGAATCCTTGTCATTTAGCATAATTGCTGTAGGACATGACATTCAGTCGAAACATGTCCGAATTACCCTCACCTTTCCAAGAGGTTGGCAATTTGCGTTAAAACATTAAGACTTTAGAGTCAAGGAGACCCTTTCGATTGACCGCCACAGAAAACAAATGCAACTTTGTTTAAGTGTAGCAATATTAAGGTACTTGAAACAAAAACGAAACGATTTAAATAAAACATTCGTATTTGCCACAAAGGGCTGCATTCTCTTCAAAGCACTCTCATTCTTCTCCCGATTTAGTAACGAATGACGAGCAAGAAGGATGGAGCTCCCGAACTTTTGAATTTAGGTCTCTGTGGTTACCATCTAACGCCTCTATTCCTATTAATTTTTGCTCAACAATTACTTTAAATATTGTTAACCTTACCATCAAATGTGATGTAAAATCAAAATAAGAATGCAAAAAATTAGGACGCTGTTCGAAATGAAATTGGCCACATGATCCAAGTTTTTGCCAACATAATATGATGCTTAAAGTAATGGTAGACACTTGAGTGAGACCATTGTAGTTTTACCTCGTCAAACTCGTTTTTGTTAAGCTATATCTAAGCGGCAGCGTAAGCGAGAAAAATATCCTTAACGAAGTCTTACTGTGGCAACATTTGTGTGTTCGTGCCGCGGGTTTTACCGGGGACCATCGTGTGTCCTGAGAGTCCTAACTTCTGGGCATATTGTGTCGTGTTCCGGCAAATCCCGCTCGAGGCAGCCTGCCAGCAGCCACCACGACGTGGCAACTCAGGACCACGCTCCTCTCGCCTTTGCGTTAGTTTTAAGTTTTATATTGTTGTTTATGTTACTCTGTGAGTTATGGGCCTTGTGAATTTTGAGCTGTCAAACTGGTTCGCCTAAACGAAAATGTTACTTTAGAGAGTTAAATGTAGGTGTGGTGATGTACATTTGTGAGATAATCTCGAAAAATACAAGCCTATGTCATGTTAGTATGTTAACCACAAGAATTTTATCCTTGTACGAGGTTGTTTAAATTAATGTACACAATTTACCTGTTTCTTTTTATTACAGTACCTAAAATGTTTTTATCATACTTTTGGTCAACGAGTCCGACTCACAACTAGGAGGATTTCTATTCAAGTATCTACTATAGGTACATATAAGTATTTATATTGTAGCGCTTGCCCATAGTACAGTCAACAACCTTAATTGGACCAAGATGGCTGACCAGAGGAGCTATCGCCTAACGAACTCGCATTTGCAATGGTTTTTCATTTTGAAAATCGAAGGCTTGCTTGCATACTTTGAAGCTAATTGCGATTGCGAGTGCGTTAGGCAATAGCTCCTCTGATTCCAGATTCAACGTCTCACAAGTTGGACAACGTGGTGAGGAGCGCAGAAGACTGGAATCAATGGCGGAAGAACATCCACGTCCTGACGACTTCCGCCAACCACGATCATTGTCATGATGGACAATGATAAGGAGGATTCATTTTATTTTATTTTCAATGTACTCGTACAGTCGCGGAACGAAAAGGCTGATCAACTTCCATTTCTATTTTAATGCCCAAAAGTGTAAAAAATTATAAGTATGTACCGCGAGTGACTATATATACGTACAAATAAAAGTTCTTTATTTTTAACACCAAGTTACATATCACGTTATAAAGCGTCACTTAAGAATACATACTCCATAATAATATTATAAATGCGAAAGTGTGTCTGTCTGTCTGTTACCTCTTCACGCTTAAACCGCTGAACCGATTTGGGTGAAATTTGGTGCAAAGATAGTTTGAATCCTGGGAAAGGACATAGGATAGTTTTTTTCCCGAAATTCATCCCCTAAGGGGGTGATACAGAGGGTGAAAATTTGTATAGATCTACGATATAAATCAGTTCCACGCGGACGGAGTCGCGGGCAGAAGCTAGATAATAATAAAGCCTATAACATAATAATGTTGTGTTAAAATATGCGTCATATCACAAATAGGAAAAAAAATTGCATTTTTAAAATTCCGTGTCGCATATCATGTCATTGACTATCCGCGCCGCCGTAAAACCCCTCTTACACGGAGTGACACCGTTATTGACATGCAAATTACAGGGACGCGACGACGAGCGGCGCGAGGGGGCCGGAGACCGAAGGGCACTTCGTATAAGCTGTCCTTTGTACGACTTATTGATTTACCAATCAATAGTCGTTAGTTAAATGCTTTCTTGAATGGGTCCAAAAGGTATTACGATTTTTTAGACGTGGTTATAATTTAAGTTTCTTTATATGATTTTAACCAACGACCCGTCCTTGCGTTGCATAGGTTTATGTATGTGAGTTCTCTGTAACACCCGTATATAAAGCTTCCTCTTGAATCACTTTATCTATGGTTGAAAAGCGCATTAAAATCCGTTGCGTAGTTTGAAAGATAACAGACGGCGGGAAGTGACTTTGTTTCATACTTTGTCATAAAGACTAGCGAGCCGCCCTTGCTTAACTTCTATATTAATCAAAATAAAATATAGCTTATATATATGTAGGAATAATTCACGGATAAGTAATGTATCTACACTAACAGTACCTCGACGAAAATGTTAAGCACTCGTTTGAAGTTAGACATATCCTATAATCTGCGGTTTGAAGCGTAATAAACTTCAAACTGAACCACAGACTGAACATAGAATGAAAAAAATTACATTCACAATGACAATGTTCTTAGTGTGCTCAGTATGTACTGGGTGAATTTATTAAAATTAATAATGAGTGTCTTTAGCCTGTAGTTAGAATAACAGTAAATGATTGTACTGTCTTTTGTTTTAGATCCTCACATGAATCGTCGTCTACGCATCTACCGAACAATTGCTAAAAGAATTACGTGTCTCCTTGAACCTTGACATTGGCGGAATCATCGATAGTCTCGATTGATTTAGTGTGCTCAACATCATTATTGGGTGACTGTAGCTTTCTATTCGTATTTTTTTTTTGGTTAAGTTCCAGAAATTCTTTCTACCTACACAAGTTTACTTCTTTACAATACTGTCCTTTGAGTTAGTCCACCTTACCAAAGTTAAGCCAGAAACATCAAACTTAAATTATTTTAGACAAAACTTTTGCCCGCGACTCCATCCGCTATTGATTAATGATATTACTCTTTGTATTGAAGTAATCGGAGAGGTATTAGGTCAGTAAATAATTGTACATAAAGTAAACGTCAACCCACTTTTGATCCATTTCTAAATTCAGTCCACAAAAGAAATATCCCTAGTCTAGTGTGTATAGTTATTTAATGACTAGGTATTAACTTGGTTATGGTTCTTTGACGGCCTCTTTTTATTGACGACATTTTGGCGTCGAATCTAGTGATCCAATCCTTAATATTGGAAGTCGTACCTATACCTTTAATATGTAACGTCGGGGTGATTATTTTTAGGTGTATTGTTATGTTTTAAACCCAATGATCAATAATGTAGCGTATTTTTAACCATGGCCATGTTCATTTTTCTCTTTTTATACTTTTCGGCTGTGACAAATGACATAGATGTAATATCAGTCAGTCAAAATAGACATGTGACATAAAAATCCATTAAATTACATTGCCGGTCATGATTCAGTGATAGATACATAGAATTAATACCTCTTTTGGCTTGGATTAAAGTACCTACATATTATGGTGGCTATAATCGATAGGGTGCCAACAATATGACTGTTTAGGCTTCTTGCTAGCTGCTTGTATTAGTGTTTGTCTAAAGTTCCGTGCCCCTAGACTAACCGGTCGAACGGTCGCATCGAGTACTTATACTCACTCCATAGGTACATTACCTACATTGGAAAAAATTGCACAAATCTTGGGTTACTTTCCGGGTCTCATTTCGCATTTTATTCACATCACATTATCACCTAAGATGTATTATATAAGATGTATATATATCTTAATACTAATTACATTTTAAACCACATCAAACCATAAACCTATTTTTTTAAATAGATCATTAGTATCCGATCATACTAAATATCATAATTTGTCAGAATTTTCATTATTTCGAATGCTACTTTAGATTAAATGCATAATTCAATTGCTTCACGTAAGTTAAGTTAGGTTTGATTTATAACTAATATCAAAAATTAAATCTTCTTTCAAGAGTCATGTCATGACATTGCATTCGGAATTATGGAAAGTCAGAATTTTGATTTATGACTCTTTGGATTAATGCAGCATACCTACAATTTATGCAGCGCTCAACAACGCATTTTATACAAATATGGAAATATTTTTAAAATTACACATTAAAATGCTACAGTATGCTCTACCCCGAACAGGTGATGATCTCAAGTCCTCGACTCAAGGTCAGGGCCGCTCTATAGAACCAGTCCGTCAGGTTTGAACCCTCTTACGTAAACACTCCGGCGGCGCCACCTTTCGAATACTTACTGACGGCTGTTGAAATGAAATTATATTGATTTGTCGCTAATTTTAAGTAAGAATATGGAGAAAAAGAGCAAACAAACATAGTTTTAATCAGGATACATTTACGACTACCTTTTTCCTTTTATTTTGCATAGTTCTGACGGGTTGATATCTTTTGAATAAGTATAAAAAGTTAAAGGTTATTAAATGTCAAAGAAAAACACGAATAACAAGCCATTTTTTTTATCTTACAGTCGATAAGCCGAGCTGTTAGTAGATTTTGTTAAGGAATAAAATGTATGATACTGCAGCTTATTTATGTTAGAATAAAAAACAAATTAACGTTTAAAAAACATTTTTAGTATTATTTATTCAACTAAATACAAGTTTGATACATATTGTAAGGCATACATAATACTTATTTTAGTATAGCTAAAACATTGTTCTTCATTTGGGACATCTCCGTCAGTCCAAAGTTTAACAAAATAAAAAAAAAACAAAAAACGAACTATACGTTTACTTCCAGTAATAACACGTTTTCCTTACAACTACAAAAACAAAACACCTACCCAGTCTTCTGAATGACGTAGCTAATGTCAAATCAAGCTATAAGTGCGAAATTCGCCATCAATTACACACAAGTTCTATATTAATCCCTCGTTCAATAAACTAATACATTTGACCGCCTTTATCAAATATTACGCGCTTAAAAGTCCGTTTACACTGGTCCACATAAACTAACCTAAAGCGAGATGTCTATCTTAAGATACGTCAAATATCAATCCTCATCCCTGACGTATCTTTTCTTTAGACGGGCGTCTTACCTTAGTTTAGTTTATTAATACAACCTTAAGTTCCCTACTTGGCTAAGGATGATCCATTCTTCGAGTAGCTCTCCTTCACAATGCGCGCCATCAGGTGCCTGACGCCAACTTTGAACCTCCTGTTCTGCCCAGGCGTCATACCTTTCAAGTCTGGTACACAATCCAGAAAGCTATCATCCAATTGAATACTATTAACTTCTTTTGGCGTTTTTATCGTAGTCAAATTCGATAATTGCTCAGAGGATTGTATTTGGCGTAATTTAGACTGTGGATTCTGGTTAGTGACCGTGTTTATCGCCTTCTTAACAGTTTTTGTCTTAGTTTTTTGTAGAGATATAACTTTGTCTAAGAATTTCAAGTGCCGTGCGAGGTAGTATGTCAGAACGTAGCCTTTGGGACTGGGGTTCCGAGAATGTTTCATTTTGGAATGTTTCGAGTATCTCGATTTAATGACCTTCCAACGTTGCTTGCAGTCGGTCGCTGAAAGGGAGCGCGTGTCAATAATTTAATGGCGCTGTGTTCGTAAATTATTAAATACGAATCGACTAAGTTCGATTGTTTTACTAACAGTAAAATAATGACTAAACTAGCTTTTGCAACCGCTTAGCACTTGATTATTTCTATGAAGCCCTTTCGTTGAAAACAAAAACATTTTTCGGTGTTAAACGGGATTTATATTGCTGGATCGGACTCCAAGATACTAGAACACTAAAACAGTTTGTAACATAAGATACGGTCTGGAGACTTGGATCACTACACAAAATGTATTTTCACCTCAACACATCAAAGCGGCAGGCCGACTAAATAAACTTGAAAATAACTTACCAGTTCCACTCAATCTATTAGCAATGGCTTCCCAAATTCTGTTCTTAACTTTTCTATTGCGGTGAAATGATCGATCAGGATCATATAAAGCGGGGAACCTTCTTACCAAATTACAAAGTAATACGTTAAACTGTACGTCATCCCTCATTTTTAGGTTATATTTTATAACATTCGCCCTTTTCTGCGCGTTGTTTTTCAACTGATTCGACTACCTATAATTAGGTACTACTGTTTACTTTTTAAAGTCCATATCCACTATTCATGTTTTTGCTAATTTCTAAACTATAGTTATTGTGACTGTGATCTGCGAGATAGATACGACAATCGTTTTTCTCCTCCTACCCTCAAGCTACCGAAGTACCCACGCCATACGCGGGTACCTAATTTTAATACTGAAATGTTTTTGTTTGTAATATTTTTTTACTAAAGAATTAGGCCCGGAGTTTTGGCATTTTAGCCAACTGAACATAAGTATCTGTGTTTATAAACGACCAGGACATTTTTATGTTTTCTTTTATTACGTTCATAGGTTATTTAATACCTATACTATTTTATTTTTTACTTATTCTAAGGAGAACCGATTAGTTTCCCGAACTTCTGTAAAAAAGATATTGAAATGTTAGAATATTACGTATAAATAATTAAATTATTTTTGTTGTAAATAAGCCTTTTCCCTCGACCTTTTCATGATTGATTAAATGTAATCATTGCAGGAAAGGCCAATATAAACATATCAAGAATTCAAAAAAAAAAAAAAATCAAAAGTTTCTGGTTACGGTATGAACAGTGGGCAATAACAAATTTAGTTTTATAGACCATGATGAGGTAGGCTGGCGACATTGGGAGCCGTTGTATTCCGTAATGTCATCATAAAGCTGGATTCACATGAGAATTTGTACCAATTTACACGATGCAATAACTATTACATACAGCTCATATTTAATCACATGAAATTGTGATATACCTAATCCTAACTGCCCTCTTTTTAACCCCCGACATAAAAGAAGGGTGTTATAAGTTAAACCGTATGTATATGAGTATCTGTGTATCTGTATTATGTGTGTCTGAGCCCTTACTTTGAAAATCGAATTTAGAAGTTACGTTAGCTCCATCCCTTTCTCTCGATTTAGTCTTGGGTGACGAGTGACAGGGACTCAGCACCCGAAGTTTCAAATTTAGTGTTTCGTGGTAACCATGTGTCGTATGATGAACCGATTTGGAGATTTTTTCTAATAGGAAAAACTAACGCCATCTATGAAAGAAGTGACTAACTAGCCGATTTAGTGTTTCGTGGTAACTATCCTGTGTGTCGTATGATGAACCGATTTGGAGATTTTTCTAATAGGAAAAACTAACGCCATCTATGAAAGAAGTGACTAACTAGCCAACCCTATTATTTTTTCGCAATGCGGAAGTATGAAACAAGGCGAATATCTAGAATTTAGTCCGCCCGGTCGTTATGTTGGCCGCCCTGTTGCGTCACAGGAGGAACGACCTAGTTTCGGAAGAATTGCGAATAGCTTAGCTTTAGCTGCATTTTCACACTGAAAATATTTGCGCAAAGAATATTTCCCTACTTGGGGGATTGCACAGACGACTTATGGTGCGTTCCATTGCAAACCGGGGATAGAGTTGTGACGGCTCGTTAAAATTTGACATATTTTGTACGTAGCAAATGTCAAATTTGAACGAGACGTCACAACTCTACTCACGGTTTTGAATATGGACGTTGTTATGCAAAAATAAGTATGTCATCCCACAATTATTTAGGATTTGTTCCTGATTCGTCATATTCCAAATTGGTCATCTTCCAAACTCGACAATTTCCTAACTGGTCATATTCCTGATTCGTCATATTCCAAACTCGTCATTGTACCTACAGTCAAATTAAATCGCGAACACGTGCTTACAGGAATAATAAGTATAACTTAGGACTTTAGGTCAGATTGTACTTAGTAGTTATACTTTATACTACGGCTATTAGACAATAATTTACTTAAGGCGGAGTCCAAAAGAATTGGCAAAAAATGGAAACAAATTTGTAATACTTGACAAATAATCTTAATGTTTTCGTCAAAATTGTTATATTATAACTAAAAAAAAGTTATATATCGAATTATTTATAGAACAGATATTTTAACCCAAATGGGCTAGCAATTAAATATGTAAGCTGCTGCCTCGAACAAAAAAAAACCCACCAAAATTATTTAGCAATAAAATGTCACCCAGGACGATAGGTATTGAGGGTTGACACTTTATTGCTAAATAGTTGTGGATTGACACATTACTTCGCTGCTTAAATGCAAAAGTGCCACAAAACAAAAAATATATACTTTGATTTAAAACTTAAATTTAATGTTAAGGTACCTAAGAAAGACTATAAGTAAAATAAAATCTTATAAGTAAATAATATAAGGCTAGTTTTAGATAAGTTTTGCGATGCCCTTGCAGGGTTCACGTTTTTTTTAACTGTGCATTTATTGTAAGAACTTTTATCACTACGTGAGTGCAATAAAACATTTTGAATTTGAATTTGAATTTTTAAAGTAGGTATAGCATTCCGAATTTAAATGCAACACAAACACATTTTGATTTGTGGCTCTTTTGCATTTAAGCAACGACTTATTGCGTAACAGCGTCCATATAGGAACGCACCATTAATAAATACTTGTAATAAGTAAATCACTTTGGGTTAACTGTCTTCTGGCCGTTCTCAGAGCTCTTAATGACAATAAGTGCTTCCTCTGTGACGATTTTTCATACACTAGTTTTGAAAATGGAACGACTTCATTGTTTTTTTTATGACAAAAATAAAGTAAACGAGCGCACAGGTCACCTGATGGCAAGGATCTGAGACTTATAGACATTTGCATTGCAACTACAATCACTAGTCTGCAAATGCATTGCCAACCCGTCGATTTTCGCTTATCGCTAACTTAAACGTTAAGTTTCATTGGTCGATTCCTTGTAGCAATCCATTGACGAGTTGTTTTAGCATTAGAAAGCCGGGAGCTATTGCAGCGACGCAATGTATCACGAGAAGAAACTGATATCGAGCCTTTTTGAATGTTGACAAGGCCCCGGGAGGCCAGCCAAGTAAGCCAACATCGCGTCTTCCGGCCCGTGGTCGCCATTCCAGAACCTCTACGCCCCAGTGACCATCTGTTCCACTACCACGTGCCCCGCCCACTTAAGGTTTGCAATTTTTCTATTACTATTTTTAGTATTCTGTACCCATACCATGAGTTACAATTACCGTACTCGCTAGCGAGTCGAATGCTTTGTCCTTCGCACTGTATAGGAATACGGCGAGGTCTGCGAGAGACAGAGCATTAGACTCGCTAGCGAGTAGGGTAATTGTAACTCATGGTAAGGGTACTGTAACCAAAGGGTGCAAGGGGGCAGGGTTGTCACATGATTTCATGAATCGTCAAAGTAGACAGTTGAAATTTACACAGAATGTATATTTCTATTGGTGCTATAGCAAAACTTCAATTAAATTAGTAAATTAAAAGGGGCACCCATACAAGAATGCAGCGGAATACTTCGTGTGCCAGTCTGACTAAGGGTATCCCCAGACCTATCGACGCGGAATCGGCTTGAGCCGATAAGAATAAGTTTTATGTCCACGCAATAAGATCGAAAACGACGTCGTTCCGTTCGCAACGCCGAGCCGAGCCGAGCGATACCATTTTCATTCTTACTGCACGGACATAAAAAAAATTCTTACCGGCTCAAGCCGATTTCGCGTCGATAGGTCTGGGGAGACCCTCATACTGTCTTTTGCACAAAAGATCCCAGGGTCGAAGTGTATCCGTAAGGGCCTGGACACATGTCGCCGGTACGGTGCCGTCTACGGTGTCACGGCGCGGCGCCGCGAATTTACAGTACAAGTTTCTATGGTGCCACAAACGGCGCCGCGCCGTGACACCGTAGACGGCACCGTACCGGCGACATGTGTCCAGGCCCTAAGGACCCCACCAATAAGCTGCCAAACCAAAGAAGTTGGCCAACTGCGTAGCCATTAGGTATATAAGCATTTTACATTTAATCTGATTATTAATAGAGTGTAGAATGGTTTGACTACTACATTGCAGTTAACCGCCTTTTTCGGTAGGACGGCAGTAAGATAAAAGATAAGAATGTATAGGTGCTAGGTTTTGTACAACTCCTGTTTTCGTTTATCTTAATAATAGCGACCCGCCCTCGCTTCCCTTCGGTTTGTTAGTTTTCTGTGACCCCCGAACATAAACCAGAACCGTGAAAAATTATCTAACTCGTGGTGAAAACGGCATGAAAATCCGTTCAGTCGTTTTTGAGATCATCGCTAACATGCAGACAGACGCAGCGGAGTACTTTATTTTATAAAATGTAGTGATTTTTAAATCAACAGGAAATACTAGTCTTCAGTATGAATATTCATTCAAATTCAATTATTATTACAAAATAGTATAAATTTGGTTCATTAATTAATTTAATTAACAGTACAATCGGCGGGTAAAGGATAATTAAATTAGAGCTTACACGTTTTACGTTAATCAAATATTTAAACTATCAATGTTTTTAATTACAAAGTACCTTTTTATGTTTTTGCCATCACGTCAACTAGGTATTTAATAACTTAAATATATACGCACGGAATATATTAAAATGTATATATTTAACTTTTAATTTAATATATTTAGCAGGATAACTGAGCGCGCCGATAAATAGATAATTCATCAACGAATCGACACCCCTTTAATAGCTAACAATATTGAGTTTTTATTCAGTCAAACTGGTTCAACGGATAGTGATAAAAAAGATAAAAAAAGATAAAAGATGTTTATTCAGTAAGTAGGCCGCACGGGCACTTTTACACGTCAAAAATCTACCAGCGCTTCGCAAGAGACCACTGCTGAGAAGAAACGCCGCAAGAAACTCAACAGTTAGTCGTTTTTTAAATATAGGTACAATTTTAAAACTTAACCTAGCATTATATAAAACAATGAATCTAACATAAGATAAGAAATAAATGTATTCACGCGTAGTTGAGCAGGAAAATGTGCCAAAACTCTGAGTTTTCTCCAGAACTAATTGGTAGTAAGTAATAGAAAATAATTATGAAAAATTATACTTTATTATGATGGTGTAATACAACTACATAAAAAGTTTCGATACATTCTCCTACAGAAACCGTGTCCCCTAGACAATATACAATGTTTACATATTTCTTACGATGAAGTTATTATTAAGTTATTTGGGTGTTTAGTTTAGGCCAAGCACTTTTATCTGATAGATAGTCCTCGACCCTATAGTAAGCTTTAGACATCAGCGACTTTTTCAAGTAAGTTTTAAGTACTGGAAATGGTAACTTTAAAACTTCGTCAGGTAATTTATTATAGAAATGGATGCATTGACCTACAAATGATTTAAAAACCTTACGAACACGAAATTTTTTAGTAGCTATTTTATTTTTATTTCTTGTATTAAAATTATGTATATCACAATTCTTAATAAAAGAGTCCTGATTTTTAATGACATAAATAATATTCTCATAAATAAATTGTGAAGCTACTGTCAAAATACTAATTTCTTTAAATAGTAATCTTAAAGAATCACGGGAGTTTAGGTTATATATAGAACGGATGGCTCTTTTTTGTAACACGAATATAGTCTGTATGTCAGCAGCTTTTCCCCAAACCAGAATACCGTATGACATAACACTATGAAAATAACTATAATAAACTAAGCGAGCTGTCTCAACATTCGTAAGTTGCCTGATTTTCCTAACAGCATAAGCTGCAGAACTTAATTTACCTGCTAGTAAAGTGCTAGTGTTGCCAGATATGTATAAAATGAATAGTGATGAGAAAATGTCGATGTTTTAGTATCGACTTGACCTACATACCTATTTTCGAGATTCAAGTTAAAGACGTTTAAAGTGGTGTAGGTACTTACCTATACATTTTTTTATAAAGAGCTAAGTGGAAATATTTCCGATTTCAAGGAGGTATATGGTCTCTATACGAGTTTTAGTCATTTTAGTTTTATTTTACTAGGTATATTTTACCATCGGAAACTAATATAACGACGTATTTTTTAATATAGATACGAAACAATACTACCCAGAAAGAATACATCCAAGTAGGGTAAAATCACCAAGTAGTCAGCCAGAGGCCTTTTTTCGGCCTCTGCCTATACTTTGTGTGAGTGGGAAGAGTACGAAAGATATAATTCCTACTCTTCTCTGGTTGACTTTACCCTATATGAAACTAATTCCCACACAAATCCTATTTGCTCTTACAGGAAATCGAACCTGAGACCGCTAGCTTCGTAAGCAATTCAATACCAACTAGGCTAACCACGTCGTCAACATATACCTGCATTTCGCTGACGAGACTATTATTAAACCGGCATCGGACGCGTGGGGCTCGTCGCTGACAGCTGTCATGTAATGTTTATAGCCAACTATGAAATCCTTTTTTTGGAGCATTAGCAAACGCCATGAATTGAATGCCTACTGTGTGAAAGAAAAGGCCTTTTTTATCGACAACAATGCACCTTAACGTTACGATTGTATTGTTTTCGATGGGTCACGGCATTTCGAATTTTAATATTACCACCTTACTATTGTACCGGTCATTCTTAACATAATTGATTAAATAAATAAAATCTGTTGAACCTTAGCAACGGTGTATTACAAACTTGCTCGTGGTGGTTACTTAGTACGTGTTTAAGTATTTATGTCATGCTATCGGATAACTTGAACGCATGTAAGCAAGAACATTACCTATACTAAAATTAAACAAAACCTTATGTTGACTGACTAAGACTCACAATAGTTAAAACTAGTGTATACAGTGCCTACTTCTCTCAAAGTTACGTGAACTTTCAGCGATGCATGAAAAAATTCAATGATTCGATAATGCATTTCCCTTTTTTTACTGATTGCAAATTGATTAAGACGTTGATATTTTAATAAATCAAACAGCCATTCAACACGTTAAATTGATATATTTTTCGTGACCTCTACAGTGTGCAACGGCAGTTATTTAAATTCAATATCGACAAAAGTCTTACCTCAGTTGACGTCCAAATAATAATCCACTGGAGTTGCACGAAGACGCACAGAAAAAAAAGAAACAACAGAATCCCAACCGTATCCGACCAATTGGTGAAGTGACTAGGCACTATTAATCATGTTTTGTTTAAAAAACATCACAATAACGCGGTCCGAAGAAATCGATAGAGAGAAGCGTGAAAAACGTCCCTACCGCGTCGCGCCCGGTGCCGCACTGATCCTATAATCTGTGGCACTGGGCATGCCGCGTACCGAGTTTGCGCAACAAAAAACCGCCATGCTTTACCGTCGCCGTTTCGTCAAGTTAAACATGTTGACGAAGCGATTAAAACTGCCGAATTATATCCGACTGCTTAGGACATTCGTACGTGATATTAAAAGTATCATTATTCTTAAATTTAAAGTTGGTTATTGATTGTAGTACATGTCTTTTGTTTGTCATTTTGGTCGTCAAGTTCATGGGTCATTCCCCGGCGTTGTTTAATTATTTAAAGTATAATTGAGGACTTTGACTGTTCCTAATTAGCGTTATGAGGTAACGACAGGTGTTAACATTTCTCTATCGAATAGTCGTGACTACCACGAATAATAGAGTGGATAGGTTGTTTGATTTGTAGAAATATTTACTTACATCACGGTTTCAAATGAATTTAAACATTGCTTTGTAGAATTTAATATCGCTTTAACTCGCATGTTGTCACTTTCTACCTTGGCGAATAAGAAAGCGGCAGGTGTTCTAATGGGACATTAGTGGTAATGAACGTTACACGTGGTTACTTCCTAACAAAGAAGTAATTACTTTTTTTTTGCTTATATCGAGGAAAAACGTGTTTCATTGAAACTTTATAAAATTCATGTTGATGTTGTGTTCTCTTTAAGGGTTTAGTTACGGAATACCCAAAGAAATCATCTTAAATGTGATAAGGTATGCTTTAAGATGGAATACTTACTTTTAGAATTAGTGAAAAAGACAAAACATATTCAGTTAGTAAAGTATGATGCATGGGCACTTACACGTCAAAAATTTACCAGCGCTTCCCAAAAGGAGACCACTGCTGAGAAGAAACGCCGCAAGAAACTCAGCAGTCAGTGGTTTATAAAAATGTTGCATGAATGACAATGATAATACTTACCTCGCATTATACATATAAAACAATGAATATAAAATAAATGGTTGAGCAGGGAAACTTGTAAACTCAGAATAACAAGAGAAAAAAAAAATGCTTTCTCTGTGACGGTGCGAGACGACTACATATACACCGTGGGAACGAGTAACCCGACAAATTTTAACCATCGATTCTAGAGCCAATTTGTAGTATATAATGTGATATAACATGTAGTCCAATAACGCATAATTTCAGAGTTTTTAATTATTTAAAAAAAAACATAATTCATTGAATTTAAACTCTGTCACCTTAACGTAAAGCAATATTTTCTAAGAAAGATTCATCTTGTAAATAGCAATGTCATCAACGTACAACGTAAATTAATTTAATCAATTTCTTAGTAAATAATGCTTCAGGTATAGGTGACAAAGTTCAAATTAAATTAACTATGGAATATTTTTTTTAATAATAAATATCTTGGAAATTATGCGTTATTGGACTACATCTTATATCACATTATATACTACAAATTGGCTCTAGAATCGATGTTTAAAATTTGTCGGGTTACTCGTTCCCATGGTGTATAATATACTTACCTATAGTTTCGATACGTTCTCCGACAGAAGCCTTATCCCCTAGACAAGATACAATATTTATTATGACTAAGTTATAATTATATTTTAATATTATTATTAGATTTTAGAAACGTTTCTTCCAGTCTAAGGAATAATATACGTGGATTTAAGGCACGAAAGTTTCATAAAACAATAGCAAAGTTTGGCATCGTGAAATGCTGTTAATCTGTATCTAATCAAAGTTTAGCTGAAACTGAAGATATCTTAATAATTTTTTTTTTTTTATTTAGAAAATACGCCTTATACCTCGTTTTCTTTTGAAATAAGTAAGTATTATCAGCTCAATGTTACCCTGACCCATCGTAGAACTGTCACAATGACGATATGATTCAAGTCTGTTTTCATTAGCGTGGTACTTATATAAATACCCAAGACCTCTTAATTTAGTTAAGATATTAGCAAATTAAAGGTATTTCACTAACACCGACATTTGATACGAATGATTCAAACAATAATAATAAATATCAGAGGACAGGACAGTCTCAAAGAAATTTACCTAGTCCCAAACAAACTTTTTGTACTATGGGTACCTGACAACTTAGATAGAGGAACTCATAATAGGGGACAATGGCACACAAATCGACGGTTTACTCGTGGTCCTACTTTATTTTGTCCTACTGACTTTCGATGGAGCCCCTCCCAACCAAAGACAAGTATCTTTGGTTTGCCCTTCGGGCATCTGAAGATACCTAACGAACTTAATCTACCTAATTGTATAACCACAGTTCTCCAAATCCAGGTGCACTTATTGTGCAGTAGGACAAATCGCTCATTGAATACAAAACGGACACATTCCAAAATATTTTACTACTAACAGATTCTAATTTTAAAAAGCAACACTGACTCATTTAGGAATGTGTCCGTTTTGTATTCAATGAACGAAATATTAGTAGGACCACTTGGAAACAAATCAATTTACCTAGTCCCAAAAGTAAGCTACATAGAGAACTAACAAGGCTCAGAAACAAATACTCTCGGTCATCACACATATATTATCCCTGACCGGGAATCCAACTCGGGACCAAAATCACTACATAGTATAAAACAAAGTCGCTTCCCACTGTCTGTCCCTATGTATGCTTAGATCTTTAAAACTACGCAACGGATTTTGATGCGGTTTTTTTTAGTAGATAGAGTGATTAAAGAGGAAGGTTTTTATGTATAATCAATTTTGTTTTATGTACGTGTGTTATTGAAAACTCAAATAAACCGAAGCGAAGCGAGGGCGGGTCGCTAGTATTCATTATAACTATGCCAATCGGTAGTAAGAGTTAGATAAGATTACTTACGAACTCGCGATTACACGCGATTCCCTTGACCCTCTAAAATCTCTAAATGTTATTTTAATACTGGACTTGGTACCTATATGCAGTAATAACATTACCAGGGCTACCTGTGAAACATAAATCTGCCCTTCTTGGCAGTGGGGTAAATAAGAGTAAAAAGTTTCAAAGAGGCTCATTGACGTCACGGGAGACCGAAGAGCTGGCAGTTTCCTCGCTCAACGTTTAACCATCCAGCGAGGAAATGCTGCCAGCGTCTTTGGTACAATGCCGCAGGGGCCTATCTTAGATTTAATGTTTTAGTCAATTTATATATTTAGAGTTAGTTTGATTTAATTTTAGTTTTCGTTTTCAGTTATTGTGTTATGGTTGTTGTATTATTTTATGTTGTTTTTAATTATTTTTTTTTTATAAAACAGTAAAACCTGCGGTGAAATAGGATAAGTTTTTGCAAAGCTGGCAACACTATTACGACTGAGTGACAGTGACAGGAGTCGCAAATGTCAAAATAAACTATTGGCGGCTTTCTGCGGCATCACGCATGTTGTTAATAATTTTTAACCAAAATAATTTAAGTAACTTAAAGCAATGGCCGAGAAACTAGAAGATTTGAATCTCCCGTTAACAGTCGTCACGCGGATTGTGAAAGAAGCTTTACCGGAAGGCGTCTCCATTTCTAAAGAGGCGCGAACAGGGCTAGCTAAAGCTGCTTCGGTATTCGTCCTGTATGTAACTTCAGCAGCCACAAACATCGTCGAAAAGAAGAAAAAGAAGGCATTAACGGGTCAGATAGTACTCGACGCTATGAAGGATATAGAATTTGATAGATTTGTTGAACCTTTAACGGAATCTTTGGAGCAGTACAAGAACGTGATGTCCGCAAGAAAATCCGGAGGTAAAAAAAAGGACGAGGACGAACCAGAAGTTATCGAAGACGACTGATAATAATATCTCATTTGGTTATTTAGTTAATTGTCCATTGTATTTTCTATGGCAACTTAGGAAAACGCAAGTGTATTAGTTTCCAGTTGACTGTGAAACAAATTTCGTTTTTCCTAACATAGACGAGTGTGGGCATTGTAAGTTTTAACGTAAGATAGGATAATAATTATGATTGTATGTGATTGAAATACATGATTCCACTTGTATAAAGATTGTCATTGTTATTTATTTTTATGTAAGGAGCCAAACAATTATACGGGCTGCCTGATGGTAAGTAATCTCTGCTGCCCTTGAACACCGACACCTGATTCTGCTTCAAAGCTTAATGTCATAAGGCCTGTGTGTTCCTGACTTCCAAATATACTATGCCAAATACATTAATGATTTCTTCTGCTGGCAGTAAATAATAACTAATGGTGTAGATATTTTAGAGACAGGTAACTCATTCCTTTTTCAAACTTGTGTATGAATAATTGTCACTAACATACTACTTAACCGTTAATAACTAACTCCAAATGCGGTTGTTAGCAGGTAAATGCTACAATTGTAGTATGATCCATCAGCATCATGAAACATCAGAAAAGATTTTGGCTTGAACCATTGGGTTGTATGTTCTGTAGTGATTTAATATTTAGTGTTGCTAATCACATTATAACCATTTGGATTCAATTTAGAGTTATTTTCTGGTAAGGCTGTAATTTTTACGGCAATAACAATTTAATTTACATAGATAATTGTATTCACTGCTAGCAATAGCGAAAGCATTTTCCTGATTTTCGCCTTATATGTCCGTTATTTACTGTATGCGTCTAAAACAAAATATGTGGTACCAAGAAACCTAAGACATTATGCCCAATAAAAAAAAGAAACAACGGGCACCCAAATTAGCACTTTCAAAAAGACCGTAGTTAAGGGATGGCGACTAATGTGTTATTCTCAGGGACAGGATCGCAGGATATGTGGGGTAAGAGGTTAAATGAAACACCATTTAATTTGTCATCACTTTATTCAGGAATAAAATCTGCTTACAATCTCCAATTTCAACATCTCCCGCCAGCTCTAAACCTACTGCTTATGTACACCAGTGCCTCCCTCTCATATAACGAAAATAAATATCCATATAATCTATCTTTTCTATTCTAATTTATAATCTTTGATCGCAAGTTAAATTTGTTATTTTAAAACTAGCAATGAAATTTATTTATGTACGAATAAATAAATTTTATTGACAGTGTTTTATATTTAGTTTTTAATTATTTAGAGAAAAATTGGAAAGACTTATTCTATGAAAAATAAATGCTTTTTGTTTATTTTGTGGTCAACATCCAAGCTACAATGTTGTTATTTTAGGCATAGTGTCAGAAAGCCATGGTGGATTAAAATTAAACTATACCATATATGTTAGTTTAGCTAATCAAAAACTAATTTGTAGTGGTGTCAGATGGAACTACAATATTCTCAAGCAACCACCACCACTTCAGTGACAACGACCCACTAGTAAAAGACCGTTTTGTATAGAAAATTTGGCGTTGAAATGGTTACCAGCCCTTTTTGGGTCATATTGCCAATTTCACTCCAAATACAGCTCTGATTATGCCCATTTGTTCTGTCCTAAGAAGTCTGCAGTTGTTTCTATGTCTCATTCCACAGTCCACCTTTTAAGGTAGGTACCTAATTTAGCATCTCCAATAAATACCCTCTATGAGTGAAATCTAGTGAAATTGAACACAGTCGAAACCTTATTTCAACACAGACTTTTTAAGTCTAAAGGGAGGCCTCAGAAACTGTAATTTTATAAACTGGCTGTGATAATAGATAAATTTTGATTTTTGTTTTCTTTTTATTTAGGAACATGTTTATTGCTTCTCATAATCATGGCTACACATTTCTATCAAAATAACTGGGAAATAGTTTCTGACACTATGCCTATAATGCCTATTTTACTGCTATACCAACAACTCGTCTCTTTTTGACTACTGAAGCGCGAAAGAGAATACTAGCTTCGCGATATATCGTACTACTGCTGTAACCTGTGGGGCATAGCTTCGAAAGAGAATAACGAGAGAATCATTAATAAAAAGTAACCGTTTCAGGTGTTACAGTGGAATGACCCAATTCAAACCTTATACACTCGGCGTCAAAAATATCGCACCTCGTTGAAAATCAGATTCAAGCAAATCTAGCCCTTAGTAAAATTATCCCACCTCGTAAATATTAGTATCAATCGAAAGCACGTTTAATGTGTTTTAAATCAACAATATTTAATTTAACGAAAAAAAAAGTGTTTTCGCAAACTGAGAGTTTCGAAAAAAATGTGCCAAATTACGCGTTTGAATGGTCGCGAGTTGTGCCGTGTTCCAGGTGTATAAAAAGTCTGGTAAAGGTCAAATGTCAATCATTCGCTATCCAGACGTTAAAGAGAACACATCTAAGGAGCTGAAGCAAAAAAACTACCCTCAAAAATGGAAACCACTGCTGCTGAATCAACCCAGGTGGTCGCACTGCTCCAAGCAATGTGATGTCGCTCGGTAACTGAATTTAAGCCGGTTTGCTGTCCGCCGAGTATACCTGCGGTTCCAGGAGACTGGAAACTTCATTAGGAGGCATGGAGCTGGCCGCTGACGCTGCACATCTGAAAGAGACGACCGCTTTATTGTGTCGTCGTCTCTACGCAATCGCTTCTCCAATGCTGTTGAGGTGCAACAGCGTCTCCGAGAAGCTCGGGCGACCTCTGTTAGCACCTCCACCATTAGGAGAAGGTTGCGGGAGAAGAAGATTGTGGCCCGCAGGGCTGCTACAGGTCCCCAACTGACCGCACAGCATCGCAGAGACTGCCTGCAGTTTGCTCGTGCTCACGTCGATTGGACATTCGACCAGTGGAGGCAGGTTCTTTTCTCCGATGAGACGAGAGTCTGCCTCTATTGCAACGACAGGCGTAGAAGAGTCTACAGAAGGTCGGGAGAACGATTTGCTCAAGCCTGCATTGAAGAAACGGTGGCCTACGGAGGTGGTTCGTGCATGTTCTGGGGCGGTATGTCCACAGATGGCAAGACCAACCTTCTGTGCGTCTCCCGGACGGGGGGCACTCGCGGGCAGGGGTCTCTGACTGCTCACCGGGACGTCACGGAGATCCTGGAAGAGCATGTGGTCCCATATGCGGGTTTTGTCGGCACTGGATTCACTTTAATGCACGACAACGCCCGCAACCACACTGCATTGCTCGTTCGTGATTACCTGGGAGAGGTTGGGATCCCTGTTATGCAGTGGCCAGCGAGAAGTCCCGACTTGAACCCAATCGAACACCTTTGGGACGAGCTGAAGCGACGTGTTCGGTCACGTGATGCCATCCCTACCACTCTCCAAGACCTCCAGGACGCCGTGATTGAAGAATGGAAACTCATTCCTCAGTCGGACGTAGTGAAGTTGGTTCGGTCAATGAAAGACCGCATGGAAGCAGTAATTAGGGCAAGGGGGGTAACACTAGGTTTTAGGTTACTTTTTTGTTTGTTAGTTAACCATTTCATTGATGTTAATTTACAATTTAATAAACATTTTTCTTGTCCTCGCATTAAACTTCTTTTTTTTTAAACCTGGTTACAATAATTATATTTTTTTTAGCTTTTTTAAAAAGTATATTTTATTACCTTTCAAATAATACCTAACAGTCATACCTTTACCCTTGATTAAATAGGGTATAATGTCGGTTGAACATATTTTTCCCGAAGGTGCGATATTTTTGACGCCGAGTGTAGTAAAGTCAAGATTTAAATGAATTTTTACACAATAGAAGCAGTCACATATAGCTTTTTTATTCATATTCCGTATCTGTTGTGATAATATGTTATGTTGATATAAAAATTAAATGAAAACCATTTAAAGAACCTAAAGAAGTTTCTTTAGACAAGCCGAATTTTGAATAACAATGTAATGTCTCAAAATATTTATTAATGTAGGCAGCTAGGAAGCTTGGACCATTCACTTATTAAAGTTTTAAACACAAACATTTCATGTTCCGTTTTTCTGCTCTTGAAAACGCCTTAGCACAAGATGACGTGTTTTTCGTTCAGCAAGAAAATTGGAACCTAAATGTTTGGTTTCCCAGCTATCGTTTCAAAAGAGGATAGCTATCTACTCTCTTCTATAGTTTCTACTAAATTGGTGAATCCAAACCACTTGGATTTTTTTTCAGGTGTAGTCTACTACATATAATATACTTACGCTATTTAACTAATAGTTTACTAAAAACAACGTAGAATAATAAATTAAATAAGTTCCATAGTAGTCAATTAATTATCATTAATTATTAAAAAGGTTAGGTTCAAAATTACAAATAAAATCTTGTATTATATGCGACCCAAGTGGCTAGAGTCACAGATTTCTAAAATACTAATTCATGATGATTATGCAATTCCCTCACAATACGAAGCGCAATAATATTACAAATATTTTCAATTTAAAATGTCTTCATTAAATCCCTAAAACCGCGAAACCCGGCGGCGTGGAGCGGCGCGTTTCCATACTAAAAACGCCTCAGCCACGCTTTGGGCATGCAATATAAACGCCTCCGCTCCCAGTGTGTTCGCGGCTTCATAGAATATAATAAAAAGTGTTTTTGTTACAACACCAGAAAACAAGAAAAAGACAATTTTTGCACTTTAGATTATTATTATGTCATCTGAAGGGTACGTATCATAATATATAAAGTTCAAAATACATAATGGGTAATAATAATAATACAATGGTCATAACATAGAATGGATTTATTTCTGAATCCGTTAATATTTCAGGACTTTTTAAAAGCCCATCATATAGAACCCATTAGGTTAGTTTAGGTTTGTTTTATAACAATACTGAAAACTTTACGGTTTCAGAAATAAAACCATTATATATTATGACCATTATGTATTACGATTATGTATGACCCATTATGTTTTTTGAACTTTATATATTATGATACGAATCCCATCACGAACATTATTCTGCATCTTTCTATCAATAGACAGCCAATAAAACGAGATAAAGGTTTTTGCAAACCCCAACTAAAAGAAAATCTGTTTCTATAATATCAGATGTCACAAATCTCTCGTGGGACATCGCATAACCACTTTACATTTATAAACACCAAAGCTCAGTAATAGTTACATTTCATGTCTTAAACATTACTTTATCAATGTTATTTCATAATTTTACATTTTAATAATAGACTTTTTATTCCAGACTTTGACTTTTGAATATTTTTTAATTTCTAATTACTAATGAATAAGTTATTTTAATTAATATCTAATTTAATATTAATAATAATTTGTTGGTGGCAAAAATACAATTTTACTGTTTAAAATAGCGATAGAGATTTATTAAGCAATATTTCTGCATTTATAGTTTTTTGCCACTGACAAATTATCTCACTGAAGATCTCTCTCAGTTCTGGTGTTCTCAACGTCTTGCGACCTTATAACCTACTCTGAGACATCGGAGGTCTCTACAAAATACATCTAAAACGCTATACGGGACTTTAAGGACCTCGATATCTCCAACTTCAGGTATTACAGCCGTTTTCAGTCAGCGTGCAGTTTTCATACGCTCAATTTTTGGCAAATTCACGAAAATTCTAAGATAAATATCTATGTTAATAAGCGAAGATATACGACTCCTTATAAATATACTATGGGAAATTCTATGAGAAATATATACTTTAGTAATTCAGTAGTCTACCTAGAGAAGATAGTTTTAGACAAAGTTAATTTAATTTGGAAATTAGTGGAAGTCAATGTGATTAAATCTTTTTTTTTAAATTTAGTATGACATCGTGTTAAACATATTCAACTTAACACATGCGATATTGAGTCCATGATGATGCCTAACAATTAACAACTAATTATTATATTATTTATTAACATTAATTATGTAAACACTCAAGTGCAATAAAATCGG
This sequence comes from Acleris laterana, assembly GCA_963966035.1. Classification (NCBI taxonomy): domain Eukaryota; kingdom Metazoa; phylum Arthropoda; class Insecta; order Lepidoptera; family Tortricidae; genus Acleris; species Acleris laterana. The sequence goes on along the minus strand of OZ014463.1, from coordinate 2,764,624 downwards.
GTAAAAGTATATGCGTATTTGTACGTACAGTCAACCAATTTGATTCCTAGGCCACTATAGACTTTGTCAACGTGACGTTGTAAACCAAATCATAGGGAGTCTCTTACGTTTTGGTTGACAACGTTACTTTAACATAGTCCAGTGGCCTAGAATTCAAATTGGTTGACTGTACAGTGAGTGCCCCGTTTTGAACTTTCGTAAGTGTATTAAAAAAAACTATAAATCATACCATTACCAACCCTAAACGCGCTGGTGCTAAGACCATTATTTTCTTACAAAGGATTAAGAAAGTCTAACCTAGAAAATTAGAAGAAATAGTATTATTAAATTAATAAATGATACTATTTAAAAATATTGTACGAGAATGAAATAATAATTTGATAAAAACGTAAAATTGAACCTATAAAATAAAAACGAGTGAAGCGAGCAAGCTGCCCCGCGACACTACTAAGTCGAGTCAAATAATCCAGGGTGAGGAAAACAAATAAAAAAATCAAAACTGTACAAAATAAATGTTTATTACGGGATATAAATAAAAGGGCATTATTGAAAGCATTATAAATCGGTACCTGTGACGGAAACAAACCCCAGCTAAGATTTCCGTTTAAAATAAAACGTTCACATACAATAATCTCAAATTCAGCTAACGCAGAATACACTGGATAACAATATTACAAATAATTACACTTTCCCATTAAATTTTGTATAAACCCGAGAGCACTCCACGGATTACTCTAAAACGAGGTTGCCATTAAAAAAAATACATTTTTAAATTACAATAACTAAGCTATAGATATAATACAATTGACTAAATCTAATTGGAATAATAGTAATTATTTACAAAAAATACACAAGCGAGTTATAATTAATTAATTAATTTAAAACTTCTATGTTAATAATTAACATACCGAGAAATGTCTTTTAATGTTATTACCCACACGGCCGACGCCGTCAGCATCACAATATTTGGTTGTGTACAGGCTTTATATTAATATTAAAATAAATAAATACTTTAAACATGAATTACTTAGAGTCGTGTTAAAAAACTGATCTTAAAATAATGGCCAATTTAGACCACATTGGCATCCCTCGGTATCATTTGTCCGAATTTTCATTTACCCTAAAACACTTCCAAACGTTGTTACAATACAACCCTAACTTAGACTAACCGTAAGTAGTTTTGGAAAACTTAAAAAGTTGTACGACTCGTCTGAAAACCAGTTTGGGGCAAACGATAATTTGGACTCGCGTTGAGGCCCAATAATAATTGCCATGCGTTTTAAGATGGGCATCTTACTCAAAATCAGTTTATTAATACGGCAATTAATCCTGCCTTAAGACAAGGCTCGAAATGCGAGTCAAATACAATATCTATAGACATCAATCAGAAAGTATCGTAAGCTCAGAATAAAACTTGAGACATGGAAATTTCATGTTTACACCTTTCATTGTATCGCTCATTGAATACAAAACGGACACATTCCAAAATAATTGGCTCTTCCACTAAAAGTCGTATTCCAACAGCTTCTAATTTTAAAACGCAACACTGACTCATTTTGGATTGTGTCCGTTTTGTATTCAATGAACGGTATAACGGCATCTATTTCTAGCTAGATGTCGCACTCCGTCCGCGATAGATCCGTTCATATATCTTGTAGTTTAATAATTATAGGCTTTTGACGACCAATAACACATGTTTTACATCCGAACAGATTGTGGTATTAAATTGGTAATAAGTAAACCCCTACACCGAGATCACAGTTCTTAAAACCGGCCATGAAGTCCATTCAATTTCATTTGTCTTATTGAAACACTTGTATAACCTCAAAATGCGTCTTTGGATAAAGTTTTCTGGTAAATATAGAAAGTAGAGACCACATTTTTCCCACCATATAATCGGTTTTAAATCATTGATTGTTTTTTTTATAAGGAAATTGTAACTTAAGACAAAAAAGGAGCATTTTGAGGTTATAATTATAAGTGTTTGTTTAATAACAAGTAAAATGGAATGGACTTCAGTTTATTTGTTAGCATTTATCATAATTAACCTTTTTATCAACTAGTTTTCACTCCATCCGCGTTAAATTAGTAGGTATCCCATTTATATAAGTTTGAATTTATTATAGGCCTTTGCATCTAAGTGACTTGACATGTCAAGGCTTTTGTTTCACTTTGTTTAAATGCATTTTGCTTCCGAAACCATATTGTTTTCGCATGATACGATCGCCCTTAGACAACGCCCCCCCCCCCCCCCCCCCCTCTTGCCTGTCAGTTACGCCGCGGCGCTTGAAAGTCGCTAGGGGTCTCTTTCTGTCATGTGAAATGGTTTACGAGAATATGGTATAGTGTACGACAAAGTGGAATAAAAGCCGTTTGAATGTCAGCTGTCAATGTCATCTAGGTATGAATGCACATGCTCGTGTGACTAATGACGTAATGACAAAGCCATGATGATGAAGATTTCATTTTCCGTGCTGTTTTAACAGCATTTTTTTTAATTAGTCGGGAAAGCTGAGAAGTAATTATTAAGAGCTATCTAAACAGTATAATGTGAATTCACTTCCAAAATATGCCAAAAGACAATTCATTCATGTATCATCGACGCATCCATTTTCTATACTTCTATATAATTTTATCTGTAAAGTTATAAGTCCCTTTTATTAAATAAATCAATTATACATTACTTGTTATTTATCGATAATTCTAACAATTTTAACGTACGAAACTAAATTCACTACCTCATTTAGTATAATTATTGCTTTTGAGATACGATATATCAAAACAACATTCAATGGAATGATATCGATATATCTGGCAGTGCTACAGAATTGTACGTTGGGTTGTATTTCGAATCAAAACAGTCGACAACGATGTCACAGAGTATACAAGATTTCATAATTTGCATATCAAAATTACATTTCAAAGTTCATTCTCTTAAATCTGGAATATATTTCATAAAAAAAACAACGACAAGTTCAATTTCTGTTCCAGAAATATCTCGCTATGTTTATATCATTGAAAGGAAAAACGAAAACACGCGCCACTACTAGCTTTATTCCTGAACCGTTTTTTTTTCAAAAAGAATGAGAAGCTGCCTTCCTGACACCGTTGTCAAACTCACTTACTTAGTAAATCACTAACATCAAATCCTGCCAAATTCTTGCAACCACTACAAGAATACTATGTCTATAATTTAATTAAATTTTGGGTTAGTTTTGACAGCTGCGAAAAGTGACGCCCATTTTTTTTCTAACGACAATACAAAATAAAGTTATTGCTGGAAAAAATGCTTGTTACAAAAAGTATTATTGACATATTTTTATGTGAATCAAGTTCGTCAAAATTTCTCAATTTAAGTAAGTCCCTAAAAAGCAGAAACTTCTGGTTAAATTTAACATCATCTGCAAAGTTATTGGTTAATTAATCTTCTAAAATCGACCAATCACAGCTACGACACAATTTAAACATTCGTCAAGTGTCACATTTCTGCGGACTTCGCACAAAACAGCAATCCAAAGATATTGGAGTTAACTATAAATTAAATGAGACCTTGGGGTCTCGGGGAAAACAGTTGAATCCACACGATTTCACAAACCTTGGAGTTGGAATACAGATGTAAATAATATAAATTAACATTATGATTCAGGTTACTATGTAACTACAAATTATAACACTGGCGCTAAACGGGGCAATTGTTATTCTGTCTTGCTTACAAAAAGATCTGCTATAGATTCCTATAGTAGCAAACTTATTACATTTTCACTCAAAATATAACTCACGTATACAGCTATCGTACAGTCGGCCAAATAATAGACCTTACTGTTTTCGGAATTAAACCTTAGAGTGATAGTTCAAACATTTGGCCGACTGTACTGATCGTAACTTGTGATTGTCATCTAAACAAATGCTTTCACAAAGTGTATGTTGGTCTGTCACTCGCGCTCTGTACACGAAAACGATCTGTCAGACATATATTTTAAGTCAAATTGTAACAATACAGTCGTTGCTTGAGTGACCTAGGGCTGTATTAAACCAGATCTTGAGTGAGATAATCGTCTCAAGACTTAACTCAAACTGACCTAACCTAACCTCATTTTCAAAACTGTCAAATTCTTTGATTTTCTAACTTCCCCGAAATTAGGAATTAGTTTTTTATTAAGACTGCACCGAGCAAACGCGGAGCGTCCAGTGGCGCCCTCATTACTGTTATTGTGTTTTCTAACTAACTAAAGAATTTACTTGGAATCAGACGAAATGTTTTTGTAGTGCAAGTAAAAACACAATTTATGGGATACGTAACAAACTTTAATAACAATTACCCTTTGAGTAGTCAGCTTAATGGGAAAAGATGGTCACTTTTTTTCTTTAAGTTGATAACTCGAAGGTGAATTGTTATTAAACTATGTGATATACCATATAAGTTGTGTTTTCATTTGTAGTACAAAAACATTTCGTCTGATTCCAAGAAAATACTTTAGTTTATTAGAAAACACAAAAAAAGTAATGAGGGCGCCACTGTACATCCGGCGTACGCTCGGCGCAGTCTTAATCTTGAACTGACTTTTTTTTGATAAGACGAGAATCTCACTCAACATAATTTGATTAATATAGCCTTGACCTTCCTTGGAAGCGGAACTATGTATGTCCGTCTGTCTGCAGCTTACTTGTTAGTAGGAAGCCTCGTGTCCCGCTAGAATGTACAGGTCGTTCCCGTCATCTCCGGTCAGTGTGTTGCTGTGTAACAGGTGAGACTCGAGCACGACCACTCTGGAATAAAGATTATTATTGTTATCTTAAGTTATACTAGCGACCCGCCCTCGCTTCGCTTCGGCTTATGTGAGTTTTCTGTAACACCCGTACATGAAACAGAATTTATTATACATTAAAACCTTCCTCTTGAAACACTCTATCTAATAATAAAAACCGCATCAAAATCCGTTGCGTAGTTTAAAAGATCTAAGCATACATAGGGACAGACAGCGGGAAGCGACTTTGTTTTATACTATGTAGTAATAGTGATGCAGTGGGTGGCTGACGAATGCAAAATAGGGACGTAAACAGAACATGGATAAGACTTTTATTAAATTTCGAGAAACATTTATGAATACAAAATTATGCAGTTTTTATCTTTATCATACATTATTAGTAAATACATAATAATATATAATTACGAATACGCACCTCTTTCATCTGTAGATGTAGAGAGGTCATTTTCCTTATATAAGTGGATTGTGAACCATAAAAGGATTGGATTGAAAATACGCAATATAGAAAAAAAATATGATTATTTACTACAACAATACAATTATGTAACTATTTTACAATTTCGTTCTTTTTATTAAACCCCTTGCAGTCATATCCATATTACGTATAACGTTCGACATTATTTTGACGTAATTTGCATCCGTCAGCCGCCCATTGGTTATATGACACTAGCAGCTCTTTGAGACCACCCTCAAAACTGCAAGTGCAAGTTGTAATGTTGTTATGTGATTTCAAATAAATAAATCATACATTATTTTTTTCATTCATTTTTTGAGCTGATTGCGTGCATATCGTGTTTATAGTTTTTAAAAACTTTTCCAGTTTATTTTGAAAGGTAACTAGGGGTGTACTAATAACAGTTTCTGGTAAAGTATTCCAGATTTTCACTACGCGATTCGACTAGTGTCTCTTAGAACTGTTACCGTACAGAGGCTTGACAAGTTTCATGGAGTGCCTTCTCAATCTTGTATTCTAGCTTAATGAGTACCTTGTCACGTTAATAGCCGTGATAATTCATATATAGCAGTTTTAACATGCTATTAAATAGTGAGTGTAGATTTTTTGAACTCGACTGTACATGTGTAGTTTGTTGATTTTTTAGCTTTACACAAGACATCTTTTAAAATAAAATGCTTTGACTGGTAGAGCTACCATATTTTCAATTGGTATGAAATAAAAATTGATTAAGGTGCTAAATAAAACTATTATCAGCAAGCCTACACAAGTAGCATTTTGGCTTCCGGCAAGTTGCATAGTCAAAATGTATGAAATTGATAATCGCGAACGAGCGGCCATTTTTTTTTCAAAAGTCAAATTCCTGGTCATAAGTTAAAGTTATCATTAACAGCTATTGTATATAGTTACAATCCATGATAATTTATATTAAGATACGTCATCTGCGCGCAAAAGCGTTCTTCAAAAAGGAAGGTAATTTGCCTTACTTCTGTTTAGTTGCCCCGCGGCCGTCAACACGCACGCATCAAAGACAATTAAATTTTAATACTGAATAGTAACTAATGTATTTTAAAAAATAATGTCGTTTAACTGAAAGCAAAAAAGGATGTCTCATTTCTTTCGTAAGTACCGTAAATATTTTATTAAATTTTGTTTACATCACCATTTGTTTAATTTGCACCGGACGTCACTGTCATCTACAATTAGATATCGCATGAGTGCGATAAAGACGGGTAGCTTGATGGCGGCCGCGAGCGGGCTTGTCTTGGCGGGAATGGCGAGCAATTTGAAACCACTATTTATCTCTTTCTAACAATAGCGTTTGCTACGGGTTGCCGTCTTTGTCTGTAGAAATATGGCAACGTAGCAACTGTCAGTAATTGGCGAAGAGTTTTAAATGCGTTCACTATGAGCATAATGTATCACTAATGCCCGGTTCCTATATTCAAGATACGAATCGTTTTCCTTACGTCTCGTTAAAATTTGACACAATTTGTACGTAGCAAATGTCAAATATTGTCAGGATAAGGTTTATATGTAAGAAAAATAAATAAAAATGCAACGGGAAGGTCGGAAATTTGCAGCGGGGCGAAGCCGCTGGCGGACAGCTAGTCTAAATATAAAATATAATTGGTTAGAATAATACGTGGGGTGTGTGTGGCATATAGTATTGTTAGGCGATGGGCTTGCAACCTGTCACTAATACACTGGTAAACATCTTAGCCTAAGTGTGCAAAATGTGGTTACAGAATTATCAACAAGTTTTTATAGTTGTTGGTAATTCTGTAGCTCTGCCTACCCCACTCTGGGAATAAAGGCGTGAGTTTATGTATGTATGTATGTATGTATGTGTGGCATACTTGTCGTGTCCGCGCAGGCGGTAGGCGCGCGAGTGGTCGGTGATCTCCTGCGTGACGTCAGCGTGGCGCAGCGAGCGGCCCTGCACGCCGCCGCGGTGGAACGCCAGCACCGAGTCCGCCAGGACGACTGCGGGGGGGAATACTACATTGTGCATCAAGGGTAGTAAGAAGGGAATCACTAACGAGAGTGTTAGAAGCCCGAAGGCGGAGGGCTTTTAATGACTCGAGTTAGTAATCCCCTTACTGCCTGTGATACACACAATGGTTTTCATCACATTTGCGAGGAAAAAACACTTTAACTCTGCAAAATATAAAGAAATAACTTTTGACGAACGGGAACGTAAATGGAAACGATATTTTTTTTGTGACCTCTACCACAGATAATAACTGCGTTTAGTTTCGACCTGGATTCGAGCCAGATTTAGCCAATTTGATAAAAATGTATAATTACTAAAATTAATGATAAATGTTGATATAAACTTGAAATAGGTATAAAAATAATGAAGTTTAATGAAGCGTATAGGTTTTGTGTAATGTAAGTTAGTCTATAGCTAATTTTTAAAGATGAAATTAGAAACCGTGTACGTGTCAGAAATGATGTACGAAAGAGTTGCACATTTTAAAAAGAAAGTCATTACTCCCTAGGGATGACAAACTCGCCATAATTCCCGCGGGAACAGTTTAGGCCATTGTCCTTCTGTATACAGGCATGGAATAACACCATTTACGAGCAAGTGTGATGAAAAGATCATTACCATACGTCGGACTATTGGGGGCAGTTTGAGGGCAAGGTAAGGTTTACAAAAAAATCTCAACTTACGAGTATTATAATGTACCTAGTATTTGTAACATAGTTAATTAAATTAGTTACCCGTTATCATTTATTCATCTTTAATGTGTAAATACTCTTATTAAGAATTATATTAAGAATTTGGAAAAAATATTAATAATATATTCTCATAATATACCTACAAAATGTACAGGATAATTTAAAGGATATAAAAATTAAACACTTAACTAACGTTCAGCCTTAGAGCCGTGTTCATAGAAATTGACATGCCCAGTTAACTCATTTGTGTTTTGTTCCTTTCTCACAGCCGCAATTGTCTGAGTGACGGATAAAGCCAAAGGAACTTTATCACCATTTAAAAAAAAAAAAAAAAAAACTCAATTAGTTGCTATGATATTTGGAAATTCACATTATAAATACTAGGTACCAAATACTAAGTACAAATACTCGAAAGTGAATTGATTGATATGCGAACCTTACCTATCATTCTGACATGCCACGAAAATGCCCGCTGGAGTCCGACGTATGTTCATTACCAGAGATCGGAATTTTCAGGGCAAAACATAACACTGTCGCAATAGTTTTTTTTATGGCATAGAGTTGACAAACGAGCACACAGGCCACCTGATGGTAAGTGGAAACTGTGACCCATAGACATTCGCATTCACAAGACTACAGAGCAATCCTAAGACTGCAAATGCGTTGCCAACCCTGAGGACTAAGATGGAATGCTTCTATGCTAGTCATTTCATCGGCTGTCTTATCCCCAAACCGGAACACAACAATGCGAACACTGCTGTTTGGCGGTAGGTTAATGGATAAGACGGTGGTAGCGATCCGGACGGACCCTGCACAAGGTCATACCACCTACGAATAGTTGTGTATATCGATAGTTGTGCAATTGAATGTGTACTTCATCCCAACCGGTTTGTCTAGTATCTCATTAAGCCAAAATGGCGGGGCGCGGGGGGCGGAAAGTGCACCGTGATTGGCTAGTTCAAAGTCAACGAATAATCAAGTGTGCGCGTCGTGGTGCGCGCCAATAGAACCATGGCAACCAATTAGTGTTCTGTGAGCATGAGCATGGCTTACGGGGTCGCCTTTGTATGCGGAGTCTATAGGGTAAGTGGTCTGTGATCCCAACGAACTTCAGTTCCCAGACATACCCGCCTGGTAAGAGATCTCTCTATACGGTATTTGACAAAAGTCAATTCAGCTTCTTTTTATGAAATATCAAAAACGCTCCGTTGCTATGGAATTTATTTGGATTACTATCTTGTGACGTCACAATCAAACAGCGTCATTATTGTTGGATTTTATGAATTGAAAAATCTTTAAATAGCAAACATAGATAAAAGATTGATGTTTTCATAGTATTTTTATAATGTTTATCTGTTGTTAATGAAAAACCAATTTACTTTCACTCTTGTCAAATACCCTATTATCCTCTCTTATTACAACAGTGACCCAGACGTAGTTATGCCTGCAGTACCTAATATTGAATTATTCTACTAGTTAATTTAGTTGTACTCACTGACGCTGTCGACGTTAAAATCGAACTCTATCCTCGAGAGGAACTTGGTTTTCTTCTTGTTGTCGTCGTCGAGGCGCCACCTGGCGGCGTCCAGCGCAGGCGGCAGCACCGGGATTATCTCCACCAGGTTCTCATGACACACTAGCACCTGCAAATATGAACATAAAGGGTCCAGTAAAGCCGGAATACTAGGCTAAAAACACATGTAACACAAAGTCGGTAATACTGCAATATCGCGTAACTTACAACTAAAATGAGTTTTAAAATGTACCTTACTGATTACTCGCTAAGGTGTATTTTGCACCTTATATTATTTGTTACTTACATGGAATTGCCGTATCACCGACGACATGTGAGTGGATCCATTGCTCTAGGCGTTTGTCATTGACGTTAAGTCAACAGTCAGCACCGAGCGTCCGGTGGCGCCCTCATTACTATTATTGTGTTTCCTAATACAGATGTAGTGAATAATCCTTTCCCATCGTTTTTTGTCGGATTAGTTCGTATTTATCTAGCTTTCTCAATTAGCTTCAGTACCCATCAATAAGCCAACGGAGAAAGCAAGATAAATACGAAGTTATCCGACCAAAAACGATGGGAAAGGATTATTCACTACATCTGTACCAAAGTATTGTCTTCAAATGTTAGGAATATTTTTTGTTGTACAAATGAAACATAACCTAAAATGGGGAATTTCCGGTCCCTGCTCGCCAGCCTGTTCTCCACTACGAACTTGTTAATGTAACTGCTACGGATACAGTTACAGCTTACGTTTTTGACGTGATAACGTCTTATGAATCTTATGAACGCCGGCTGCACGCACGAAAGTGTCACGTTCCGCCCTATTGTCACGTTCCATCTGAACTGAGCAAGCGAGTGCGCGGCACAAGCGATAGAGGCACGATCGGCTTAAGCGTTCGCCTTGTGTTTTCTTATGACGTCATCACGTAAAATTATCGTCCGTAAACCGACTTTACAGACAACCATTTTTTTAAATAATTAGTACAGTCACGGACTTTAATTGATCAGCCACTTGCCACTGTTCATATTTTAGCCGGGTAATGCAATTTGGTAACGACCAATAAAAACTGAGTTCAGTTTGGACCAATTGTGACAGTTGTTTAAACGTGGTCATAGCAACCCTATTTAACGACCAATAACGACTGTGTTCAGTAGAATAGCTGATTGAGCGTTGTATCACCAATAGTAGCTGTTGTTTACGCAGCCATAGTAACTAGACAGATATACATTGCAATTGGTTGCCTTTGAGTGATGTCACTCTGTTGTCTGGTTGGTACTTGGTAGAAGGGTCTCAGGTTAGCCAACCGTTAATATTGCATTTCATTTTGTTCTTCTATTATCTTCTATTATACGAAGACGTGTGAATTTCCTTATCTCGATATACGAGTAAAACCGACTGAACCCGATTTGCATTACACGGCTAAAATATGAACAGTGGCAAGTGGCTGATCAATTAAAGTCCGTGACTGTACCCGGTTTTTGGCACAACATTTACCGTGTCCTTGTCGAGCTGGTGCACGGCGCGCAGCGTGTGCAGGCGCTCGCCGCGCGGGACCACGGTGTTGCTGCCGCTGCAGGCCGACAGCTCGTCCGAGTGGAACCAGGTCGCTCCTGGTCACAATAACATAGCGGTTATAGCCTTTCGTTAAAAAAAAAAAAAAAAACGTTTTATTTCAGACCGACTTGATCCATAGAATGTTAGTACAATGAGGCTTTAACCTATGTTAGTAACACAAAAAATAAAATAAAAATAAAATAAAGATTAACAATTACACTTTGGCTTCGAAGGTGCAAACAAAATAGATTATGTATTTTTCATCACACTTGCTCGTAAATAGTGTCCTAACATGCTAGAAAAATCGACCGTAAATGCAAAATAATACCCGCGGGCCTTTTTTTACCATTACGTAACTAAAGTGCGTAATAGCTTTTTTTTTAAATATTATACGTGGACTCAAACTATCACAATAAGTCAGGACCCCAATTCTTGTGCCATTCGATATGAAGTTTCATTCGAGATGAAATGTCAGTTGAATACTATTTCCTAACAATCTCGCATAATAAACTATTGATCTCATAATATGTCACTAGAATCGGACTCTGAACACGTTTGACATTATCTGTGGTAAGTCACAGACAATGATGTAGTCTGCCGCTAATAAGTTAAAAATAATGATCTTTTGTCTGATTTTATTTCATTTCCTCGCAATTGTGATGAAAAACATTGTATGTTACACGGGTGGTAAAGGAAATACAAAGCTCGAGTCATTAAAGCCCTCAGCCTTCGGCTTCGGGCTTCTAACAGACTCTCGTTTGTAATTCTTTCTTTACCACCCTTAATACACAATGTACTATTATTTGCTCCTCCCGCTGGCAACTTGGACCCAGTAATTGGTAAGCGGCCGCATCCGCTTAAGGAAAACAATATATGAATTGTATTAGAACAATACAAGCAACTTTAAGCCTGCGCCGAGCGTATGCCGTATGTCCAGTGGCGCCCTCATTACCATTATTGTGTTTTCTAATAAACTAAAGTATTTTCTTGACATTGGTCGGTAGGTTTTTGTACTACAAATGAAAACACAACTTACAGGGTATATCACATAGTTTAATAACAATTCACCTTCGAGTTATTAACTTAACGGAAAAAAGTGGCCACCTTTTCCCGTTAAGCTGACTACTCAAAGGGTAATTGTTATTAAAGTTGGTTACGTATCCCATAAATTGTGTTTTTACTTGCGCTACAAAAACGTATCGTCTGATTGCAAGGAAACTCTTTAGTTAATTAGAAAACACAATAATAGTAATGAGGCAGCCACTGGACGCTCGGGGTTTGCTCGGCGCAGTCTTAACACAAATTGTCAAATATAATTGGCACAGTCGGTAGGATGAGAATAATAACACGTAGGTCTTTCCTTTCAATAATAATAATTTTTAAACATTTACATTGTCGTCGTGTCGTGTTGCCGTCTTCGAATAGTGCCTTCCTGTGGAAGTCGACTAAGGGATTAAAGGCTTGTAGTATTGTTAGGCGATGGGCTCGCAACTGTCACTAATATACTGGGAAACATCTTAGCCTGTTTGTGCCAAATGTGGTTATAGAATTAACAACAAGTTGTTATAGTTGTTGGTAATTATGTAGCTCTGCCTACCCCACTCTGGGATGAAGGCATGACGGTATGTATGGATGTATATTGTTGCAAAAACACTTGTTGACAAGTATAACATAAAAATTGAGATGTCAGTTAATCACAAAACACCAACTTGCGCTTAACCATGGTAGTAACAATGCTATAATAATTATTATAGAACTGTTATTACCAATAGTAAACATCTTCGCCTAAGTGAGCAAAATGTGGTTACAGAATTATCAAATAGTTGTTGGAAATTATGTAGCTCTGCCTACCCCACTCTGGGAATAAAGGCGTGAGTTTATGTATGTATGTATGTATGTTATTACCATGGAAACGCTCATAGGGTATAGTTGGTATTCTGATACCATTAACGATATCGATAGCAGAGTAGAAATATTATATAATGTACTAGCTGTTCCCGTGTCCACTTCGTTGGGCAAAACATTTTTTTTGAGTTAATAATTTTCCCGCTAATTCCCGTTCCCTCGGGAATTCCTTTCTTAGTGCACCTCTACGGTACCTAAGCTACGTCGCTTCCAAATTTCAAGTGCCTACGTTTAGCCGTTTAGGCTGTGCGTTGATGTCAGTCAGTCAGTCAGTTTCTCCTTTTATATATTTAGATATCTCACCGGAGTTGATGTTGAGCAGGGTGAGCCGCAGCGGGCGGCGCGTGGCGCCCACGCACACCAGCGGGTACTCCAGCTCGGGCGTGATGATCAGCTCGAACACCAGCAGCGGCACCGGGAGCACGCACTCGATGTTCTGCATCAACAGGACATTGTTGAGGAGCTTAAAGCCTACTCCTTGCTATTTGGGCAAGGTATTATGCCAATGTCGAGTTGAAGACATAAGGCACGTGACGAGAATGTTCGGTGTAGTCTACTCTTTTATTCCGTAAAATAAAATGACAGTTACAAATGTCAAACGTCAGTGGCACTTTTGGTGGCATATAGTGGTTCTAGAATCCATGGAGTCGCTATTGCTATTATTATTATTATTGTTGCGGGTGGTAGGACCTTGTGCAGGGTCCGTCCGGATCGCTACCACCATCTTATCCATTAACCTACCGCCAAACAGCAGTGTTCGCATTGTGTTCCGGTTTGGGGATAAGACAGCCGGTGAAATGACTAGCATAGAGGCATTCTATCTTAGTCCTCAGGGCTGGCAACGCATTTGTAGTCTTAGGATTGCATTGCAGTCTTGTGAATGTGAATGTCTATGGGTCACAGTTTCCGCTTACCATCGGGTGGCCTGTGTGCTCGTTTGTCTTCTATATGACAAAAAAAAAAAAAATTGGGCAAGGTGTATTATGCCAATGTCCAGTTGAAGACATAACGCACGTGACGAGAATATTCGGTGTAGTCTACTCTTTTATTCCGTAAAATAAAATTACAGTTACAAATGTCAGACGTCAGTGGCACTTTTGGTGGCATATCGTGGTTCTAGAATCCATGGAGTCGCTATTTGGGATTTTTCTCTAAAAACGTGTACCCAATTGAGGCCTTAATTAAAAAACTTTTTTAGTCAGTTTTGTGACGAAAATTAGTTACACATTGACGGCCGCAATGTATAGTTAATTTTCGTTACAAAACTTACTAAGTTAAAGTTCCTTAATTAATAGCCCATTTCCTAATTATTATAAACACACTACTTTTGATTTTGGCCTTCAGTATTGTCATATTTCAAAATAAAGTAAATACATTTTAGTTCGATACAACAAAACGAAACGGATCAATTTACCATGAACACTCCATAATCACGTAGTTTTGGATATCGCGTGAGGTATTATTTAATTACTTACACGCTTGATCGTTACTTTCACATTCTGTTTAAAAATAAATAACAATTAACTAAAAGATTTTTAAATCAAAACTTTGCAGAAAAAAAAAATGTTATGCGTCAAACAGGTACTGATTTGTTTACATCTTTAACCATTTTTTACACCGACTTTACTAATATTTGTTTGTTTGTAACGCTTTCACAGCTGATACATCATTTTTACCAAAAATATTTTCAGCTGGTTTAGCGATTTATGTGTGATAGTTATACCTAGATATTTTTCTAGCAGACACAACACGTGGTTAGTGCTTGACATAATTTATAATATCGACAAACTTGTTATCGATAACCCTTCAGCATAGATGACACAAAATCTAGACAGACAAATGAGACAATAACCAATGCAAATTTTATTTAAACTGCTCCTTACAAAAACTATTCATCACAAAACAGAAAAAAATTGGAGGCAACCAGAAATTTACGGATTATGTTCATTTCTACATGATCGGTGGCACGCGAAGTGGGATGTTTGCCACATCTACCAATGTAAGTCTGTGGTTTTCCTCTATGCCGTTGAAGTGGTACTTATCGATAATAAGATTGTCGATGTTTTTATTATGTCAAACACTAACAACACGTCGCGCGTCGTTCGTGCTAGGAAAATCTCTAGGTATACAGGGTGTAATCTAAGTCGTGAATCATATGATCACCTCTGTGTTCCACCCACGAATATGAACAACTTTCACTATGGGGCCAAGTCTGAAATCGCGAAAAAAAATCAGCTGTTTCATAGAAAATTTCAATACGTAGGTACTCGACCAAAATGTATGAAGCAGCAGATTATTTTTTCGTGATTTCAGAGTTGGTCCCATAGTGAAAGTTGTTCATACTCGTGGGTAGAACACAGAGGTGATCATTTGATTCATGACCAGTGTTCGGAATTTTCACGGCAAAACAAAAGACTGTCGCAAATTTACTAGGGTAAGAAATATTTTTTCATCGATATCGAGAATTACTATGGAATATTTTATAATTTAAAATAATATGCAAAACCAAAACAGTAATTCACAGATTATTATTAAAACTTACTAAACCTGAACAACAAACCGCCTACAATGAATTTTACAAATTTGTCCCTTTGACGTCGAGTGAAGTGGAACGATCATTCAGTGTACATAAATGGCTTTATAGTGATAAACGGAACCGTTTACTCCCAGAGAACGTCGAAAAATTAATGACTATCTACTCTTATCACTATCAGAAACGAAATAAAATGGCATGTGCTGCTGTGTGTACTGATGTGGATTTTGAAGAAGAAATTGAATCTGTTTCGATATAACTTTACACATACCTAATGTATTTTATAATATATTTATATTTATTTGGTGGACCATTATTTATTTTACTATCGATATCGATGAAAAATTATTTCTTACCCTAGTAAATTTGCGACAGTCTTTTGTTTTGCCGTGAAAATTCCGAACACTGTTCATGACTTAGATTTCACCCTGTAGTGATAGTGTACAGCGACGTACCTTGAGCAGCATGAACTTGTGCAGCGGGTCGTACCACTGCATGAGGAACAGGCCGTGGGGCGTGGCGCCGCACAGGTACTTGTAGCCGTTGTACGGGTTGCGCGCCACGGCACAGCGCGTGCAGCCTGCCACACATACCAATGGTTACTGACGTGTATTAAGTCAAAATCTATTAATAGCACATTTTGATGTATCGACAGTACCAGCATCTAACGAGGTTTTTTTAATATATTTGCGGAATAAAAATCAATGAAAGTAAAATGAAGTACTTATTGAAAAATATTTACTCGGTGCAATATGAACAATTAAGGGTAAAAAACTATGCGAAAATTCAATCAATCAATCAGGATTTGAACCTAGGACCACTAGCTTCGTAGGCAGGGTCAAACCCAACTAGGCCAGCGCATCGTCAATTTTTTTTTTTTTTTTATGAATGATCTTGAATCGGCCTATTTAAAGATGCGTCAGAAATGTCAGTTTTCTATGATTTCATGTTTATTTTGTCGTGTTTTAAGATTGGCATATCGATACCTTAGTTCACACTTGTACTAATTACATTTGAAAAGTTATTGTAATTAGTATGTTTGTGCACAAATAATAAGTTCGTTACTTGACTGGCAAAATAAAAACATTTAGTACGATTGTGCACTAAGGTATTATTAAGTTATTTGCTACTCAAGATGGTTTTTTTTTTAAATAACGATCATAGAGGCGTTCCACCTTAGTCCACCGCATTAGCAGTTTAGAGTATGGCTCACCCCTGGTGTCGGGCACGCGCGTGGTGAGCGCGAACCGGCGCGGGAGCAGGCGCGGGGGCAGCACCCGCAGCGACTTGCCGCCGCGCGCGCTGCCGATCAGCGCCAGCAGCTCGTGCCGGTACAGGGACGGGGTCTTGCCTGGGGGGGGGGGGCAATACAATTTCATATAGACATTTCAGGAAAACAATATATATACCGACTGCACAAACCCAAATTGCTATAAGTGTGCCTATGGGTACACTACATAATTCCGAATTAAATGTTTTGATAAAAAATATTTTTTAATCGCTTATAAATTAAACGTAACGTAACGTATGTTTAGTAATTGTATTTAAAAATTAACCTAAAATAGCTCCAGCATAATATAAATTCGGAAAAAGGAAAATTCTGACAAATGAAATTCGGAATTTAAATGTGTTCCTGTGTGCCTATAACATTTAAAGATTCCTCCAGGATCCCATCATCAGGTCTTAATGATAATGGGACTAGCTGGGACGTGTACTCATTCAAACACACAATAAAAAAAAAATACAAATCCATCCGGCCGTCTTCAAGTAATCGGGAAGCATACATAAAAAAAAACGACGCACCGAAATCATAAATTTTTTGAAAAAAAAAAAGTAGTTTAAAAATAAAGTAAATTAAAAAAAAGTAGTTTAAGAACAAACGAGAACTCGCAGAAATTGAGGAAAGAAGAAAGGAAAATACATTTATTCACTACAGACACAAGACAAAGAAAAAAGTAAAAACAAATAGTTAGTGTGTCTTCGCCGCAGTGAACCGGGCACTGGCTCAGCATCATGCTGAGGTGTTAAACACCTGCAGCGCTGATTTTCAGCCAGCTCCGAGAGTGACAGTAAATTGACCTTACCCCAAAGAACAACTTGGAGCTTGTAGGTAGGCGTCAAAATCACGAATCGCTATGATTAAATAGGACAGATAGAAAACACTATACAATGAGTACTAAAGTGAAAAATAAATAGATACACATAATGACGACGCTCCTAAGGATACTTAAACAAGTTTTCTATTAAAAAAATCCTCAGTCGAATCAGCTCATCCAGTTCGAACCTACGATGCCATAGAAAGAAAGAAGACACACTTTAAGCACCCATATGTTTGCGTAGGTTAAAAAAAACCTATACATATGTGAGACTAATAACCATACCTGAGAGAGACATAAGCACGTCTTGAATGACGTGTAGCCATATGGTTCGCCGGGGACACAGCTGATCCATCGCGGTCTCGTGCAGTTCGTTTAGGTTTAACGTGTATATGCCTTCCTCCGCACCTGAGTAGGAAATCAGATTAATAATTAGACATAATATCTATAGTCCAGGCAACATTAAACCAGTGGCTTTGACAGACTCATACGATGTTTTTTTTTCGAAAAAACCGAATGTAACACAGTGTTATTTTCCAGCCGCATTTTTTTACCATTCCAGCGGGCCTATTATGGTCGCGTTTATCGATATAAACATCCGTCACTCTCTGACTAGTATGTAAGTGCGAGAGTGACGGATGCCTTATCCACCGCGATAAAGGTGACCATAATACGGGCCCAGCTGCCGAATATGGTTGCTTTTATCGCGTGACAAAACGTGGACAAAACATCTGTCACTCTTGTACTTATAAACGTGTCAGAGACACATGTTTTATTCCCATTTTGTCACGCGAGCAGGCCTAGTATGGCTGCGTCTATATCGCGTGTCAACTATGGATAAAGTATCCGTCACTTTTTGACACGTGTACTTATTTACCTGTCAGAGGGTGACGGATGCCTTATCCAAAATTTATCACGCGATAAACGCAGCCATATTAGGCCCCCAGATGTCAATCGTGAAGTGTGTCGTGTGTGTGTGTGTGTGTGTGTGTGTGTCGTGTGTGTGTGTGTGTGTGTGTGTGTGTGTGTGTGTGTGTGTGTGTGTGTGTGTGTGTGTGTGTGTGTGTGTGTGTGTGTGTGTGTGCGTGTGCGTGTGCGTGTGCGTGTGTGTGTGTGTGTGTGTGTCGTTACCAATGAGTATGTGCTGGTCTCTCGTGTCGGGGTTGATCCAGGACGCTGTGCAGTTTATCCTGAGCGGGCAGCCGTTGAACACCTGCCACCAGGAACACAGAAATCAGGAATAATTTTTTTTCTAGATTTAATCATTACATTTAATGTTAGGCGAACATTCGAACTGTCAATAACGGACGCGTGATATTTAATTAATAATATTCTGTTATTGAAAAGATTGCGAGTAACTTGAGTTATTGGGAATAAATAAATTAGTGGTTTAAATTAAAGTGGGGAGATTAATTATGTACCGGTTAACTAGGGTTACTTTAATTTACGGGGTAACATTGCTCACCCTTAAAACGACAACAATTTTAGTGG